>JALXJV020000025.1:6789298-7129970 GCA_024633595.2 Lepomis macrochirus | reverse complement strand
TCTGAGACTTTGGCTCCCCGACTATAGTTGTGGGCAACACACGATGCTGCTGTGATTGTCTCACATTAACAACTACTTGAATGAAAATGCAGAATTATCTCATTTTTGTGATCAACTTTACTGGAATCATTCTGCATCCTTTGACACAACAACATGCCATTTTGATAATAACAGAAAGTCCCCACGCTGTGTGTAAATTGCGAGGTGTGAGTTTACAAAACAACCAGACAATAAAGTCACATCCAGTCCTCTCTCCCTTAAGATCTTCTTCCACTGGTGGCACAACATGTTTGTGACTATTCATTGATTAATGGCTGATTGATTCAATTATTCACTGTATCTGCCAGGAACATAGTTGGAAAAAAGTGACCTGTGTGTGTGTGAAAGTCTTTATTCATGAGGGAATTCACAGGCTGCAACTATTGTCAGCATCTGTCATTAAAACAATCTCTGTTTTTTTAAAGTGCTTTACAGTTGGCCATAAAGTCTGACTTTTATTCCTGTTATTGTAGGCAGACTTCAGAAATCCAAATAGGTCATTTAGTGTTTCCTAAAAACACATTTTCATACAATCGTAACTGCATTTTAAATGTCAGCAGTCACCATTTATGTCAAAATTATATTTCTATTGTAGGAAAGAGTGACTGAGGTTGAAGCTCTATTTTTAATGAAGATGAGGAGAGTTGCCGTGTTTAGAAAATTAGATAAAAACATTTTTAGTCTTTAAAGTCATTATTCCTGGATTTTAACCAAACATTATTTTTGTCATTATTTTTTTGCTTTTATTTATTTGGTTTCTCTGGGAAATTCTAAAAAAAATTAAACAATGATGGAAAACAGGCTTCATCTGAAAATTATCTTTTATATTATATATATATATAAAATCCCCCTCTCACCCCTTGCGGGGTGGTATGCGTCATCCTCAAGCTCGGGTCCTCTACCAGAGGCCTGGGAGTTTGAGGGTTCTCAGTATCTTAGCTGTTCCTAGGACTGCACTCTTCTGGACAGAGACCTCTGATGTTTTACCTGGAATCTGCTGTAGCCACTCTCCCAGTTTGGGGGTCACAGCCCCCAGTGCTCCGATTACCACTGGGACCACTGTTGCTCTTACTTTCCACATCTTTTCTAGCTCCTCTTTCAGCCCTTGGTATTTCTCAAGCTTCTCGTGTTCCTTCTTCCTGATGTTGCTGTCGCTTGGTATTGCCACATCTATCACTACTGCCTTCTTCTGCTGTTTGTCGATCAACCACGATGTCTGGTTGGTTAGCCATCACCAGTTTGTCAGTCTGGATCTTGAAGTCCCACAGGATCTTAGCTCGGTCATTCTCAACTACCTTAGGAGGTGTCTTCCATTTTGACCTTGGGACTTCCAGCCCGTACTCGTGGCAGATGTTCCTGTACACTATGACAGCTACCTGGTTATGGCGTTCCATGTACGCACTTCCTGCCTGCATCTTACACCCTGCTGTTATGTGCTGTCCTGTCTCAGGGGCATCCTTTCACAGTCTGCACCTGGGGTCCTGCCTGGTGTGGTAGACCCCAGCCTCTATTGATCTTGTACTGAGTGCCTGTTCTTGTGCCGCCATGATTAGTGCTTCTGTGCTGTCCTTCAGTCCAGCCTTTTCCAGCCACTGGTAGGATTTCTTGATATCAGCCACTTCTTCTATTTGTCTGTGGTACACGCCGTGAAGCGGCTTGTCCCTCCATGACGGTTCTTCATCTTCCTTGTCCTCACCTTCAGGTTTCTGCTGCCTGAGTTATTCACTAAGCCCTTCATCTTTGGGGGCCATCTTTCTGATGTACTCCTGGATCTTCGTCGTTTCATCCTGGACAGTGGTCTTGACACGCACTAGCCCTCGGCCTCCCTCGCTACGCTTGGTGTACAGTCTCAAGGTGCTGGATTTGGGGTGAAACCCTCCATGCATTGTGAGGAGCTTTCTCATCTTGATGTCAGTAGCCTCTATCTCCTCCTTTGGCCAGTTTATTATATATATAATGTATGTATATATACTAGTGTTTACTCAAGTGAGTCTAAATCCTGCAGAGCCTTGTAATTTTATTCATGAACATAATCCAGTTCTCCACTTCCCTGTTAATATTAATTATAAATGTAAGTTTTCTGAAAGTTTACTGGTTGTGATTTTTACTTGTCAGTTGTGTTGCATGTTAAAACATGTTTGTTTTTTGTTTGTCCCACACTTTGTAGATAAGAGGCCTCAGTGGATGACGTCTTGGAGGAAGAAAACGTTCTACAGACAAACTGAGAGAACTTCTTCTCTGAAGCTCTGAGGTAAACATTTTCTCTCTGTATTACCAGCTGCTGTTTAAAGATGAAGAAGTCGACTTTATGGAAGATTTAAAGCACTAAAGATATTTTAAAGTGAGGGGCTTCTTGGTTATGAAGTAGTTGCCGACAAGTTTCTCGGGTTCCTTAAATCCCAGTCAACGTCTTCAAGAACAATTCAAGTTCATTTTAAACGGTCACAAAAACACAGCCAGCTTCATTAAATATCTGGAGTAACACTCTTCCTGGAAATGTATTTTTTCAGCGCTTTGAGCACCACAGACTAAATTCCTTTCACCTCCACTGAGTGGCGGCAGAAGTCCTAACGGTGGATATCTGACCCTCTAAAAGCTGACAACACCGTAAAGAGTTAATTAGTGGCTCACATGTTGTGTTGTGAGCTCTGTGGTTAAGCGGGTTCATTCCTCACTGTGGTGCAGATATTTCCAGTGGCAGAACTGTTTCCTTCTTTAGACCCAGGCCGTGTTGTCTTGTTTATGCTGAAGAAGAACTAAACTCTTAGTCATAGTACAGAGTGTGAACTGTTGTCTTCCTCATTTTACATGATGCCTTTCTCACTATTTTCAGCTGCCGTTTCATGTTTAAGCATTTAAGGTATTTTAAATGGAGTGGTAAAAAAAAAAAGAGTGACTGAGTCATTGTTTTGTGAGTTTCACAGTTGTTGGTATTTAATCCTCACTCTCTCTCCCTCTCTCTTGTGTTTTGTGTTTCAAAGGCAGACCTCCTCAGCAGTGGAGGGAAAAGCTGTCAGAGAGGAGGTCCAAGTGCGAAGGGAGTCGGTGGAGGAGCGGCATCGCTCGCGCTTTGGAAAGCACCTGCCGCGCTGCGGCAGCCCCGGTACCCCCGGTTCGATGCCCGTGATACCCCGGCACCTGGAGCACAATTCCCACTGAAGTGGATGAGGAGGGGGGCCGTGTCCTCCTCCGCCCCCCAGAGACCTGTGAGGTGGGGGTTATGGAGCAAAAAACTCCCCCCAGCTGGGGTTTTGCTGAGATGGGCTTTGGCTGCCACTAGGCGCCGCCTGCAGATAAACTTTTTGCCAATATTACTGCTGCTACTTTTTATTCCTTCTGCTTTCTATGATTACTGATTGGTTATTTACATACGTTGTGATTATCTATTGTTGGAGCTCGTATGTGATTGTAACCTGTACATCTTTAATTGGTTTTGGTGTCTTCTGGTCAGGAAACACATTTGTTAGACTTAGTAACAATTGTGTTTCTCTTCCTACAGGGACTTGAACTCACGGTTCCAGATCTCAGACCTGTCAGTTATCTCACTGAGCTGTTCCTGAAGTTGGTCCCACGGACGTTGACGTTGTATTTCACTACTGAGGATGAAATGTGGAAAATTGTCAGAATACAGCCAGGGTTTGAACCCTGTCCCTCAGAGTGCGCAGTCTAAGCTGCCTCCGACTTACTCACTGAGCTGTTTGTCTGGACAGTTGAGTTCATGTTTTTGATGCTCCTGTTTACATTTTTAGGAGAAAATGCAGAAAATTCCCAAATGAAGACTGCTGGATTTGATCCTACATCTATGGATATGTGAACTCTCTTCTTATCTTATTCAGCTACGCCCAGAGCTTCAGTCTGGTTGTTTTATTTATTGTTCACATTTATTTCCCACATTACTGATGAGGAAAACTTGGAAAATCAGAGGACAGACAGCCGTGGATTTGATCCTGCAACCTTAGACATGCAGATCCTGTCTTTTTTCACTGAGCTACACCCAGAGCTCGAAGGAAGGTGTTACCTTATTGTATTTATTGTTCACATTTCAGATGAGGAACCTTTGAAAGAAAAAAAAACATCAGAGGAGTTGGAAGCTTGGTCTTGATCTTTCAACCTCAGGTAGCAGCTGCAGACGTTCATCTTAGTGAGCTATTCCTGACAGCTCTCAAAACTCACTGCAGTATTAATATTAGCAGCAGCGCCCTCTGCTGCTCTCAGAGAAGGGAAAAAGCTTACAGCACCTGGTATTCCCAGGCGGTCTCCCATCCAAGTACTAACCAGGCCCGACCCTGCTTAGCTTCCGAGATCGGACGAGATCGGGCGTGTTCAGGGTGGTATGGCCGTAAGCGAAGAGATTGGTCACAAACAGTCCCTTTAAAGATGCTGTTTAACATAGTCTTCTAGTTTCACCAGATTTTCACACAGATAGTTCCGAAACAAGACAAACCATTTTAGAGCAAGTATAACACACACTTGATTGATTCATTGATTTACTGTTTATTTGACAGGGACTGCGCACAGTTAAAATAATTGATTGATTGATTTCACTATTTTTCCCCTCTATTCTTTTATCATTCTTATATAACTTACATCTGTCCATTCCATATTTATATATTTCTACATTTATTTATGTCAGCTGTGTGTTTGTCTATGTGTAGCACCTTTTCACCAAAGCAAATTCCTCGTTGGTGTAAAATACTACTTGGCAGTAAAGCTCTTACACTTCTGATTCTGAGCTAATTTGCATCTGTTGTCCCTGGGCAGGTAGAGAAAACAAAACACACTTCCTGTCATTGTTACACTAGTTTGGTGAAACTAGAAGACTATGTTAAACAGCATCTTTAAAGGGACTGTTTGTGACCATTCTCTTCGCTTACGGCCATACCACCCTGAACACGCCCGATCTCGTCCGATCTCGGAAGCTAAGCAGGGTCGGGCCTGGTTAGTACTTGGATGGGAGACCGCCTGGGAATACCAGGTGCTGTAAGCTTTTTCCCTTCTCTGAGAGCAGCAGAGGGCGCTGCTGCTAATATTAATACTGTAGTGAGTTTTGAAAGCTGTCAGGAATAGCTCACTAAGATGAACGTCTGCAGCTGCTACCTGACATCAAATCCATGGCTGTCTGTCCTCTGATTTTCCAAGTTTTCCTCATCAGTAATGTGGGAAATAAATGTGAACAATAAATAAAACACCCAGACTGAAGCTCTGGGCGTAGCTGAATAAGATAAGAAGAGAGTTCACATATCCATAGATGTAGGATGAAATCCAGCAGTCTTCATTTGGGAATTTTCTGCATTTTCTCCTCAAAAATGTAAACAGGAGCATCAAAAACATGAACTCAACTGTCCAGACAAACAGCTCAGTGAGTAAGTCGGAGGCAGCTTAGACTGCGTACTCTGAGGGACAGGGTTCAAACCCTGGCTGTATTCTGACAATTTTCCACATTTCATCCTCAGTAGTGAAATACAACGTCCACGTCCATGGGACCAACTTCAGGAACAGCTCAGTGAGATAACTGACAGGTCTGAGATCTGGAACCGTGAGTTCAAGTCCCTGTAGGAAGAGAAACACAATTGTTACTAAGTCTAACAAATGTGTTTCCTGACCAGAAGACACCAAAACCAATTAAAGATGTACAGGTTACAATCACATATGAGCTCCAACAATAGATAATCACAACGTATGTAAATAACCAATCAGTAATCATAGAAAGTAGAAGGAATAAAAAAAATGGAAAGTAGCAGCAGTAATATTGGCAAGAAGTTTATCTGCAGGCGGCACCTAGTGGCAGCAAGGGACGCCCAGACACAGCCAAAGCCCATCTCAGCAAAACCCCAGCTGGGGGGAGTTTTTTGCTCCATAACCCCCACCTCACAGGTCTCTGGGGGGCGGAGGAGGACACGGCCCCCCTCCTCATCCACTTCAGTGGGAATTGTGCTCCAGGTGCCGGGTATCACGGGCATCGAACCGGGTACGGGCTGCCGCAGCGCTGCAGGTGCTTTCAAAGCGCCGAGCGATGCCGCTCCTCCACCGACTCCCTTCGCACTTGGACCTCCTCTCTGACAGCTTTTCCCTCCACTGCTGAGGAGGTCTGCCTTTGAAACACAAAACACAAGAGAGAGGGAGAGAGAGTGAGGATTAAATACCAACAACTGTGAAACTCACAAAACAATGACTCAGTCACTCTTTTTTTTTTTACCACTCCATTTAAAATACCTTAAATGCTTAAACATGAAACGGCAGCTGAAAATAGTGAGAAAGGCATCATGTAAAATGAGGAAGACAACAGTTCACACTCTGTACTATGACTAAGAGTTTAGTTCTTCTTCAGCATAAACAAGACAACACGGCCTGGGTCTAAAGAAGGAAACAGTTCTGCCACTGGAAATATCTGCACCACAGTGAGGAATGAAACCGCTTAACCACAGAGCTCACAACACAACATGTGAGCCACTAATTAACTCTTTACGGTGTTGTCAGCTTTTAGAGGGTCAGATATCCACCGTTAGGACTTCTGCCGCCACTCAGTGGAGGTGAAAGGAATTTAGTCTGTGGTGCTCAAAGCGCTGAAAAAATACATTTCCAGGAAGAGTGTTACTCCAGATATTTAATGAAGCTGGCTGTGTTTTTGTGACCGTTTAAAATGAACTTGAATTGTTCTTGAAGACGTTGACTGGGATTTAAGGAACCCGAGAAACTTGTCGGCAACTACTTCATAACCAAGAAGCCCCTCACTTTAAAATATCTTTAGTGCTTTAAATCTTCCATAAAGTCGACTTCTTCATCTTTAAACAGCAGCTGGTAATACAGAGAGAAAATGTTTACCTCAGAGCTTCAGAGAAGAAGTTCTCTCAGTTTGTCTGTAGAACGTTTTTCTTCCTCCAAGACGTCGTCCACTGAGGCCTCTTATCTACAAAGTGTGGGACAAACAAAAAAACAAACACCTGTTTTAACATGCAACACAACTGACAAGTAAAAATCACAACCAGTAAACTTTCAGAAAACTTACATTTATAATTGATATTAACAGGGAAGTGGAGAACTGGATTATGTTCATGAATAAAATTACAAGGCTCTGCAGGATTTAGACTCACTTGCTCACTTGAGTACATAAGTACATACATATATATATATAATATATATATATCTTTACTTTAAATTCCATCTATCTTGTCTTAAGATAATTTTCAGACAAAGCCTGTTTTTACATCATTGTTTAATTTTTTTTAGAATTTCCCAGAGAAACCAAATAAATAAAAGCAAAAAAATAATGACAAAAATAATGTTTGGTTAAAATCCAGGAATAATGACTTTAAAGACTAAAAATGTTTTTATCTAATTTTCTAAACACGGCAACTCTTCTCATCTTCATTAAAAATAGAGCTTCAACCTCAGTCACTCTTTCCTACAATAGAAATATAATTTTGACATAAATGGTGACTGCTGACATTTAAAATGCAGTTAAGATTGTATGAAAATGTGTTTTTAGGAAACACTAAATGACCTATTTGGATTTCTGAAGTCTGCCTACAATAACAGGAATAAAAGTCAGACTTTATGGCCAACTGTAAAGCACTTTAAAAAAACAGAGATTGCTTTAATGACAGATGCTGACAATAGTTGCAGCCTGTGAATTCCCTCATGAATAAAGACTTTCACACACACAGGTCACTTTTTTCCAACTATGTTCCTGGCAGATACAGTGAATAATTGAATCATTCAGCCATTAATCAATGAATAGTCACAAACATGTTGTGCCACCAGTGGAAGAAGATCTTAAGGGAGAGAGGACTGGATGTGACTTTATTGTCTGGTTGTTTAGTAAACTCACACCTCGCAATTTACACACAGCGTGGGGACTTTCTGTTATTATCAAAATGGCATGTTGTTGTGTCAAAGGATGCAGAATGATTCCAGTAAAGTTGATCACAAAAATGAGATAATTCTGCATTTTCATTCAAGTAGTTGTTAATGTGAGACAATCACAGCAGCATCGTGTGTTGCCACAACTAATAAAACTGCTGCTGAACATGATCTACATGCAGATTAACTACAAACCAAGAGAGAAAAGATCAACAGAATCCTGATTGAAGACTAAACAGTATCATTAGCGACATCCTATCCATTTAACTACAAGTTCTTTAAATAAATTCGTTTCTTAAAGTCAACTATACTCCAGCAGTAAGTGAAGTGTTTATTTATTATTATTGTCCAGTGTTGTCCATCCTCCTTTCTCTCCTCTTGTTGTTCGACAGCCTGTAACGTTTCGCCTGTCGATTTCGCTGAATGCTCATCCACAAGTGTTTGATTTGCTGTGACAATAACAGCAGGAAAATTTATCAAAAGCGATATAAAACGTCGTGTTCTTTCTCACCGTAATCTCTAACTTTTGGGTGAATTTGACCGATGTGTCGGGTCGTTAGTTTTTTGGGCCCAAAACAGCCAGTTTACCAACTGTAGCGCCGTTAGCATGTTAGCATGTTAGCTATGTTTGTGTGTGTTTGGTAGCTTTCAGCCTCTGACTGACCTCATAACTCAGCAGAAACTCGTCTTGTTGTTGTTGTTGTTTTCCTCCAGTCTCTGTCGTTGCCCCCTCTCGTTCTCCACACGTCTTTATGGAGCAGGTTCACAAAGATCCGGAGCTGGATGAGCTCGAATGATCCGCTCCGTGCAGCGTCTCCAGCTGCCGCCGCAGCGTCTTCGGGTCAGTTCGCCGAGTCGAGCGAAGTCGCGTCGCGGCGAGATGAGCAGCCGAAGAAAGGGGGGTCTCTGGGTTACAGTGTGAGGTGTCGGTGCCACACTGGAGTCCTGACATCTATCATCTATTACTCATCAGTCATCTCGATGGTAGTACAGCTAGCTGGGCTGTGCGCTTCAGTCGTTGTTTGGCCAGTTTACAGAGGAAACTGGCCAAAGCAAAGTAAACAACAACAATAACAAAATGAAATAAAACAGCAAAATTGATTCGAAACTTTATGTAGTTCTGAAAAACTGACTTGAACTGTCAGTATTCCCAAAATTATATTTCTTTATACAATGGAAAATCAGTATTAAATCCACCAACAAGATAACAGCGCGCTACATATATAATTACAAATGATATAATTGTCAGGAAATAAAACAAAAGAAGATGACAAATGGAGCCTTTATTTCAAACTCTGCATTCATCCTGCCAGTGTTACAGTATAGGTTATGTGATAAGCCTTTTTTGGCTCATTATCACTGATGCATTATTTTGTCAGCACATAGAAATGATTTACATATAATTATAAATTAGTTTATAATTCACTCTGAGCTCTGTCTCCAGTGAAGCGCCCTCTGCTGTTTGTTAAAGAGAAACGAGGCAGCACCTGGTTTTCATTCAGGCACACTCTCCTCTAAGTCCCTATACTGACCAATCATTGAGCGCCGTTGAGCAGCTCAATCCACCAATCACTGAGCTCTGTTAAGCAGGCTGCTGCTTCGACTGACCGGGCCAATGCATCATGGGCGTGACAAGCTTAAACAACATTACTATCATCAGTGGACTGAGATCGGTGACAGAAAACAAGAGGCGAGTCCAGTATATTTCTCTGTGATTTTATATGTTTTTAGCCTTTACCGAGTGGGGTTAGTTGCGACTAGCTTTAGCAATTTTAGTGTATTAAATAGGCTAGGACTGTTTGACATCACGTCTTCCCGTAGCGTTTGGCCAAAAACAACTCTACTCAGAGATGTTGAGAATAGATATGACTTCAAGCTTTCCAACATTTTTTTCTGCATGGACTTACATTCCCAGGCGGTCTCCCATCCAACAACTAACCAGCCCTGACCCTGCTTTTGCTTCTTAACAAACAGCAGAGGGCACTGCTGCTTCTTCAGTGCCAACAGCTTGTCAAAGCAGAAGGGAAGAGCATGAAAATGTATTTTTTCACCATTGAAAAAATAAAGACATAAAATAGACCGGTGGAGTCTTGCCAAAAATATAAACTTCTGTAGAAACCTGTGTGACAGACGATGATGGGTTGGGTAGTGAATTCACTGTCGGAGTGGCATTAAAAGTGGAAACAAAAGAGAAAGATGGTGATGTGGCACCACTGTTCAGTCATTTAAATGGGAAAACGGTCTATTTTTTTAAACATAAATTAACATTCTAGCAATAACTGATAGCCAGCATTCCCCGCTGTGTCCTCTTCACCTCTGGCCTGAAAACCTCCTCCTCCTGTTAGCAGCAGTTAGCAGATACTCTGATAAGCTGCCCCCCTTTGTTTGGAGCATGAATTCGACAAACTGTACCTTTAAGACAGTAGTTCTGGGAAATGAAGGAAGAAAATATTGCATCATGTGGAACAAACAATTTAATATAATTACAAAAATTAGGCACAAAGCTGGTTCACAATGTATAAGGAATAATCACTACATAAGCACACTTGACAAGCTTTGACTTTCCTGCTATTACAGTGTACAAACTGATGTTTGGGGGAAGATGAGCCCAGAAATGAGCGGGTTTTGGTGAAGTAGATAAAGAGTCTGCTGTAGTTCATTGCAACATAAAGTCTCTCATCTCAGGCTCACTTTAGGAGTCCGCGTGTTTTATGATGACATTTCATTTTATATCAACACTGACATGGTGAACAGTTTGTGGAAACAAAAATCTTTCCCTGCAGCCCAGCAAAGTCCTCCTGCTGCTGACAGTCTGAGAGCGTATTACAGAAACTTCCTAAGTCACAGATCCTCTCTTGGACTCTTCCTAACTTAAGACAGGAAGTTTCTGTAATTTGGCCCCTGGCTCATGTGGAGAAAGTGGTGTGTTGCTCAGGACAGCAACATGTTTCCCTGGAGAAGAGAGAAGGAACGTTAGTGAGATGGATCAATAACCTGTCAATAAGACTTCATCACATACTTTTATGACGGGGCGTTCTCTTTGAAAATGACCGAAATGATTACTCTAAGCTTTCCACACATATTTATATTTCACGTTCATATTCATGCAACAGTGGTGGTGAGGGGTTAATTGGTTAATAAAGCCTGCGTGTTAAATAAATGCCTCATTCAGGTGTGACTACTGGAGAGACATTTGGAGGATTAGTGCTGTTGACACGTCTCCACTCAGATTAACCTGCATATTATCACCATCTGTTCAAAATTACAAAGTTATTGAGATTCTTAAGCATACAGAACATTAATGAAAAGAAAATATTAATGTTACTTTTAAAAAAAAATCATAATTTAGGACACCATTACTACATATAATGGATGATCTTTTTGAAAAATAATTGAAATATAGGGAGCAAATTAAAACCTCTTTAATTTTTTCCCTTATTCACACTACTCTCTACTACCACTAGTTATGGAAAAAGGGTGTCACAGGCTGTACAGACTGTAAGTCCAAATAATTTTTTTTGTTGATATATAAATAAGACTTGCCCAGGGAGCACAGGTGGCCTGTGATAAAGCTAAATGAATTTCAGAATAAATCTATTTAAGAACATGCACAACAAATGTATTAATTAAGGAATTTAATCAGATATTTTAAACAGCTCTGTTATTATTCAGAAACACATTAAAAGACCTTCAAGAGATTGTAAATGAGTATGACAGCTGATTACTGTAGGTTTTAAGCATCTTTTATTAAACACAAGTGTATACGTAGGTACAAGTCAGTACCTGTGTACAGCCGCTTCTTTTCTCTGCTCAGTCCTCCTTCTTACTGTCGATGAGCTCCTGGGTCTGCTGGGCTAGCCTCCTCTTTTCAGCCTGCTCCTTCTTTAGGGCCTTCTCTATTTTATTACTCTGGTAGATCTTCACCCCGGCGAACGCCAGACACAGCAGCAGTGTCTTCAGGGCCAGGATGTACAGGAGGAGGGGGACGTTGTCCAAAGCCTGAGGATAGATGGTGTTTATGTTAGAAACACAGCTGCTGTAACTGTTTCCTTTTGAATATTTGTTTTTCTAACAGTCAAACCTTATCAATGAAGAAAGGGAAAAGAAAGTTCTGGAAAAGTCTGGGATGCTGGAGAACATGTTTCTCCAAGAGGTCGACCAATTAATCAGTTGGACCTATTAATCACATATTCCAATGATGTGATCCACCAAATCACACTGCAGGATATTCTGTTATCATCAACGATGCAATCTATGATAATCACACTTCAGGATGTTCTCTTACTCAAAATACTTACTTAAATTTGGAGTGACAAAGATCTGGTTTATTTAAAACAGCAGAAGTAGCCAACTAGGCTGCTGCAGAAGTAAACCACATCATGAACAAAAACACCACGAACTCGTGGTGATAAAGGGGTCGCTTTTTAAATAAGATTATTGTGGTAGCTTCTTTGACGCTACTTGAGTTGTGTCTCAAAGCGATATATCGCTGATGAATCCACCTCTAGGCCCCTCTACAGAGGCCCCAGCTGTCCAAATGGGAGGTGGAAGTTAATTTAGTCACAGAGAGAGGAGGAGGTGTGTGAAAGGGAGAAGCAGCTGCAAACCATGTGCATTCTGGACTTACAGTTGTAACAGTGTACCCAAATTTCATTCAGAAAACGGACAATTTTCAAATTGCTATGCCAACTGACCCAAATTTAACACAAAGTTTAGGTGAACACGTTTTCATTATCCCTTCAGTAATTCTTAAATTCGTCTTACATCCAGCCAGTCAAGTGGCATTTATTTCAGTTATTTGTAACTAACTGCTTAATAACTGTTCTTATGTTTATGGAAGTGTTTTGTTATTTTTATGTCACGCTTGTTTCCCATCCCAATAAAGCCAATTTTAATATTCATGTTATTCTCAATCTATTAATAGTGTACGTACGCACTTCCAACCGGAGTGCAGCAACACACAGCAGACTCAGAAAAGAAACACGGTATAAGAGACAAAAAAAGGATGTAGCCACAACTTCAAACTACTCTGTAGCTAATTGTGAAGTTGTGACATATTACGCGACAAACGCAAACTTGCTCAGCTAAACAGTTAGCAGCGTTAGCATTATGCTAGTGACAGCTGAGTCAACATACGGTTTATCAAAAAAGAGCCAAGTACAAAACAGCTTATAACAAAACGTGCACAAGGTATCTATAAAAGAATACATCTGAGCTTATTTACCTTCCAGTTGATCATTTTAGCTTCTGTTGTATTGAAGACTCTTCTTGCGACAGACAACACTGTATTAATGCTTCTCAGCACGAGGCGGAGTTTGTAGTGACGGACCAATCGAAATGCAGTCTCCGCATGACGTAGTCTGGGGCTGCATTCAAAGCTCATGGGGCAAAGCAACGCTCGGGCTCAAATGTTTCGGCTTTTAGTTGACAAAAGACCTGTTAGTGTTGCTCAACCACTGTACGGTGATATATAGCATGAAAGATGCGGTGAACTGTATTGTTTAATTTAATTAATCTTCAAACTGTTTCTTAATAGTGTCTATTTGCGGCCATTCCCATTGCACTCGAATCAATCAGTCTAGCTCGTGCTTGAAGGTTCTAGTAGTCGAGAGAAAGATGCATAGATACTTTCATTAATCATCAGAAAAATGCTTTTTGGAGATGCTGGAGGTGTGGGTCCCTTGCCAGAATCTGCTGTCAGTATACATGATAAACTAGATAGACTCATAGCTTGTTCCATATCAAGTTATTTAAAACGAATAAACCACTTCACGAAACGAGGGAGCACCAAACTCAACAACCAAACACCAAAATCACAAATAACACATCGCAAGTGACTTGATTACAAATATAAATGTGAAATCGGGGCATTTTTAATTAATTCAAACGTGTCTTGTACGTTACGTTCTGAGTGTAAGTGGATACAATTCAGCAGCTCTGATTACATACCCTAATATAATCTAAAACAACCACAAACCAACTGCGGTAAGAGAGGGGATTGTTGGTGTTTTTACGCGTATTTGAAGTCGTTTTGTGTGCTAGTTTCAACCAAAGAAATCCAAACTCCGCTTCTAAATATCTAAATCAAAATAGAAAAATAGGGTGCCTCTCTATATACACCATTAACTCTACCAGTTGCTTCATTTGTATGACGTGGCAACATTCCATTGGTGGGAGGTCACAGTGCACGATGCCTTCTAGTGCCGTCGGATAAAACCATAGGATAAACCTGCAAGAATGCATCATACACAGCATGTGTGACAACACAACTTGATACAAATTTCTAAAACTTAAAATACAAATATATCAGTATCCTTCCATATTGTGTACTTGTATGGATTATATATTTGCACAAATGTACATTGACATGCGTAGTCACGGTGGCCGAGAGGTTAAGGCGTTGGACTCGAAATCCAATGGGGTTTCCCCGCACAGGTTCGAATCCTGTTCGTGACGAGGTTCAATTTTTTTTAAAATTGCTTTGACCGACAGCACAGCAACATTAATATTTCGAAGACCAAATGGAACTTCCGGGTCTGAAAAATGTAACCAATAGCGTAGGGAGGTGCCCTAAACCTGCTTCTTTCTAATGGACAGAAGAGGGCGACACCACTGGCTGCAAACACAACTCCAATTGCGTATTAGGACCAGGTTAGGACTTGTTTTGCAGCCCGTCAAGTTTCATACGTATTACTTTATTATTTTTTTAATACCGGTATCTTTTATGCTGACGATAAACGGAGCAACTTTGAGAGCTTTAGTGCCCCCGTGTATCATCAGTTTAAGTCTAAATTTAAGACATTTATTCATCGGTAGGATTACAGCGAGTAACAGTAACAGTAGACAGACATCACCAGTAAAACACTAGCAAGAGTAATTTGAAATAGTTGTTTCAAAAATACAGTGACAATACCTTTGTATCAGATGCAAAGTGAACAAGGAACGTAATGTCTCCGGTAATTTTAGGCTACCTAGTGTAACATTTTGTATTAGGCTATGAATCAATCCACATAATTCCGCTGTCATAGCAAAAGGTGTCCGTGGCCATTAAAACCCCGCTAAAACGTTTAACGGATACATAAATACATAATCGTAATCATATAACTAACTAACCATCACAAACATGACAACAAACGGACAAGACAGACCTATCGTTAGTGCGAAACAGCACAGGTAACGTCACTCACCTGTCCAGCACAGCGACTGTTGGTTTTCATCATAGACTGTATATAAAAAGGTTTTCATCCCTTTCAAATCTAGGAGGTTTTTCCAGCATTTAAACGCCTCACCGATCGTTTCCCCGCCATCTCTCCTTGTGGACAGGTCCTACCATCCCGTAATGAGTCCAGCATGTTTGACCGTACTAATGTTTGCGTCTTCATCTCTCCCGCTGCTCCATACCGCCACCTGTTGCTGATTGGCTGGAATGTTTTGCGGATCACACGGAGCCACTTTCTTTGTGTTACATTTACAGAACCACGACTGTGTAGGAAAATCGGGCACACACAAAACGGAGAGCTAGCGAACCTTGAGGAAATATTTTGCTAAATTTAACAAAAAAACTTTACTAACGAGTGTATGGTCTCAAAACAAGGTTGTATAACACACACAGAACGTAACAGATAATTAAATGTGTATTAAAATATGGTAACATATTTTAATATATTTATATTTTAATAACAAATAAATATAAAAAAGAAAACAATATTAGGAGTAGGGCTGCAACTAATGACTATTTTCGTAGTCGACTAATCTGTTAATTAGTTATTCAATTAGTCAACTAGTCACAATTATTTTTGTCACCACCTAACCCTAACCCTAATTAAACCATTTAACTAATTAAATATCTTTCAAGTGAATTACCGATCTCCACACAACCTAAGTTACCATTAAGTGAACGAGGTTTACTATTGCCATTACCATTACTAGAATGAACACCAGTATCAACGCCAGGGGGGAAACAAGACTCCTATAATTCACTGATTTATACAAACTTTTAACTGATTAACAAAGATTTTTGCTTTGGAACTATATAAAATAAAAGCAAATTTAAATTAAGTACTTAAACCACAATTGTAGCCTACACTAACAATGCAATGTCTATTTAGAATAATAAAGCAACCCCTTTCCTAGCCTACTACTTCTGTAGTTTATTTTTCAAAAGTGCGTATAGATTTTAGGCAATGACTCAGTGGAGGATATTCTGTTGGCTACATCGCGAGCCAGATGTTCCTTGATGTACATTAAGCCATTACTCATTACTAATAACTTTTGAAAGCCGGTCTCCGACATTTCCAGCGTTGTCTTGGACAAATTTGTGCTGCGGTGTTTATGAGAGATAGAGAGAGAGACGAGCGAGAGCTGCGCCAGGGCCGTAACTCTCTTATTTAACAGCCCTGAGCGGTGTGAATGTGCTATGGCTCTGATCTGCAATCAAACAGAATTTTAAATAGGCCTAGTAAAATTAAAAACAAAACAAAAACGAAACTGAGTATGTGGAAGGCAGGGCCATGGTGGAGGGCCGCCACAAATAAATGAACATACAGGAAACACTGCCTTTCCTCTGTCTCTGCAGCTCTGTTGTTGCTGCTGCAGTGGTCTGAGTAATTGGGACCAGGGCGCTCTGTGGGTGTGACTGCCTCCAGCTGGCTACCACCCCACTGACGCTTGTGGAGCTTCTCAACAAATGTTTAAGCACATTTTCGATTTGCCATCAGCTTTGGTAAAACTGTCAATATTCCAGTTCTACACAGTTGATTTCTTGCCTCAAAACCGCTTAAAAGTGTATTTAGTGATTAAATAGCATACAAAACATGTAAATACAAAAGCCATTCTGCTGTTTGCCTCTTTCTCCGTTACTTTCTTCTTCTTGCATAAGGCTTCCTCTTTGTGAGTAGTCTAACAGCCAACCACTCATGGCAGACAGTGGAAGTGACACTGCCCCCAGCACTTCCTGTATTGCATTGTAGTTAGAAATAAATAACCAGTATTGTTCCTAATATGAAGATTGCTTTCTCTGCCTTAAATGGACGGCATCTAAGTAAAGATGCGTCGACAATGAAATTTCCCGTTGACAAATTTTTATAGTCGACGTCGATTATACTGATTAATCCTTGCAGCCCTAATTAGGAGTCAGTTTTTTTAATTTTTCTGGTAAGTACATTTTGTTTTAAGCCTATTTTTCACTAACCAAAATTAGCATCCCAGTTAATTTCACAATTAATCATCCAAATATGATCATATGATATGATATCATATGATCCTATTTCAAAAAACCAAGATGGCAACAGCCAAAATGCCGAAGTCAAGGCTTCAAAACAGTAGTCCACAAACCAATGGGTGATATTACAGTGACTACTTCCACTTCTTTTATACAGTCCAAGTTCCAGCACGTTACGATGGATGACAGTATAGTACTGTGATAGCAGACAATGGTAATTAAAAATTTCTACTGAACTGAGAGGCACAGAAATTGAATGCATTGACAGAAATTAAAGACCTGTCTGAAAAACAACTGTTCAAACAGGAAGTGAGATGGGAAAAGAGATAGGTCATACCCAATTACTTATGTTGATTTTTTATTTATAATCATGAAAAGTTTTGGCTAGATCAGACCCCAACAGAGCAGTATACATACTAGTTAGTCACTGTAAAGAACTTTTTTTTTCACTGTAAACAACTTTATTGATGATCCGGGCTGTGCCACATATTCTGGTGTTGGTTTTGTGTCACGATAAGACAAACAATCTAAAATCGCTACAGCCACTGGGAGTACCTTCTGGTAACTATAAAAGATCACAGCACCCTCAGCTTTTATTGCAATCCATGTGCAGCTACATGATCTATCCAAACAAAGCATGAAAATGCATTCTTGACCTTGGAAGTAATTGACAAAAAAACACAAAGAAACATAGTCCTACCCTCCTAAAGGCAGTGAAGAAAAAGACTGCTAGCTAATAAACATTAAACTTTTAAAAAAATTTAAAAATCAGCATTGCAAATGTTTTATGTACTCCATTTGTTAGACCTTGAGGATACACAAAATATTTTTTTTGAGAAACACTATTTGCAAACATAACCTTTGTTTGTTTCCAAGAAAACTCCACAGGGCTACTTTAACTCAAGGTACACTTACTGCCTTTTCCCAAAGCTTTGAACCACATCTCCATCGTCAGATGGAGTAGTAATAATGTGGCATATGTATGGAACTTTGGTCATGTGATAAGTCATGTGGCTGTCTATTGAAAGCTGAATAAACTAGTAAGTGTAACTTGAGTTAAGATTTTTTTTCAAGCCTTGGATCAAAGCCCTGGTCAGTTTTTAGTGGGTCCTGCTCAAAATAACTGAAAAGTACCTGCTGCGTGAGGAAATGTTTAAAGTTTAGCAGACAAAGAAGGATTAATAAAGTCATTAAATCACAGCTACTTAAAGGTATTAATGTAATTTTATAAAACACTCAAATTAACCATCATGCTGTGCAGTACCTGATTTAGCTTTATGAAAAATAAATACAAAATGAATAAACATGTCTACCCTGATAACTATGTCAGCCATCAGTTTAAGTGGAATTTCATTTTTCAGCATATGAAATGGTTCAAAGTCAAATTAAACTACAGGCCTGTTCCCACTGTGCTCTAATGAAAGGTCTGATAATGAGCCTCACACACAGGAAGTCACAGTGTGCCAAGACCAGAGTAGAATCATTTTAGAAATTAAGAGAAGTGAAATTGGGAATATCATTGTATTTACATTGTGGGATTCATTAGATGCCACGTCTGTAGCTTTTAGCAGACTTTGGTTTCTCCTGATATGCTGTGTTGTTAAAACACACGGTGGTCACGTTTTACTCCCATTCACACAGAACTGAAGCATTAAAGCCCAGGTGCTCCAGTCAATGGAAAAGGATTCGGCATGCAGTGTGTCATGCAGTTTATATGAGTTCATGCTGTCAGCTTGTGAATTTCCTGTTGAGAGTGAAGAAATAAGTCAAAGTGCAGCTTGACCTGTAAAGTTCAAGGAGCGAAAACTGATCTTCTGGCTCACACTCACTTAAATATATCTTAGAGCTCTCTCTTTGGCAATTTGATCCAGGTATAGTTTAATGAGCAGGATAAGTTCGATAATGAGGATGCCTTCCACCCTGCACCCCTAGGTCTAACACCATCGATAAGCAGTGGTCTAACGCTTCCCTGTGCTTTGCATTTTATTTTAAAATAAATCTGTGATTCCACTGTTTCATTGATTATCAAATCCGAGAGCAGAGAGAGACATTTTGCACTTGTGTGCTTGCAGAGAAGTTTCTTTGGACACAACAAAACTCTCAAGTGTGCTGATCGTGGGTTGTGTCCTTGAGGACTAAACCACCATCTCCACCTTTGGCCTGCTGCACTGTAGGCAGGGAAGTCTCTATCATGAGACAGTCTTTTCTTCGCTTTTTATTCATAACCTCTAACTTGCCAGCAGATGCATTCTAAAATCTTGACGTTGGCATCTTCGTCACACTTGTATTGGTCAATTTTGAAATTGTACTTTGGCTGTCATGGAGAGCACAAGAAACCGCTTGAAAGCCTGGTGCTCCCTCTCTAGGTAGCCCCGCTTTAAATACCTTTCCTCTCAGTAATGTTCCAGTGAAAAATCATTTGCAGCTGGAGGTAGGGTGTTGCTGTAAATATCTTCCTCTGGTCATTCTGTGACCCATGCTGTAGTTCCCTGGTATATTGTCTGCAGGAAACAATAACAGCACTTCTCGTCTTCTCTGCTTCTTCATCACGCTCAGAAGTTCTCCATCCTCTCAGGGAGCTTACCGGAGGGGAAGCCTCCGCGTGGCAGCATGTTCTGCCTCGCTCGTGATGATCTGGTGAAGCACAGGTGTGCTCAGTAGCGCCCCCTGTGGTTCGTCCTTGACATAGTGAGCGGCAGAGACACTGAGGACAGAGAGGAGACCTCCCAGTAGAGAGAACGAGACAGGAAGAGCTGGTAGAGGGTCACCATGGAGATGGACTGGCAGAGGATCACACCGATTGTGACCACCTACAGAGAGTCAGAGACAGCGTGTGGGTCATTTGGCCACAAGGGGGGGCAGAGGAACACTTTAAAAATAAAATATCATTTCGTTAGAAACCAGCTGCCCATTTACACATCAAGCAGATATGGAATAACATCATTATCATCGAACCTTCTCCCTCTGGTGCTCGTTGAAGACAGCCGACATGAGGAAGAGGATGGGATGGCAGAGGAACCACAGGAAGCATCCCTGCAGAGAACACAAAGAAGACACCATGAGCACCTGATGAGCTGAAGGTGAATGTTTGTCTGTATATTAGTGCACTGTGGAATTCACCTTGGCGAAGCAGAGGTAGAAGTCTCTCTTCAGGGTGCTCCTCTCAGTAGAGGTGATCTGATAGAGGACAGAGGCCAGCAGGAGGGCCAGGACCACCCTCAGGGCCATGAGGAGGAGACCTGCCAGACTCTGCTGGGTGTGGAAGCTGTGATGTTCACTCTCTGATTCTGAATACTGCTCCCACAGCAGCAACGCTCCCTGAAGACGACAGAGTTCCACTTTTAATAGCCGGTGTTATTAGGTGCCCTTCAAAGGTTTCTGAACCTCAAGACCCCAAATCTAACTTACCTTTCTCAAAATTCTGACTTTCTTTTGAGGCTTATCCCACAACTGCTACTTTTTCCACTTGAACATGAACCTCATCATTCTTATGTATCACACTAAAATCCATTATTAACCTGGCAAACTAGTGTAATCCTGCATACCTGGGTAACGACTCCACCAACAGCGACCGCCGTGGATGCCGGACTCTGTTCCCACTGCAGAGGTCTGGACTGAGGCTTCCTGCCTCGACTCAGGGTCCAGCCCATACACAGACTCAGTATCATGTACAGCATGGACACCTGGGACACCATATCCCAGACTGCACCGGGAACATGGAGTGGAAAAGAACATAACATAACAATTACTTTGTTGTCCAAGTACAAATTAATCTGCAAGACAGTAAAGTTCCCCTTGCTCTTGTAACTAAATCAAGCTTCAGAAGCAGATAGAAATATAGTTGGATGGAAAGAAGAGGCATATTTAAGAAAGAGGAACATACACTCTGCCAGGCTGCCCATCAGTGTAATACCAACACCATCCCTGGAATACCTGCAGAACACAATGGGAACAGGAACAGGAAACATTACAGTACATTAGTTTATATTCTCCTCGGAACCAATTCATATGTTTAGCACACCTGTCAACTATTTTGTTTTCCCTCGGACACTCCTGTGTTTTACCATTCTCACCTGCTTTCCTCCTGTTTGAATATTTTCCCATACATCTCTCGCAGGTTTTAACCTTTCCAAAAAATAACTAAATAACCCAGCTGGGCCTTTTTGATATGTTTGCTACATTTCCCTAATGCAGATGGCAGTATGTACAGCATTAGCTAAACCATCTAGTGACGGGAAGTCAGCCAGTCAAACTGCCAAAAAGGTTATAATTTTGTGCAGGTATCTCGCTAAATTAGGATACCCGAAGAGCAACAACGTAATCGCTCTCTTCTGCCAGTTGGCTTACTTAACCAGTAACCTCTCTGAGAATCACAACTGCAGCATAATGTGTAAGTGACATATCCTTATTCAAGTTTGTAATGTATGAACTTGTAAGTACTGAATATATATGCCTTTTTAGCGTTTTCAGTTATATAATGCAGTGAGCCAGGTATCACACTCGGACCACCAGGATTCATTGTGTGCACCCTTGTCTAAATGTAAGCAGTATGTGGACAGTGGTAGAGGTGGTGAGACAGCCCGGGGCAGGGTGCTTGAAAACTTCCCTTTTCAAATCTCAGTGTTGACAGGTATGATATAGTTCAACTCAATACAACTTTACAACCTATTCTGACAACAGACTGAACTGCCATTTCATTTCACTTAATCTGTCTGACTTTAATACCACATAGGACGGTATTTATACCTGTTTCATGATCATACCGGCTAAAGTATGAAAGTATGAGGATGATTTGACCTAGAATTATTTACTATTCTACTCTAATAACATCACATTTCCCAGCAGTGTACAGCAATAATACTGATTATCAAGACTGTCATAGAAGTGGCAGATTATGAATGGATAGATTTAACAACTAAAAATGACCATTTCATTAATGTTCTTGCTCATATCAACGAGTGAGCACAATCTGCTGTCACAGCAATCCCACTTGTAGTTTATAGGTGTATAAAGTCTCCCAACAGCTTGCAAAAACATTTCATAAACAACATTTCTGCTTAAAAAAACTGGTGTACCAATATTTAAATTGCATGTCACTGGGGTTTACAATTCTCAGCAGGTGTCTTATATTCTACAGGACATACCTGGCCAAGTGGATGTAGTTGCAGAGAGCCGAGCAGCCCTGTAACGCCAGCGCCGTGGTCAGCACTCTGAGGACAGTGTGCATGGGACCTCCTTTCCTCAGAGCCTGATACAGAGGCTTGATGTAGATACAGCAGGCCACGAAGTAGGCCAGCAGCAGGAGGAAGTAGAAACTTTGGAGTCCTGAGAGAGAGCGAGAGAGAGAGAGAGAGAGAGAGAGATACAATCAAGGAAGGACAACTTTTGTCCTAAATGAATAATGCAGATCTCTCAGGATAACTCCCTAATGTCACATCTGTGCAGAGTGTGAGTATCAAAAGATTTGACCTAGCTTCTGGTTGCACACTTTCATTATTTAAATATTTAACACAACACATCTTTTAATAGCTCCACACAAGCATAAAACAGTGCATGTGGATAATTACATTAACTAATTAACAGGCTCAATAATGCAGTGCCAAAATGTGCTGAGATCTGACAGCTGTTGTGACGGGAGTACTCTGGATGTCTGACCTGCCTCCTCTGCGCTGAAGTGCTCCAGAGGATTTCCTGCCGAGTCGGCGTTAAACAGCAAGACAGTAAAACTGAGATCAGCATAAGAAGGTATCACTGAACTCTCCTGCAGAGACAAACAGGAAGCAGAGAGAAATGAAGAATACTCAGCAACAAAATAACTGGACAAAGATTATTAACAAATGTCTGTGTATTGTATTTAATTATTTGGATTCTTCACACTGGCAGTGTTGTGGTCATGTGCTGTTTTAGTGAACTGCCAGTTGGACCAGAGACAACTTTCCACCTTGGTGGGCAATAAAGTTAAATCTATTCCATTACTGCTAACTTATTTATAGAGTTACAAAGGTAAAGCTAATATGAATATACGCTGTCTCTGGTTAGCTTTCTGGCTAGTTTAAAACAGCTACACAAATAAAAAACGATTTATGATAAAAACACAGCAGCCACTATAACCTGAAGCAGCTCCCTCCACCAGCCTCCTCCCTATAGACTAAGCTTGTTCATTGTTAAGCGTGGGTTAGTCTCATAGCAATCTGTGATGCTGCTATTACCTGACATGTGTATCTGTCAGAATACAGGGCCTGCCAGGCTGTAGGTGTGGACTGATGAGGGATCGTGTGGTTGAGTTCTTCTTGATTGAGAGAAACTGAAGCAGGAGGAGGGAGGAGGAGGCCAAACACAGTGTGATGATGTGGCAGTGTGGAGGAGGCAGAGAAATAAGAACAATAAATCAATACAGCTGCATCACATCCGTCATATCAGCTGTCCGTATTAGTGAAACCCGGTTCTTACTGGTGAACTGAGCTTTAGCAAGCTTCTCAGAGCAGCTGAGGTTGTCCAGGTCTGAGTCCATGTCCTGATACAGCAGCAACCTGGACTCCTTCTCTGTAGCAAGAGCAGAGTTGTCCAGCCTGCACACCAGCAGGCCATTGTGACCTACAGAACGACGGAGACAGGGACAGAGGTTCAATGGTACTGATTCTTATGCAATGTACTTTATTTATTAGATTTCATAAGAAAAACCTGGTCCCAGTTTAGCTGTGCGGAAATTTGATTAATTTAGCGGGGCCTTATGATTATTTAATAAAGCAGAACCGACCTTAGTGTCTCTATCAAGTCTGCTCTAATTGTGCTTTACTGGTGAAAATCATGATTAATCAAATTGATTAATTGTTTTAATTATTTTTGGGCACAAATACCACACATTCTCCAGCTCCATCTTCTGAAATGTGATTACAAGCTGCTTTTCCCTCTTTTATATCATTACAAATTCAATATTTCAGGGTTTTCTATTGAAACATAAGCATTGTTTGTGCATATTCCCAAACACATTTTCAATTAAATGAGCACAAGCCAAGCAGAGAGCCTGTAGCTTTCAGGGGCCCCTGGAGTTCTGGGGCCACTTGGCAGTTACACCCATTTAGATTCCAGCTTTGCCTCTAAACATAAACTCTTGTGTTTCAGAAGGATCTCCTGAAGCTAGAGGGATTATGTCAGTTTTGTTTTCAAGCATAGTGACATTCAGTGCAGTTAATCTCAGGACAAGATGAAACTAAACAGCAGCAAAATAAGCAAAATGATAAAAAAAGAGGCTCCAAGATTTGAATGAATGTCAGTTCTCTGACTTCCACAGAAGCTCCACACTTTCATAACCAGCCAATCCTGCAGTAGGGGTGCAGGTGAAAGGACAGCCTTGGGGCTGTTGTAGGGGTTAAAGAGGATGGGTGAACATTATAGGGCCATAGGTTTAATCTCAACATACGGTGTCCTGGAGCACTCACTGAAAGTCACCATAAAAAAAGGAAAGGCTTCAAAATAAAATTTAAACTGATGATGCTGTAAAAATATCTTTCCAATATTAATTAGCAACAGAGGATATGCAAAATAGGGTTATTAAAAGTGATGTTAAGCATTAGTGGAGCCATTGTCAGATACAGTCTAACACAAGTATATAAAAAATAACAAAATATATCACGCCACGTTAAAACTGAATGAGCTACTACCCGTCTCTGGTGTAATGACACGTTAGCAGCAGCACATCAGCATCGTTACCTTGGTACATGAATTTAGTGATGAACTGGCCCTTCTGCTGTCTCGCTGCTTCGCTCTTAAAAAGTCCCGTCACAGTTTTCCCAAAAACCTCCGAACTGAGCAGAACTACAGCTACAAGTGCGGCTAATAAATACATTTCCCCCCGTATACAGTTCAACGTTATCGATAAATAAACGTTGGCGAATGAATTCAATGAGCCACGAAGCCAGAAGTCAACGAGCTTTTCCAAAGTTACCCAGGATGACACCGGAAGTTGGGTGTTGCTGCCCTTCAAATAAAATCTCCATGACTCATTTTGGGGAATAATAGAAGAACAACAAATACGCGTGACGCAAAACATCAAGACTCACTCGTGGGAATTTTATATTAAATTGGGTATTAAACTGTAATGGACTGCAAAATCACTGAACAAACACTGAATTATATGAGTAACAGCACGGTATTTCCTGAAAGTACGCTTTATTGTTCATTATATGTGATGTGCTAAACAATAATACGTTACTTGACCGAATAAAACCAATGTAACGCTTTGACAACCCGTTATTTAAGAGAGTAAATTAATTTAACGAAACTCTCTTATTTTGTTATTAATTTCCGGACGTTACATATTCATTTTCACATTGCCCAGTCGGCGTTGTTTGGCAGTTTGATTGATTTAGGATTCACACAATCAACGAGCGTACTTCCTTCCGTCATACACGACAACCAATCAGAGAATGGAAACTAGTCTACGAGGGACAGATGTCCCGCCTATTTTCAACGTGTCAACACTGCCGTAAAACGCCCTGCAACTGTCGCACCTTCCACAATACATCTACTGTACTGATGAAAATAGACAACTTCTGTACTACCTGTTCAAATAATGGATTATAAACACGATTAATGTTATTATGTCTGTATAAAACCTTACTTTGAACTGACAGCTGCCGGGGTTCAGTGTTGTGATGACCAGGATGGACTTCAGCAGGAGTGTTCTGGTGACAGGAGGCTCTGGATTCATGTGAGTCCATGTAGTGAATTCAAACTATATATATTAAGAAAGATGTGACTCGATCAGTGTCATTATTCATCTAAAGTTGACTCCTCTCGCTCTTACTAACGTTACACAAACACCTCTAAAAGCTGTTCATAACTTAGGCAGCATAACGTTACTAATGTTGTAACGTTAGCTGGCTGTGGTGGAGCTGATTCTGCTTTTTTTTCTTCCGGTTTTTGATTTAATTAACTGTATAACAAGGCATTATATGTAATATACTTATTATAGGTAGGCTTTCGTTATGCAGCATTTGCAATGTACATTTTTCCACCAGTCAATACGGCTTTCTGGTTTGCAATAACTTCTTAAGGGGTTTTTAATATTAATAAACAAAGTAGCTAGGATCTATAGCTGTCAAAATAAAAGTACATTTCCCTCTGAAATGTAGTAAAGTAGAAATATAAAGTAGCACACAACTCAAGTACAGTGCAACTCCCTCAAAATTTAACTCAAGTACATTACTTAAATACATGTACTTAGTTACTTTCCACCTCTGGCTATGAAAGCATACTTTACTTTACCTTTTGCCGGATGGATTAAATTGCTGTGGTCATCCGATGCACTTAATGTTTTTACATCTTCAGAAAAAGTTCTCAAGCAAGTGAGAAAAATAGGCATACCTTAACACATGACATGTGGCCTTTATAGCCACAATGTGTAGACAATATGTGATTATACAGCTTACAAATATAATTAGTTCTATGGATACAAATGAACTATGTGACTGCAGCTGCAGTGTCTTTTTAGGTGTGTGCCAAAGTCACAATTATTCAAATATATATATCTTCAAATTCTACTGGTAGCCTTTTGAACCTTTTCCTACTGCTGGTTACCACACAGGCTTTGATTAAAGTACACATGACTCCTGTTTCTGTCTCCACCTCCCATCCTCCCATCTCTCTCTTCAGAGGCTCTCACCTTGTGTGTTCACTAGTCTACAGACACCCTGACTGGAGGATTATTAACCTGGATAATGTGAGTCTTCACTCTGTGTGTTGTAGGGATGACATTGACCTTGTCCACAAAAAAACAAATGAATATACAGATGTACATATTACAGTGTTGAATTACAGTTTCATAATGAGTTTTTTTTTAGCAAATATAAAATTATGGGCAAGCAGTTAATGTATTTTCTCATGCGTGAAGCCACATGTGTGTGAAAAGTCTGATCCCTTCCAGCTGGATTACTGCTGCAGTTCCAGGAGCCTGGAGAGTGTTGAAGACAGAACAAACTACACCTTTATCAGGGTGAGAGCTGCTGGCATTAATGTGGTAACGGCAGAGATCAGCCTCTGTGCTGTGAATGTGAGCTGGAGGCAGTAACAAAAAGTTTAGTTTAGGGAGTTTCAGGGAACATTGACATTTGTACTGTTACATTAACTAGTATATAACTATTTAAAGATAATCCTTTCTTTAACAGGGGGATGTGTGTAACTCACGGCTGGTAAACCACATTTTCAACACAGAAAACATTGATGTGATCTTTCACCTGGCGGCCAAAACGCATGTCGGTGAGTAGCACTTGTTCAAACGGTACCGGACTGATTTTACTGTTTATGTTAATAATCTGTGTTGTGCCTCTGGTCTTTATTTACACTGGTTTTCGTCCCTCGCTCAGAGTCGTCATTTGAAACTCCGTCTAGTTTCCAGCGTGTTAACATTGAAGGAACCAGAGTTTTACTGGGAGCCGCCCATCAGGCCCGACACCAGCCACAACGCTTCATTTACGTCAGCACAGATGAAGTCTATGGAGCCAGTCTCGACGAGGTCAGCGAACAAACAAACGGCGAGTCACCTGATAGAAGGATTTGGGTGTTTGAGTCATTTAGTTACTTTGGATGTTGGGTGTCTGTTCTCTGCAGGTGTTTGATGAGAGCAGTCCAGTGAGACCCTCCAACCCATATTCTGCCACTAAAGCAGCTGCAGAGTACCTGGTCAGATCGTACTGGGACAAATATAAGGTACACACACACAGGCAGGGAAGTGGTTTCTAAATTCACAGGATATTTTCTAATGATAATCAACTAATTGTTGAAGCCAAAAATACCAAACCTTCCCAAATTTCATCTAATAAATTGTAAGAATTTGCTTTTGCTTTTATTCATCTTTTGCAATAGTAAACTGATTATCTGTAGATTTTGCATTTTCATGATGACGCCTTGGATTTTTAAAAATTGGGATGGGCATTTCTTCAGATCGAAGATGAAGAAATGAATCAAGAAAATAATCTGCAGAGTAATCAATCATGAAAGTAAATGTAGCAGCCCTAAAATGATTAGACAGAATTACTAATATATGTTAAAACATATGTGCGTGGGAGCAGCGGCAATGTTGGTTCTATTGCTTTTTAACATATATTTTCTGCATTTCCAGGGTGTGCTCACACAGATTTAAACAATATGACAAAAAGAGATTTCGCTAGTACACACAGTTGGATTTTTTTATTTTCAGAACTGTGATTACCTACAGTATATCTTAAGAGAAACACTTTATTTTCAAATCTGGTTAATTTTGATCTTTAACTGGTCTCAAATATGATTCTACTTTTAGTCCAGGTTTTGTTTCCCAGTTCTTTGCATGTTAAACACTGTGTATCTGTTACCAGTTTCCCATCATCATTACCAGGAGCAACAACATCTACGGGCCCAGGCAGTACACTGAGAAGGTACAGCACCCTGACTTTCCTGTTAACATTTCCATCCATGATCGGTCCATACGGATGGATGGACATTTTGGAGTCACAACTGACGTTTGTAGTAAATGTTTATCATTGTTTTCTTTCTGTAGCAGAAGAGCTGTCAAGAGGCTTGTGTCTGATTTAGTTTGCAAACATCCGGTGGCGTTAACGTAATCACTGTGGAGTGGTTTGAAACATGTCCTGCATTTCAACACTTTCAGAATGATTAATTATTATTTAATTATTAAGAATTATTATTATTAGAATCACAGATTTTGCTGGTTTTAAATCCACCTGGTAAATAAAAGCGTGCAGTGATCCTTCACTTTACTGAAACTCAACACACCATCAGGTTACAGGGATGAAGATATTCCCTGATTAAAACTGGCATCAATCATCTTCTCGATCTTTCAGGTCATTCCAAGGTTTCTCACCCTCTTGCAAATGAACAAGAAATGGTAGGTTTGTTTAAACTTTACTTTGGAAAGAAACCCTGTGGTTGTAATCCAGCTTCAGTATTTGTCTGACATTCAGAAAAAAACAAGGTGAGTAAATCTAGTTTCTAATCTGGGTTTCTCCCTCTCCTCTCTGCCGCAGCACCATCCAGGGAACCCTCCCTATATCCCGCCATTTCCTCTTTGTCGACGATGCCATCAACGCCTTCCTGCTGGTTCTGGAGAAAGGGTTTGTGGGAGAAATCTACAACGTGGGAATGGGCTGTGAGATTCCCATCGTGCAACTGGCCAGGGAACTTGTTAAAATGGTGGGTTTGGGAACTGTCCCACACAGAAACACACACAGTAATAGTGTCAGATACCCGGACCTTAAAGATGAAAGGTGTTTTTAATGACAAGACTGTGCGTGTGTTCCTTTAGGTCAAGAACGTGCCTGACTCCGATGTAAAGGATTGGCTCGAGTTTGTGCCTGACAGGTGTGTAAACGAGTGGTGTATGTATGAGCATTTACTAAAATACTGCTTCTTTATTCCTTTCTTCTGCTACTGTCATGACAACATGCATAGCTGTTAGTAGGTAAGCAAAAACCTACCAAGTATAATCAATACTATTATTACAGCAAGTAAGACTTGCCACAATTTTTAAGCTTTATGTCGGCTTCAATTTAATATTTAGGAAGGAACAATTTAACATAAATTACTTTACTTCTATTCAATATGGGAAAAATCCTGCGCTCCTGAGGCCGAAAAGTTGCATCATTATACTTAAAAACCCCAAAACTCTTAACACTTGACATATTTCAAGGTTCTTACTTTATGGAAGCCTAAGAAGCAGCCTACACATGGGACCAGAACCCTGATAAGGCGACCTGCATGTAAAACAAAAACCTGTAACAGAAAAAGTGCCAAAATCGCCGAAGTGTGACTTTTAAGTTGAAACCAAATAAAGAACAGGCTTCCTATTGGCCAAAGCACCTCAAGAAATTTGCAGGATCTCCCGCCTGCAGACACGACGTCACAAAGCCTATAAAAGGAGACTCATTATTTGCTCTTTGTCGTTCCACTGCTGTTGGAGCAGTTATAGGAGGCGTTCATCTTCAGCATTGAACTTTCTTTCCCTAAGTGAAGGTCTAACTTTCACTGTGTGTGAAGCCAATAAGGGCACTTTATCAAGACCACAGCCATTGAATCCAAGTTCACTGCTGGTAACTTTCTAGTCTTTTCCACCACTCAAAGAGTGTTACACTACATCCCATTCACCCACTGATGAACAGAGACTAAGGTGCCAACTGCCCACCAGAAATGGAAATCATCTCATTCATACACATTCACACACCGATGGTACTGCCATCTGCATGGCATGTGGTGTCTTGCCCAAGGACACTTCAGCATGCAGACTGTGTGAGCCGGGGATCGAAACCACCGATCGTCTGACAAGTGGATGGCCACTCTACCCCGAACCACAGCTGCCCTGGACTGCTGAGTCACAGGACCTGATAGACCTTGCTCTCTGTGACCCTTCTTTTTTTCCTGCACTAACTTCCTCACACACTCATATGCTTTACTCACATTGACACATGTAACCCAGACTCCTGTTGTGCTCCACGACATTTGCTTAAGTGTCGCAGGCCTATCCGCCATTTTGGATCATTGTGATGAGCCAACCACATGGTCACATCCGCCATTTTTCCTAAAAATTACTCTCCTGTGATAGGCCAACTCGACACGCCATTCAAGATACATATGAATCTACTGCTACCTCCTTGATTTATGCACGTCTAAAAAGTCAAACACATGACGTTTGATCTCTGCCCTATAGGCCGTGTGTCGACCTGCGCTACCCCATCACATGTGAGAAGCTGCAGCAGCTGGGCTGGAGAGCAGCCGTGTCCTGGGCTGAAGGCATCAGGCAGACTGGTGCAGAGACACACACACACACCTCTACAGAATAAATAGGAATAATAAAGAATTAATGAAATATTTAATGTTAATTCCTGTGTTCTGTGTGTGTCTTTTAGTCAAATGGTACCAAGACAACCCAGACTTCTGGTCTGGCACAAGCGAGGACCAAGGACAAATCAGAGGCCAGCTTGAAAAAACTACCAACAAATAATCTGGACTCAGCTGTGCCCTGCTGCCTGATTGACAGGAGTGATCTGAGACACGGAGCAGTGACGTTTTTCTACAAATAACTGATATTTGTGTAACACAGAGGCTATTATGGCTGATCTACAGCACAAACGCCAGTCTTGCTGTTCAGAAGAGTTCTATCTGCGTTGTGCCTCACTCAAAATAATCGTTGGACCAATGACGAGGCAGTGGGAAGGCCGAGCCTCCCTTCAACCAAAGCAAAGTTTCACTTGGAAATGAATGCACTTTATCTTCATATTAATTACTGATTCATCTGATGTTCACAAGTTGATCAGGACCTCCACAGGGTATGTTTCAGACTGTATTTGAAATTAAGAGTTGCGACTGATCTGACCAAATATTCTGTTGGTCGGCTCAAAACAGTGAAGACTCATGTATTACATTGACAGGCACCGACTCAATTAACAAGGTTACTACTGCTGGTTAAGTTCATGTAAACGCACCGCTGGACTTGTGAGATTATGAAGAAGCCTTATGAAACATTCAGCGAGTTTTAGAAACTTTAAATAAAATGTTAAAGCTTTTACAGTCCAACAGCATTTTTTTTGATACTTTTGATTTATTTTTATAGCAGTAGCTTTATAATAAAGGGATGAGAAGGAAACTGCAGCCAACTCGAAGTATTGATCTCACTATGATTTGTTTTAGACATAGTAAAGATATATTTTTCATATAATTCTCTAGAATGTTTTTAACATCTAATAAACTATTTAATAACTTCAAGGTGTTTGACACTGTTCATGCTTTTATCAAACTAGCTAAAATCCAACAATAATAAAGACAGACAGACCCAAACACTGGTTACATTTGCAAATCCAAACCTTTATTTGTGGTAAAATCAGAATAGATGCACTTTTTTTTTTCTTTCTTCGTGCAGTGCTCCTCTTCGTGCACAACTGCTAAACTAATACATAAAGCAAATACTAACTACCAGGCCGGCGTGTGTGTCCACAATGAGGGGTCTGGCCAGTCAGTAACGGCGACAGCTCTGGGCTTCATTTAATTTCAGTTCAGTCACTAAACGGCAATCATTCCTAAATACGAATAACCCTCTGAGGTTTGTTGAAGTGAAAGTAAAATAAAGCCGCAGAGTGTTGAGTTTGTTTTGTGTCCCTGTATTTGTCTCTCAGAATGCTTTGCCAATTTTTGTGTTTCTGCATACAAAAGGCAGGAAAGTGTGACGGATTCATCCTGTGTACCATATCTTTGATCTGCCATTGATAGTGGCTTTGCGAGGGACGCATTGCATTCTGGTATTCTCATGCAAGAGACCGCTGGAGACTCCTACGGATCAGCTGCGAGTCACACATGTAAAAGACACCTGGACGGACGTCATCAGGTCGTCCTTACCCCATTTCTGATTGGCCAGAAGCTCCCACATATGAGCATTAACACTCTGACGCCTGAAAATATGCAAATCACAACAACATAGCAATAGAAACACAGTTAATTCTGTGTTATGAAGACTTTTAAAGATCACCACTTGCCAGACATTCACAACAAGGGTATTAACGGGAAGGAAAAGTGTAAAGACTTAAAATGAAAAAAACAACAACATTTGACTTGGAGAGAATCTGAACACTTGTTTTTTGTACTGCATGTTTTGTTTTTTTTTACAAAATGGTCTTCGTAACGTTTTGTTAATTTTTTTTCTTTAATCCAAACCTTGGCATACGGTGTTACTGTCTCAAATTTTTGTTTGCCAATTAAAAAATGGCTGTTTATGGTTGATTATCATTATTGGCAATGGAACCTGTCGCACAAACAGGTTTATGGATCCGATACTGAGTCCAATGTGACTTTAAAGGTAACCTGTGTAGGATATTTCTCTTAATATGTCACAGTCGCATCAACTGTAATACAACTGTCAGCGCTTCACTATGTGGCCTTATGTGACACCGCGTGCACATCTTTACGTTTGCTGTAACGGACAGCGAAGGGAAGAGCCGCATTACGGCCGTCGGGTTTTGCATCAAAAACAAACCATGTAACAACAACCGCAAGCGGGAGGTAGAAGTTGGGTGCCAACCCTATAACAAAATATAAAAGGAAGCGATTGATTTTGTCCGTGGGTGATATGTGAAGTGATCCAAATGTGTCAACCGTCAAAGATTTTGTACCGTTTATATTGTGGCACCTAAGCCTCTTAATGGGCAAAACTGCATTATGGCAATATTGGATTTACACAATTGAGGCATTAATAGGAAGTACATTGACTTTTTTGTTATTTAATTCACTGGACTTACCAAAAACTGACATTTGTAATTGGTTATTTCGTCTATGAATGCAGATAATTACAATACATATGGACACCGCAAAACAAAAAGCTTCAGCAAAAACAGTAAACACGAAAAGATGTACACGCAAGCATGGGTTGCTTTGTGTTGGCCTTAACACAGAAGAAGATTTCTGACAAGCAGATGATTTTAATTGGTTTTGACAGCAGTGACAGTTTTGGTATTTTTGGGTTCATCACAGTTGCTACTGTGACACATTCAAAGAGAAATCCTTACACGTCGCATCTTTAACATTAAAAAGCTCACACTACCCCAGAAAAATATAAATTTTCACTCATACCAATGACATTCAACATTCAAGTGCCAGTGTTTTTGTTTACTGTCTTTTGGTCAAGTCACTTTGTAAAATATCAACTTTTGTGTTAGGCTTATAAAAATAAATACTTCTCAAAAATGCTTGATAAATTACACAAACTAGCAGCGAAAGTAGACTCAAGAACTCTGTGTGCAAACAGCTGAATCCTATGGTTGCTGTTAACTAGAACTCCACCCGGTCCCAAAAAACAAGGAAGAACCTTTCCATACAACACACTCACTCTCTCACACACACACACACACACACACACACGCACCTGTGGAGAAACCTCTTTTTGAAACCTGGCTGCGCTACACTTTAAACACTCGCTCACTCCTTCATACCTCCCGGAGGTTTTGAAGGATATGTTATTACAGAAAACTTTAGTTGAACATTAAAATAAGTAACTCAAGTATTTTCTGTAAAACTGTGGGATTTAAGTCTTTCTGTCTCTTCTCTACAACAGAGGGCCCTGCAGGCCGCAGCAATGGGAGCATAGCACCATTAATTGTTCACTGACAATCGAAGCACTCCTGCTGGTAAGCTAGTTACTGTAGTGACACAATCATTTGCCATGGTGACACTGTCAGCATGTCTGTATACAGTGGAACCAACTTTACTGTCTGCTCCATTAGGGCTGGGTATCACCCTTGAATTTAAGGCATCAAAGGTTTTGAAAATATTCAAAAACCAAAAACTAAAGTGCTGGATTTTTAAGTGAGAACTTTGAGTTTTCTTTCAGAGGAAAGAAACCGAGCTGTGGAGTTTAAATAACGTAAAGCTGATGGTCCAAACAAATGTTACATTTAAACAAATTTACAGTAGAGGGTATGTATTTTTTCACGTGATACCACCCAATCTCCCAATCACACCCACACACACACACACAACACCGAGTGGCAAAAAAAGACCCGCTCTGGCTTCAATAAATGGGAAGAGCTGCGGTACTGCGAGAAAAACAAAACCATCTTGAACAAGAAAAACACCAACAGCCATGCCAGCAACTCTGCAAGGCTGTACGTAGGTACAGATAAATGCTAACATCAGAATGCTAATATGCTCACAATGACCATGTTTACATGCTAATGTTTAGCAGGTTATGTTTACCATGTTCACTTTTTAAGTTTAGCACTTTAGCATTTGCTAATTAGCCCTAAAGACAAAGTACAGCTGAGGCTGATGGTGACTACGCATTAAATTAATACCCTATTGAGTGAGTCATTAGGATTCATCCTCGTACAATTAGCAGTCTGGATCAAAGTGGTAGACCAACTGACTGACTTAAATTCCCATCCATAGAGCTCTGCTGCTAGCATTGCTAAAAATCAACGCTCAACAGAATTGACAAAAGACAGCCAAGATGGAGAATTTACTTAAAACTGAAACATTAATGAATTGTTTCTGAATCCGTTTGTGCCGGCGATTGCACAACAGATCTTAAAAGTTGAAACAATTTTTCAATTGTGTTTTTTCATAGTGAACACACCCCGCTATACTTGTGTTTTCCACTCCAGGGGGAACGACCAAGGTGACTTCCACTTACAGTGAGGTCACATGCATACCCACTACTGAATATTGCATTTACAGTTTCTATAGTTCTATTATAAAATAAGTTGTTTATATAATAGTTTAGATTTTTCAACTGTGTGTGAAAAATACCCAGCCCTAACTAACACGTTTTAGTCTTTCAAGGCACCGCGCACACGTCAGAATTTGGTCTGAATTCACTTGTGCTCCACAGTAATCCCAACAAAGCACAGACAGAAAAGATCCCTAGCTAAACTCATGCAGAGAATCTCGGTGACGGCAAAGTGAAAGCAAGCCACAAGTAACGGATATCTATTGCACTTAGTGCAGAAGTCCAGTACCCAGGGAGCATTTTGATAAGCTGGGATGTGGGTTGGGGGCACAGTGGTAGTTAAGTGTTACGCCAACACAGCTCAATGGCAATTACAGCTGACAGATATGTATCTGCCCTAGAAAAAAGACCTAAATACATTGCATATATATGTGCATACTCCGAACAACACTACTCGACAAGATTGCTCTATAGGCTAAACAAGACGAAACGATAGGTGAACTGAAGTTTTACCCTCCATGATTCCCTGCTGTAACTCAAATCCCTACCTGCACTATCAGCATTCAACAATTCACTCGTATTTTATCGGCAGGTCCTAGCATCTTTATCACTGCACGTGAAATGCTCAGTCGTTCTTTCATTTGTTCACAACTATACCATCTGCCCCCTAGTGGCTATTAGAAGGCACAGCAATGTCTACACACTGACCCAGATTCATTCAAGTGGTTTTGTCGCTCACTGTATTTCCTTATTAACGGTATGCCTTTGACTTTAGGCTGCGAGAAACGGCATTTTAACATACTTAGCATTATTATTGAAACACAAGAGACTGCACTAGCTGCATACTAAGTTTGTGGTTGGCCTCAGCCATGGATTCAAGTAACACAACCTGACAATATCCCCTCACACAGGGAATATATGACAGTTTATAATTCAGTCAAGCATAAAATGGGTGGACTCTGATTTTTCTAACAGCGCCTGATAGCGCCCAAATTCAGTCATCTGCATTAAGCTCCAAAACCAACAACTATCTGGGTGGAAACTTGGCGAGTGAGGGACACCACTGGGTGCTGTAACGAAATCAGAGAGTGCATCTTCAACTGTGAGGTGAAGAGCATTAGTTTGGCCTGTGCAGATCCTTGTCCCCCATGGTGGAGGACACGAGTTGGACTTGCATGTTTAAAATGCAACAGTTATCAAATAACTGCCGACAACACAGCTGATTACGGAAATGTCTAAATGTTATGGTGTCCAAGATTGTTAAAAAAGTTAAGCTTAAGAGTTCTGTTGATGTGTAAAGCGAGTTTCAAACTAAGCAAATCCTTCATAATTGATTGTCATTTGCACGGTTATCTTCAACGTCTTATCCTGTTACTGATGTCTATCTTCCTGCAGGTTATTCCTTCATACTGAACAGCAACAGTTCTTTAAGGAAATTGAAGATAGAGACCATCTACAACTGCTGCAGGAAAAATTATAAATGTGTGTTATTCATATCATGGCCACAGGAAAATTCCTTGATTGGTGCAAAAATCATCTATTGGGACACCTCGAACACAGTTCTGGTCAACAATTAAACGGTTTAACCGGTGCTCATAGTAGTTTAACCATAGCAACAATACAATGCTTTGTGCTACAGTCACGGTTAGTAAACAGCTGATCCGCAACCTGAAAGAATACGCAAACTAATTTCCTGTTTTTGGTTCTTTTGGAAGTGGCCAAGGGGGACCGGTGGACATGACAGAGCATGTTTTCTCCTTCCCGCAATTCTGACACAAGAAGTTGGTGTCTGAGACACCAAGTAGCTTTTGGAAAATCTAGTTTGTTTTTTTTGAAACCTGCTGTCTGCTTGAATCCTGAGTCCTCCAGCATTACTCAGCCTGAAACTCTTCAAAAAAAATGATGTCAAAGCCAACTAGTTTCCTGAAACCTACCAGCTTTACTCGAGGAAAACAGCTTTGCAAATTGACCCAAACATGACCTGTGAAAAAGTAGTCTAAGAATCATAGAAGACGGGGAAAATCAGAGTTCTAACATAACTAAAGCCCGCGGTATTTAACTGTAATTTTATTTATTTGCTTGGCATTTTTTAACTCCTTGACCAAAAAACAACAACACTTGCATATGTTTTATTGTCTTGGTCCAGCCTTGTCATTTGTCAAAGCCAGTGGGCAATTTGAGGGAAAATTAGTTATTCTCTGAAGAACGAATCTGCTGACTGTGTTCAAATTGCCCACTGAACTAAGCTCACCAGACACTGCCTGGTCCAACGTCGAGTGATCGAACAGATTTTTTTTTTTAACACGTTTCACTTAATTCATATTTAATTATTCACATTCTTTTTCAGTGGAGATTCTTCTCTATTTGTTTTAAGAAGAGTAGAACTATTTACATTTAATCTGTATTTGTTTCCCACTAAAGTTGTTCATGTAAACAAAACAAGTCAACCCTGATGAACAATTAACAATTATCCCCACCAGGTAGCAACACAGCATTTTTTGGCTGCTCATTGACACAGTGGGGGATTGGACTTTCACCACTGAACCGTCCAAATTTCCAGTGGAGTTCCTTTTAGAAATGTAATCAGGGATGAAACATGGACATCCTGGGTGCAGGTTAACTGTCCCTTGTAGCCTGGTTCCACAGCAGGGCCTATCAAGAAGGGCTAACCAGGGATCAGGCATTGATTACATCACACTAAAAAAAATCATGTGATCTCCTTACATGTGGTTTTAGTTCCGTTATGCCACTTTTCTACAAGCACACCTCATCTTTCCTGTATCTTACTGTGCTATGCCAAGAAAGGTTTCTTCTTAAACATTCCCAGCAGGGCTGAAGTGGGACATTGCTAGCCAAAGTGCAGCACACACCAGCTATGTGATTTAACTGCTGCTTTTCAGAGGAGCTGCCGCACATTGATGATGGCAAAGATAACATCAGTCTGCAATGGCGTGTGTCAAATACGCCGCTGGTGTGCGTAGTGATATAGAAAACCACTGCTGTGTATGTTGCCTTCTTTTGTGCGATTTCTTTCTTGGCTGATCTCTCTGAAACATCGCAAGAGAGAAATGATTTTCACTACAGGAGCAAAGAATAACGGGTAAATTGTGAGGCTCCTATCTGTTGAATGAACAATAGTAATAGGAATGTATAAAGGTCAAGGTGCAGGCACAGTTTGGGTAAATCTAAAACCTCCAACACACGATCAGGTAAGCACCGCCTTTTCTCTGCTGGTCCTGTGCTATGGACAAAGCTGGAATTGTGCCTCACATTCGCTCATAGTACAGTAAGGCAGGACTTGGCCACAAAGTGCTACGGAGGTGTGGCGTTGTATCCTCTGGAAAGGCCCAGCTGTCCCTGCTGTGGAGTGGGTTAAGCTAGATTATCCAGTTATTTACTTTTCTCCCTGACCTCAACAGATCTTAAAAGACCTAATGAATAAACTGGAATGACTTATTTTAGAGAAGACTCTTCATGTAACTCTCCAGGATAGAGTGAGCGAGAAATTTTTGAACTCATTTAGCCTTTTTTGTTGTTGTGTGTCCCCCTTGTAAGAAGACTTTGACCAACAAGGGTTTCAAATGTTTGTGGTGGAAGCGGAGCCAGATTCCCAAGAGCATGGTGACACTAAGAGTCAGCTGAACAGCCACAGCCACTGATAAAATTTGGTTGTTTTCAGCAGCAGCCATGTAGTGGTTTTAAACTTTTATACCTGAAAAATGTTGTAGCATTGCTCTGACATCACTGCTGGTTGTGGTCACGACTGAATTTGGCAACTTTTGCCAATATTTCAAAGCATAGATAATTGTCAGACTGAATATATTTCGTTTTGGCCAACATAGAAAAGGTTAAAGAGTGATATGTTTTACCAATAATTTAAAATCAAATATGACTCGAGAGTGGCTTCGGCCTTTGAGGCACATATCTATATGTACAACCACATATCTGAATGGTATGAGAGGGAGACTGCTGCTGCTGCACGGCCAGGCCAAATTCTCTCTTAATGGCTCTGTAACTGACATAATGTGATCCAACAATTAGTGACAAGATGGCTTTGAGAAACCCAAACTCAAGCTCAAACCAGAGCTGTAGATGTGACATATAGGTCAATTAGTAGGCCTCGGTGTCCCAAAAGCATAAAACCACTGCTGTTATTCTGCTCACTGGTTAGTAAAGCAAAAGAGACAAAAGTAATGTTCCTTTTAGACCCATTTCAGTCACTATGGATGAGGGTTTATCAAAAGAATCTGTAAATACAGTTACAGTAGTGATATGCTTTTGGGCATCAGCTCATCAGAGACCTTCTGACAAATTTGAACTCCAATAGACAGATAAGGAATTGCTTTGAGTTCCCTCATAGCAGTTTTTGTAAAGTTTTTTTTTGCCAAGGTTTGATTTAGTTCAAGCCTAGTTTGTTTCCTTCCAAATAGAAATAAAGAAAAACATGTTTAAACCCATACATGACATTAAATACACATTGTTTTAGTCACAGTTGGCCAAAACTTGTAGCCAGTTACGTATTATGGCAATAAAAAACGGAAAGAAGAGACAAAGTTCAAATTCTTAAAGGCACAGTACAGAAACAAATGATTCTCCATTATGTTTTGTTTCAAACAAAGGTAATGCTGTTCGCACTTGTGGTATTAACAACCACAAGTCCTAAGACTGTTTGCTAGCATCATTGCTAATGGGCCACAAGGTCTGCTGGCTTCCCACTGACTGGGTGTTTTAGTTTGTCCAGCCTCTTGTCCCTTCTGTCTCTGTTAGACACCCTTGTCTGATCTCTGTAAATCAACACTTCAATATGTTTTACAAAGGTGAAAAAATAAAAAATAAAACATTTTCTGTTACTGTGGCCGCTTTTCTGTCGTGTAAGTGAAGAAGACCTCAGCCAGCTCCCATTTTTGAATTTATATGCAGACATATTTTGTTCAGATTTGACATCTTACCTATCTCTGCGCTATATTTTAAAAAAGGTTTTGGCCGGTGATTTACAGCATGGCCATGCGTTACATACAAAGATGACATGTGAAGGTACACAGGACGCCTGGCTGGCTTTGAATGCAGACAAAAACACAATGAAGCCAAAACTCAAATCTAACATGGGGGAAAAAACAAAAACAAAAACAAAAACCAAAAAAAACTGGATTGCCCCCTCGGTCTTCACCGGGTGTTTGGTAGGACTTAACTTATTGTAAATCTTGTGTGTCCATCTAATCTTAGGGGGTTAAAGGAACACCTGGAACCTGGTTAATTTCCTTCAAGCACTTGCCACAGAGGGAAAATAGTTTGAAATGTCCTCACTGAAACCAAAGGATGTTGCTAGCTGTAAGCTAACAAGTAAATTTGTGGCTAGTGTTGAAAAATAACAAACTAAAATTGGAGAATCCCTTTATAATGAGGCCTATTTTAAGAGGTGAGATTTACCAGGAATTAAGGAATAAAAAGAAAAAAAGATGGGGGACTGTAAAGACAAAAGTGGAGATGGAAAGGAAAACTCTAAGGAGGAATTAAAAGATCTGAATGCAAAGGAAGGGAGGAGGGCTATATAAATGAGTATAAATAGTTTAATAACATGCACGTGGGTTTTTGGAGTTAAGGGAGGGGAGGAGAAATGTGGGGTGAAGACGGCAGTATGGAGAAAGGAAGGAGGACGAGTGAGAAGAAGAAAGAGGGATGAGCGAAGGGGAGATGGAGGAACCTAGTTGCCCCACCAGTCAACTTGAGAGTGTGAGTAGTTGCCTCCGTAGCCGTCACTGGTGTAGAAGTTTCCAAAACCACCTGAGAGTGAAGAAACAGAGCACAAAACTCAAAGTTAACAAACTAAAAGTAACATGTTAGCTTGTCTCTAATACAACAAGTTACAGTGCAATGCTCAGTTAGAAAATGAGTATTATTAATTTATGTGTAGTGGAAACAGTGTAGATCCTTGTCGGACACTTAACAATTTAGAATTAATAATTTTGTCTCCTATGAAAGAAATTCATGACAATTACATTTTCTTAATCAATTCCACAAAAAATATCGCCACATGTAGAGAGACTATACACTTTTATATACAGTATAAAATGATTAAACACAAGTTTAATCCTAAGGCCAGATCCTCACCTCCTCCAAAGCCACGGGTTCCTCCATGTCCTGCCTGGTTGCGACCTCCACGTCCTCCAAATCCTCCAGAGGTGCCTCCGGCGGCCGTCTGGCGATAATCACGGGCTCCAAAGCCACCAGAGAACCTGGTGATAAAATCAAATACATCATTTAAACCGAATACGAAGTGAACTTCATTGCATTTGAACAAAACATTCAAGACCCTTTAAAATTTATAGAAAACAAAAGCGCACATTTAGAAATTAAGAAGAGCCAGTGTGTATATGTATACCTCTTAGAGCGTCCTCTGCTGCTGCTCTTATGCTGGTGTTCATAGGCAAGGCTCTCAAGCCATGAGGGAACTTCCTGTTTGGCCTCTACCAGGATGTCCAGCAAGTCTTTAGTGATGTTGCCATTTTTATCATTGAAAAACGATGTGGCCAGTCCTACAGGTAAAAAAACAAAACAAAACAGTAAGCAATTGTAGCAGTAAATTTCAGCTTGTGTGTGGTGGGGCTCAAAAAACTCAACAGTCTATCCTCATCTTAGATTATGTAACACTAACGACACAAAGTTAATCCCACTGACTGGCATTCGTTGTAGTCTTACCCAGGTTTCCAACTCGTCCTGTACGTCCAATACGGTGGACATACTCCTCTATGTCGCTGGGCAGGTCAAAGTTAATAACGTGTTTCACGTTGGAGATGTCCAGACCCCGAGCTGCTACCTGAGTATGAGCAAAAAGAGCACAGACACTGATACACATGTTCAAAAGCAGTAATGATTCACTCTGGTTGTAACAGTTGGGAGTTTTTGAATACCAAGAACAGTATCTTTCTTTTGAGGCTGTCAATTAGTATTTGCTGCCATACAAGTGTAATATACACATTATTATGACAAGTTTAACCATTTTCTTGGAGGATTTTCATTTTACTGACCGCTGTGGCCACCAGAATGGGGCATTTTCCTGATCTGAACTGGCTTAGGGCCTCCTCTCGGTCTCGTTGGGAGCGATCGCCGTGGATACTGGTGCAGGCGTAGCCCTCCCGATACAGGAAGTCCTCCAAGGCGTCAGCGCCTTTCTTGGTTTCCACAAAAACCAGAGTCAACGAGTCCTTACCTGATGAACCGAGACAGAAGCCACCTGTTGTTAATCATTTAAGGTTAGTGGGTAAGCTGTAGCCAGTGGGTTTAATTTCTTTCTTTTAATCCGCACAGGAAGAAGGGACAAGATAAGCATGCATTAAAAACCTAACACATACGAAACACCACACCATAGAATCTGTGTGTGTAAAGGAACCACACCTGCAAGAACAACCAATCAAATTTTATACTCAACAAACCACTGATGTCAGCTTGCAAGTAGCTTTTCTGAGGCCGTATTTTTGATACAATTTGGTTTGACACAATCTGAAGTTTTTGACAGTGTCAGTGTCATGGAACACATACACATCTGGACTCCTACAGCAGCCAGCAAAAAATCCTTTATGGCAAAATGTAATGGCATCCATCTTACTCTATCATTCAATTGCAATAAAAAAGAGGTGTAGGTACAAAATATGATCATACTGACAATCTTGAGATGCAAGTCCTCCAGTGTTTAATCAAATCACATGAGTCCCTCTTTCAGCCCTACAGGCAGGTAATACGTCTATTTTCAGTCCCTGGTGTGATACATAAATCTTAATAACATGCACCTTAATTAGATTAAATTGTCACATCACATTACAACAGATGTTTTTCAGTGAACACAACAATGTAACAGGTAGCAGGGAGGGCAGTACGTTAAACCAAAAATAAGCAAAAAAGCTAACACCATCAGCAGCACTGTGATGTTGTGCAGGCACTGTGACTAGAGCCACTGATGGAAAGAGTTTGGTCATATCATTTGTCAATGCTCCTGCTTCATGAACATTACCACCCGATTATAAAGTCAATTGGCACACACAGGCACACATTTACACGTATTAACTGTTGAGACTACAACATAACCAGACTCTTTCTATCAAGGCTTTGGGTCTGACATGACGACACCACAACATACGGTACATAAAAGATGATACAAAAATACTCTTGAACTAAGAAAAAAAAAACAACAGGCATGTTTGATTTAGGTTTAGCAAACCTGACCCATGAAATGGTACACAGAACCAAAAAGAACCAAATAAACAAAGGAGTCTTGATCCACAGAGAAGAACATTAAAAGGGCAAGCAAAATTATTTAAAATATGAAATGACAGAGTTTCACCATTGAGGATCTTACCAGGTTTCTCTATGTTGTCTCCTGTATTGTCCTGTACCTCGCTGGGGATAACTTGGGATAAAACCACACCAAACCACCAACATGTAAACTGCACTCAATCAGCAGTAGAAATCCAACTCTGTGTGTTTAATGTTCCCGATTAACCAAAGGGACACAAACTATTGCACTGGCTGAGATGAGATGACGACACTATGACAATGGAAAAAGGATTGGGGAAATAAAACTGCACAGTGTGTGTGTGTGTATATATATTTGTGTTAGCAGTATCTCTAAACCCATGTAGAAAAATCTGTTTATCTTTGATGTGTCGTAGACCTGGGGCCTGTACCACGAAGCAAGTTTAACATACCCAGGATATTCTTTAGTTATCTGGCTTAACTAACCCTAACGATCGCGATCGGGATAAGTGGTTCCACAAAGCCGGTTATCAACTCGGTAACTCTACCCGGGGTTTTTCCAATCAAGCCGTGAGCGCGTTCACATAAAAGAGGCGGTGTTAGCAGCAGATGACCAATCACATACATGAACAGGTCGATTGTCAGCAGAGCGTCATATTTTGCGAATGAGGATTAAACTGTAACACCACAGAAATACAACAGTAGCATGCCTGCATCTGACACATGCAGGGAAACAGAAAATCGCAGACAATGTGAATGCCTAAATGAACAGGCTCTAAATTAACTTCATAAAGCAATGAAACAAAACGCCATTTGTGCCATAAAATGTGCTCAAATAGTGGTTGAAAGACTGAATCTCAACATTTAGGCTGCTGAAAACTTTTGAGCCCACATCGCAAAAGGTGGGACGAAGCATGACTACAGTTTCTGTAGAAAGCCTATAAGAAAGCTATAGGCCCACTAACCTAAAATAGATAGCCTACGTTCATATTAAAATAGTAGTATTTCAATATCTTAACCGACCTGTTCATACTATTCAGCCTAACATAAGAAAAATACAACCCGGCTGCGTCAGGCTTTTTGAAACAGACTGGGAGCAAATAAAAAATGTTAAACACATTTCAAAGGAGTAAGTACGCATCCTACTGTAAAAACTAGGATTAGGCTATATCGCTATAGGCAAGAGTTTCTCCACATCACTGCAGCAAACAAAAAGCAGCTTATAGACTAAAACAGTCTGTGGGATTTCCTACAGATGATAATGTCATTTTCCAGAGAGCTGATTGGTCAGTAGGCGGCATTTTCACAGAGTTAATCTCTTTTCTGGAACATAACCTGCTCCGGAACAGGTTAGCCGTTCAGCGTAAGTTACCATGGAGATCTACCCCAGTAAAAAGTGAACCGCCTTCGTGGTACTGAAAACCCAGGGTTAACCCCAAAGTTACCTGGATAAGCTCAAATCGTGCTTTGTGGAACAGGCCCCTGCAGTGTTGGGACACGTGAAAAGGTTAGGAGGAGTAATATCTGTGCCACTGTCTCACCTGTAGCACTGAGCAGGTCCAGCAGGAATGACCTCTTATCACTCTCTTCCACCCACACCACTTTCTGAGTGATGTTCTCTGAGGTGGAACCAACTCTTCCCACTGCCAGGAAGATGTACTCTTCCAGGAAATCCCTAGCCAGGATCTGGAAGAGGTGCAGAGAAGGTTCTTAATAATAGATTTTACACACTGGATGGGCAAGATTCAACTAACATATTCTATGTGTAGAGCTTTAGAGCATCAAGCTCTAATATTCCAACTATTTTAAATGTTATGTGAGGTGATTGTTGACTTCCATTTTTTGTTTTTTTTACATAGCATACATAGCACTCATCTGTGCAACTGAAGACACTGAATGCTGATGACATTTGGGGAATGCAACCTTTGCTGGAGCTTATTTGATACCTTAGTTTTTTACTAGTATCACTGATAAAACTTAAGATCAGGAAGTAAATGAGTTCATTTAGAAGATAACAACTGATGACTGTATCTTTGGGCTTTCTCTACAGGCACTTTCAATGCTACAACGTTTACCTGGATCTCTTTAGGAAAGGTTGCGCTGAACATCATGGTCTGTCGGATGCCTTTATGCGGCATGGTGTCCTGTTCGACAATACGTCTTATCTGTGGTTCAAATCCCATGTCCAACATACGATCTGCTTCATCAAGGACCAGGTAGCTGCAGAAAAGAAGACAGAGGAAGAGAAAAGAGCTGAAGCCTTTAAATCAAGAAATTGCTTATTAATCTTTAGAAGAATTGAATTTCATAAAAAATCTCTCATCGCTATCGTCCATTAAAGAAATCCACAGTTCTATGAATCACCCCCTCTTCCTGTCCATGTCTTACTTGCAGTAGTCCAGTCCAATCTTGCCCCTCTCCATCATGTCCACAAGTCTTCCTGGAGTGGCCACGAGCAAGTGGCAGCCTCTCTCCAGATCTCTTATCTGCTGGCCAATGTCTGCTCCTCCATACACAACACAGGGACGCACTCTGGACCTGTAGGAAAACTACAAAGAAAAGGGAAAAAGATGAATTCTTACATGGATAAATATTTCTCCATTTAAAGTATTCCATGCCACTGTGTGTGTGTGTGTGTGTGTATACAAACCTTTCTGGCTTCATCATATATCTGTAGTGCCAGTTCTCTGGTTGGAGCCAGTACCAGTGAGATGGGGTACTGCTTACGACGCCCGTACTTTCCATTCTCCTGTAATACAATGACAACACAACATTTCAGTCCAACAACAGTTGATTGTTTTTTTTTAAGCTGAGTGACGTCAAGAATTCACAGGAGGGAGCCCAAAATTTCTGCTGGCTGAGAACCATGTTTAACTAACTATTGAGCTCAAAATTTCCCAGTACAGGTCAGCACTTAAAACAAAAATGTGTGTAGCATGGCATACTATACCTATACTATACACAAAAAAAAGCATTTTAATTACTTTTCTTTAATTGTTGCTTGCCCTTGTTAAATACTTCCCGTCAAATACAATTATATGTAACAATCAAGGGTGGAACTGCTTAATATTTTTGGAAGATTAATATGTTGGTTACAGTTAACAATACCGTCAGTCACTTTTGGTCAATTAAATATGTAGCATATCTAGCCAAACAATTTTGAACGCAGGGAAGTCCTGATCAACTATCTTTTAGTATAATTTTATATTCAGTCCTGATTTAATATTTATGTTTTCCTTCATTACACCGCTTCACAGTGCCCAGTTAAATATGCTTACATTAAAACCAGTAAAGCTATTTAGTGTGGTTAATTGCTGATTCAAGTCAATATACCCTTCATGCTTTTTGTTAAATATTTAATACAGAGGCAGGCCTTCCCAGGGGGCCTACAAACTGTGTCAGGGAAGGCTTAGTGAATGGAAGATGGAAGTAAAACATTATTACATAAGTTCTGAAAAACGAGATCACATACAGAAGGTGTGTGATTTGGTTAAAGATAAGAAGATTGGTTTACTGTTATTCCCACGTTCCCAGAGTCAGAAACAAATTGTTAATTGTTGAGCATCTGTGGAGTCAAGTAACATAACCATGATCTTATAGTTATCCTGGAAATTAGGAAAACTAAACAAGTAAATCGCATTCAGCATTAATATAACCAACTGAAACTGCTGACTGTTTGACTGTTGAGTAATCACTTCTCTGACTAAACATAATGTAACGTTTTTGTTGTTTGTCTAGTGAAAACACTATGAATATTTATCTAATCTCAAAGACTTAATACCCTACCACTTGATCCATGAGTTTTGGTTCATTTCAGATCATTGAGTAAATAAAGTGCCATTATTTGGGGGCTTTGAGTTTCTTCTTACCTGTCCAGACGCTTTAGCTGCGTTAAGAGCTTCTCCTGGTCCTTCAGTATAGATCTGGCTGAGAATGGGCAGAAGGAACGCCGCAGTCTTCCCAGAACCTACAGAAACAAAATCAACCTCATTCATCTCCATTTGCAGAGTCATCATTTTATTTTTAGCTCAAGAATCTAACTCCATATATTACTTTGTTTTTTTGTATATGTGTGTCCTACCTGTCTGTGCACAGGCCATGAGGTCTCGCTTTGACTTGACAATAGGAATGGCATATTTCTGGACAGGGGTTGGTCTGGTATAGCGACTGAGAGCAATGTTACCCATGATAATCTCACCCATGTCCACATCTTGGAACTACACAGGACGCACACAATCAACACATTTATAACAAGTGGAAATTAATCATGCAGCTGATATATAATGTAATATTGTTGGATCCCTAATTAACAACAGTAACAGCTTACGCTCTCGATGTGATGAGGGCAGTTCTGTCCTGTGGCCTCAACAGGAATGTCATCATATTTCTCAAAGTTAATCCCAGTGTTGCTGGCAGAGAACAACTCACTACAGAGGAGCAAAGCAAGAGAAACACAGTGCACGTAAGTCTAATGTCCAGAAACTCAACAATGACTTCTTCTTAGCATTGTTATCTCACTGCTATTAGATTAATTGTCAGATTTTTAAATCTAAATTATTTTCACTCTGAATGAATATGCTGGTTATTTCCTTGACAATAGTAAAAATGTCCAACACCATTCCTTAAAACCCAAAGTGATGTCTTTAAATGTCTTGTTTTGTGCGGCCAACAGTCCAAAAAGAAGATAATGAGTTTATAATATATAAAAGCATCTATCATAAAACAAAACAGTTACAATTATTATTAAGTGCAATGTCTGATAGATGAATTGTTAATTTTGGTCATTCTAACTCTTTTTAAGTTAAGGGCTTACACTGCATGACTTTCAGAAGCATAATAGACATAGCTTTAGTGATGCTTCCATACTGGTATACTGTAAATATTGTGATATAACACTAGACAGCTACATGGGAGTTTTGTAAAAAAATTTCAATTCTTTAAAATATAAAATGACAACTTTCTAGCTTAAATTAACACTTGTTTGCTACGTCTGACCAGTCATTTTGAAGAGCATGGTCTCTAAATGTGTGCTATCCTATGACACAAAACCCAATCAAACCCCAACCATGCCATTTACAATTTGTCTAATCCTGACAAAGGCTACCAGCTCTCGTGAACAGTCTCCCTGGTATTTCCTGATGACCCTACAAAACACATCACATTATCCAGCTTTCCTTGTCTTGAGTACCTCTTCTGACTAGTGAAAGTGCAGACTCACTGTTCAAGGCGTTCATTACGTGGTGTTGGTTTGGACCAGTCTCCTTCATCTCGGGACTCCTCCACCCAGCGGCTGTTTCCTCCCCCTCCTCCTCCGCCACCACCAAATCCACCATGCTCAAACCTGAGCATGACACAAAGACAACGATGATACAAGATGTGTGTGATGTTTTCCAGATTCTACAAATCAGACTTTGACTGCAGTTTTTTTATTTCATACTATGTACAGGTGCCCCCCCCCCAAAAAAAAGTTAGTTCAACTATTTTTTTATACAACTATATGTATACTAAAGGGGCTATTTAAATTTTTTTAATGAAATCACTTATCAATTAATCCCTTTTCTATTACTCATTTGTGAACGGGTTGTAACCTCACGTAAAAACTGACCACACGACTGCTTTCTCGGTTCCTTGGCCACTATTTTCTCCCGAGGCTCTTGGCTACTGGTTCTCAACAGAACACAGAGACAAACCGCAGCGAACGAAAAGAGTCCACTAGCCCCAAAACACGGCCGTCTCTCAGCACAACACAAACTCCAACAAAAACTCCAAATAAGGATAAAAAACAAAAAAAAATGTTCTATGTGTTGAAGCCCTTCAGCAAATTTGGATTTGTTTTTTTTATACTAGCCTATAGTGATGCCAGGCATTGGAGGCCAGCTAAACTTAGCTTAGCTTAACTACTGTTTGCTTCGTAACATTTGATTTAGATTTCTAGTCGTTTTACCGATACTCAGGTACACAGCTTCTCCACCTCTCAGTCCCTGTAACTTACGTGACCCACTTAATATACAGTACTGCAACATAACGTCACAGGAAAACATCACAGTGGAAGACTCATTCACTTACTTACTGTCTGACTGATATGTGTCGCAAAAATCTATTTTAGTCTGCCTCACTAATTGTTTTCATTATCATCCAATAAATTTAGTTCTGCTGAGCTTCTCTGATGAGAGATTCACAACGCTGACGTATCATGTAGGCTAAATGCAGTCAACGTTATCATAATATGAGCATGGAAACACCAAGCTGAGAGTTTTTGTATTGTTGCATTGCAGTGTGACTTCACCTGAGTTTCCAGCATTTTGTGTGATGCTGTCTCCTGTTATGTCTCTGTTTTGGGTTTTTGCCAATGCTGAGGGCTTGTTAATTAGTTCGAGCGAGCGCGAGAGCACACACTTGGAAAGTAGTTACAATCCCAAAAACGCACTGCTAGACGCCACTAAAAGATTTAGCTCCAGCCCTCGCTTCTTTTTATTCAACAGTACACCAGTACAGCGTAACACGGCGACAGGATCACAAGAGATTTACTTTTTGCTTTGATACTGAACATGGGACCTTCACCTGAATCTCTTTCAGTACAGTTACAAAAAGAAAAGTGCTGTAGCAGATGTCATTCAATTTGTCTCTGGGTCTCATTTCTTTACCTTCCTCTGTTAGCATTGCCTCTGTCATTGAAGAACGCAGACTTCCCTCGGTTGTTGCCAAAACTGCTATAGGCGTCCTTGGCAGTGTTCCAGCCGCCTGTGTCTACCAGCAGAACAAAAACAAAACTATTAGAAGACAGTTTCATTCATACAGTTTTATTAGTGCACTGTTCAACAGGGTGCGGACACAACACTACCGAGAAAAAGCTTTTATTTTTTTACTTTTGGACCCACAAAATCCCCCCATCACTGTCACTGGACCAGCAAGAGTTATCAGCAGCGTTTCAGCTTCCCTTTGGTTCTAGTTCCAGGATAAACAATTACTACTCAACTTTTACCTAAAAACACATCTGAAGTAAATTGATGGTGCTTTCATTACAGATTCCACGAAAGTGTATCATATTAATGCATTTTTTAACCCCCACATTATTGCTAAGACTGGAATTAATTTCTTTATTTAATTAATTTAGAGTTGATGTTATAGGGAGCCCTAAACCAGAACTGATCTAGCTAGAACTACCTTTGCTATTATTGCAGCAGTTTAATGCAATCATCTGCAATGTCACCTAAAAAACAAAACAAGTATATTTCCATGTAATTTAAAGACCATTCTTTATATTATATCACTGTGTTTAACTGCTTTCATTGAGCATATTTGTAGTTTTCTGTTTTGGTTTTAATTTATTCTGTGTAAAACACCATGTTTGTTCGACAAACGCACAATGCATAAATAATAAGTCTATTATTTCTATTTTATGCAAAGAATGACTGCATAGATAAACTGCATGCTGAGTCGTATAGACACAGACAAGGTGCAACAAGTATACAGGACACGAAAATGTTTTCTACGTTTCATGCAGTAAAACCAAATCCCACCTTTATTTTCGTAGCCAGCGAAGGCCATCGGCTGCGCTGGGTTTATGGGGTTGAAGGCCCCGCCTCTGTTGCCGCGGTAACCTCCCCCGACACCACCTCGGCCGCGTTCCATGCGAGGCGGGCCACGGTTAAAAGAGTTGCCGCCAGCCATGCGGTTGTCATGGTAGCCATTTACAAAGTTGTTGCGCCCCCCATCCCAACCATCTGCAGAGGGAAGGCAATAATCAAAACAATCCTTAAAGAATAACAATGTCTGCAGGATTATTACTCATCACAGCTGTGACGACAGTGCTAAGATTACTGTTTAAGTGCTTGATCAAGATCACAGGTTACTTAACATGCATTTCTTCACTGAGAGGAGGAGGAGTATCAAACCAGAAAACATACTGTTAGAGCAATGCATGGTAGCAAACTGCAAATGCAGAATTTAGTAGAAACTTACAGTTGGCTGCGGGCGCTATGGTGTAGCCACCCTGTCGACCAGCAGCAAAGGCATTTCCTACTGGACAGGAAGACAATGATTGAGCTGTCTTTTTTAATCAGTCACAAGTGCAGTTAATAAAGGTACCCTGTGGAGTTTATGGCCACTGGTAGCATTACGCAGCAAAGTGGGTCCCCACTTTTTGGTTGGCATCATGCATGCATAGACACACAAGCATGCGGGTGACCTGATTGAGATCCTGCCACCGGTTTCACACTATTCCACTGATCAACATTTGACGGCAAGAAGAACCAAAGCCATGTGCCAGCAAAGGCAGGGAAGAAGAAGACTGCTAGCTAGCTAACATGGATGTAAACAATGCAAAATATTCTGAAAATCAGCTTTGCAAATGTTTCATGAGGAAGGAAATACATTCAAGGGTTCACACAATGTATTTTGGTGAGTAACACTGAATGTGCTTTTTGTTTGTTTAAAAGAAAACTCCACAGGACAGCTTTAACTTGATGCTACACACCATTTTTGGAAGCGTCTTTGTTCCGTAAATGTGGAGGAATGTATCGCCCTGCAGACAGAGAGAGACAGTGTCCAGCATCACTTAATGAATTATAAAACTGTAAGGACTTGATTTTTAATTATTCAAAACTTCTAAAGCACCCACAGATAATCAACATCCATTGATCTATGGTGCATATCTGCAGCTAGAAAACATGGAAATCCAATGCAGATTTCCAAACTCGTCACCTAGACTTTGTTGCGTCAGTGACACATTTAAACTGTACTAATTTGAAATTATTAGTGAACAAATAACACACAAAAGTGTGAATTTAAACAAAGGAGTTGAAGTACTTCTGTCAGCTAAAGGACATTGAAAATATTCCTTTTGTTGTCTTCTGGTCAACATCCCTGTCCTTCCCAATTTATTCTCTAGGGACCACTTCCTTGTTTGCTGTCTTTATGACATCTCCAGTCTTATTCCCGTGCTTTAATACTTGTCGAGGCAATGTTCAGGTTTGTGAGTGTCTATGCACATTCATAACTCTTTTAAAAACCGTTTTGGCTGCTTACTGTTAGTGCCTCCACCTTGTCCGTCTGCTGCACTCAAGTCTAGGACAGCGAGCTGGAGAAACAGAGACAAACAGTCAGAAAACCACATCCAGCAGAACAAATCTCCATCCTTGTTGCAGCAATTCACACCAAAACCTTAGAACTAAAGCAAATATTTTTTTTAATCATAACAGCTACGTGAACACTTTGCTTACAGACACTAGCTAAACTGTTTTAAAGGGATTTAAAGGAAGCACAGAAATATTCACAGCACCAGTCAACTCTGCACAAAACCTCAACACACACAAATCCTATTATGGATATGTCAGCAAACTGTACGCAGCTGGTCTGAGCTACTTTACAACAGGAATAGGATAGGAAAGTGACAAGAGGATAAAGATTTGATGCTGTTGTTGTTTCCAGTTTTCTTTGAGCAGGGAGAGTCTATCTGCTGTTCAGAAAATAACGTCGGATTTAATGTTTTTATTCACAGACACTGAATTTCGGTCCTGGGGTGGGATGCTCTTCTACACTGCAGCAACATTAGTGTACTGTAGGCTAATAAGGGGGACTGATTTCTGCATAAAAACCTTCCTAGTGCAGCTTTCATCTGTGCAGCTTGCATCCTAGCCGAAAAAGAGGATTTGTTTAAACGCGGTCTGAGTTGCGCATCCAACTCTCTCATAGACATTTGCCAGTTAGACCTTTTCAAAATATCAACTGAGAACATACAGTACTTTTCTGTTGCTATCCAACTACCTGACCAGTCAGACTCAGCTAGTCTACGTTGCCAGTGACGCAGAAGAAATGAGCTTTTTTTAAAAGCGGGACGCAGTCAAGACAAGCATGAAAATTGTGCAGTACTCCGTTTTATCTGAAAGCCAGTAGGCTAAACTGTCGAACACCGCATTGTTTCTGTGTCAGCCCCGCTAGCTCCATCTCCGCATACCTCCATTTTATTATTGTATCAAGCTGCAAGACAAACGCAGTGAAGATAATAGCAACGGGTGCGTTTCATATGTCAACAATGGGAAGCCGACGGCACCACTCGGGCGTAATTGGTCATTTGGCTCTGTCGTAATGAAACGCTTTGTCCACAGTCTAAGATAGCTGTCACATTTAACACTAAGACTACAACTGGCTTAAATCATTTTGGACAATTCCTTGATGTAGCACACAGCTATAGTCCAACAGCCGATGACCTTAAATGTTTTCCACGTCGTATGGTTCGTTCCCATTGACCTACACTCCGCAGTCGCTCACGGTCACGTGATTGTTCATGTGGGTGTGCAAATGAAGCGCACCCAACGCAAGCTAGCTAGCACGATAGCATCTTGTTAGCTGTGTTTTTGAGCTAGCCGGCAAGCTAACATTTACCCCTGCCGTTATAACAAATTTCACCAACTGACGCTGGAACACACATTAAACTGACGCGGCTTACCTGCTGCTCTAGACCGTGGACATTTTCGACGGCCACATGACTCATAACTATAGAATATGGAGGAAAAATGTTGTCGTTGAAAAAGGACCTCTTTGTTTGCCGGGTTTGATGTAATGTTATTTTCCCTTTGCCTCTTTCCTGTTTCTGTGGTTACGACAGATGACAGTTATTTCATTGGCTTAACAGGTACTCAAAACTCTGTAAAATGCTATTGTTGAATTTTACGTGGTGGTAAATTCCTGTATTTAGCTACAAGGATGGTACTTCATGCAAACTCAGCTGATGTCGGCTTGCTCTTCAGCTGAAGCTGCTGAGCGTCATGCAGTTGTGAAGCGAGCCTAAGTAACACAGGGGACAACATCCGGTAACGCCAAAAATAAAAGTCCACAAACGTGTCAAATGCTTGCCATAATGTGCGCTAAAGGTAGTCTGTAAAGGGATGGCTACTAACCGTTAGCGCATGTAGTCTTAACCATGTATCGCACATTTAAGCTACAATCAGGTAACGGGTCCTTTATGTAAAATAAAATATGTCACCCTTTCATTTTAAGTGCAACTTTCCTTACTTCCGGACAGCCGCTGGCTAACGCTAGGTAACTTGCCCGAGGCATCTGAAATGTTGTTAATTCAGACACCGCGATACTTTAGTCATAATTTGTCGCGATACCAGTAAAAAGCATATTGCCCCATGGACGTATAAAACGATCCATGACTGCAACCCAGTGGAACACAGTGTAGATTATCAATTATCGTCTTCCTATCTTCAGTTGTCTGTTTAAAGTTTGCAAAAAATTGTTAAATGTGTTGTGTCTGGAATCTTGTTAAACCCACACTCCCTAGTCTTTAGCCTTTTATAGCATGTTAACACAGCAATATATAGCTTAGCATAGTGCAGTTTATGAATCGGAAGTCCCTGTTTATGTAAGGATCTCAGGTCTGTCAGTAGTTGTGAGTAGGTTTGGCGTGAGGCTTCCCACTTGTGGTGGAAATGTGTAATGACTGTTTCCACTATGTTGCTTCATTTTGCCCTCAGTTTTGTGTTTTATATTTCAGTTCATTTACTGAACACATTCTGAGCAAACAGAACCAGTTGAAAGAGTGACACTTGTTTTTCCTACTTGCACCTCTGTATAGAATTTGATTTGCAGTCAGTCACACTCACACAGTACTAAACATCAGTTACTTATACTTATATAAATATAAATATATTATATAAATATAATACACAATTTCAAATTTTCAGCATCATTGCTCAGACACAAACATAGAAACAAGGTCTCTCTTTACTTGGAAATAACACCAACAGGAAACATTAAAAACGTGAGTTTATTTAAATGTTGAAGACCCTCTGATTTCATATTTAAGACCGAAATGCTAAATAGAAAAAAAATTTTTGTAAGACATGACACAACTGTAGAGGGACATTTCTGACTTCAACCAGATAGGGGCGTTCAATCAAAAACTGCCATTGGAAGAAGGAGTTAATGTGCTTACTATATAGGTACCTGTCTAATGTATATGAGAGCATGTGTTGTGTTGCATTAGAGTATGTGTTGAGAGATATTTTTTCCTGTATTTTGTGGTGTCTTAGTAAAGCTGAAGAACTGAAGATCTTATTGCACCTTGGCTTGCAACTGTGAAGTGAGATGGGTGACATCACTTTCTTTTACATTTCAAAGAACAAATATCATATATTGAGCACTACACACAGATTAGATGACAGAGATTACAACTTTCAAATTTGACTCTGTCTCAGTAAGATAAGTGTTTCTATGGTTCCTTACTGTGGAATAACTAATGATTTCCAAGAGACTTCCTGGAAAGAATTGTAATTTGGTGCTTATTTTAGTAACATTCAGACAGCGGTAAATTGGTACACATCCATTTAATTAACACAAATTAATTACTGGGCCAACATTATGACCTGGATCTGAAGCACAACTTTTAATAAGGTGCAGCAGTCAATGTTTCAACATAAGAGCATAACTTCATTAGAGTAATAACCCATCAGAACATGCAAAAAGTTGAATTTCGTCTACAAGCAAGCATGCAATTCAACAAATATATAGTTTCCAAAAATAAACAATGTTATATAAACAACTATTGATGAAATACTTCTTTCAAGTAAATTCCAACTTTACCAGTAAGCACTAAAATAACACAGTTCTTTGCAGGAAACTTTCAAGGAACTTGTTTTGAAACTATGAGAAATTATTGTTAGTTCTTGTCCTCCAAGTTTTAGGTCACTCCAGCATAATAGTAAAGAAAGGAGGACTGCTGTGGTGTAGCTCTTACTACACTCTCTTTAAATAAAGTTTTTTTTCTGCCATTATTGCCTTAATGCCACAGTTTGACAGACAGACAGTTCACACAAGGTACAGAGGTGGTGATGACATGCACAAAGCCTTCATGCTGGATTATGGGTCTCAAACCACTTGACTAGGACGCCCAGGTCTGCTTGCTACTTTTATTTCCTTGATGTCATTACATTCCATAAAGTCAAAGGTTGTGCATGTTAAATGGGAACTCCTAAAGATCAGCTTACTCAGTTTACCTGGTGATGTCATAGCGATGTTATCAGGGTTATCTCATTTTAGCCATGGAGACTTCACATTGTGACAGCCCCTTTGTGGCTTGAAGATGTGTGTTTTGTGTCAGCACCTCAGTTGTGGTTTTCTGTTTGAGGAGCTGATTGCAGGGATCCTTCCCGGATCTGAAACACCTGGGCCCAGTGCTCCGCCAGAGATGAAAGCCCCACCTCCTAGACCGGCTGTCTCTCTCTCATCTTCCCTGCCAACAGTGGCACCATTTTGGTTTTGTTAAATGTTTGCTTTACTTTTATACCACAACATTTAGCACAATGTTTACACATCCACACCTACTGATACTGCTGACAAACACATCCCACAGTTTAAGTGTTATTTCTGTTACAATAAACATTGTGCACTTCAGGCAGAGTTTCTTTCTTTCTTTCTTTCTTTCTTTCTTTCTTTCTTTCTTTCTTTCTTTCTTTCTTTCTTTCTTTCTTTCTTTCTTTCTTTCTTTCTTTCTTTCTTTCTTTCTTTCTTTCTTTCTTTCTTTCTTTCTTTCTTTCTTTCTATCTATCTATCTATCTATCTATCTATCTATCATGTTATGCTGGTGTTTTTTTTCCATTATGTGCGTATGTGGTGGTTTTGGACATGTCACACTCTGACTCTTTCATTCACAGCTTTCCTAGATGAGACATTTGTATGGTTTGGCTTTTGCGTCAACAACCAGCTCACCATATGAGTTGGAGGGTGGTGGATAACCAGAAATAAACACTATATGAATTCTGAGCATGTTGTAGGTTTTAAACTCTGATCCACAAAAAATATTCTGTGGTTTTTAGTCATTTTCCATTGGGTTGCTATATTATAGCTACTCTCTTCCTCACACACACACAAATTCAGTGGCTTGGTCAAATTGAAGGTTAATATTTATACTGCTCACCCTTCTTCTTCAACAACCAACAACACAAAAAAAGCTGTTTCAAGCCTTCCATGAACGATGTGTTCCTACAAGCTGTATTGGTAGTTTGTGAAACCAACATTTCTCTTTTCAATAGCTGTTAAAGTTTAAGAGACAACCAGTGTAAGATTGAGTAGTTCTACAATAAATCAATGAAATTGCGTTTACATTATATAGGATACATCAGATAAGTGCCTATTCAGATCTAAAATTTCATTCAATGCAAAACATACGCTTTATGGGCCGCACAGAGCTCTGAAAAACTGGACAGACAAAACTACTTGTTAAAACTACTGAGCCTGTAACTGTTTCCAGCAGACACATTTGAGCTCTGATTTTACCACGTGCATACATTTGCACATCATGTTTTCCAAGGATTTGATCGTTTGCACCATTATTCAATTTGAATGCTTCCTTGTCTTGTTTGACACCTATCAGTTTATCAAGAAAGCAAGTGACACTTCCTGAAAATAGCAACTATGCAGCAGCCTATGTAGTAGGATACAAAAGAGAAAAAAAGCCTCTGACCCTTCTTGTAATTTTTAGCAGTGTGGTATGTGTCTATCGAGTAACTTTCCACTTCCAGTCTGTAACTTTCCACTGCGGCAAGGGATATCAGTGTCATCTTAACTGACTGAGTGGTGGCATGTTTGCTTGTTGTGTTGCCTTCTTTTGAAGTCTGCTTCACGTACCATAACCTGTTGGTTCATGGTGTTTCCTTGCCTCAGGTCTTCTGCTTTGAAGCAGAAATTTTACAGTCACATTCTAATTTTAATTCACATTTAGTTGTTTATCTAGACAGCCTCTTGTGCTGCATTTATTTATTAACTTATCACAGACTATATTTCCAATGAGTAACTAAGTAACAATCCACGCAGCTGGTCGTAAGTGTAATTTCCAAATTGCAGTATGTCTTATAGTTCCAAGTATAGAGGACTAGTGAAACATATGGGGGAGTGTATCATTTATAGTCATCTCACAGATTAGATCATTGTCTTTATGACATGCCAATATATTATAGCGTATGGATATTTTGGGTCATTAAACTCACTGAAGAGTGTGTTGCCTTGTTCTGGCTGAGGCCAGCAGCCCTCAGCTGTCTTTAGTAAATCAAAATCAAACTTTCTCTATAGTAAAAAAGAATACTTGATTTTGAAGAAAACCTGATTGAATTTTCTTAAGTGTTCAGATTAGACCGCAAAATGTGAGTGCTCAGTCATTTCTCCCCGAGTTGCCTCGCCCTTTTGTAAATAACTAATGCCCTGGAGGACATGATTCGTTGAGAAAGCCAAATAGAGAAGACAGCAGAGAAGCAGCCAACATTTACAGTTTAATATAGGAAGGCAGCATTACAAACTGGGGGCTCAGAATTGGAAAGACAGGGAGGGACTAAGTAAAAGATGTGTCTGAGGTGCATCATGGCAAATGTAGAATCCAGTGTTTTGGGAGTTGTTTCCCCACATTGTAGGGAGAAAAAGTCACACTGTCTTGTGAGTGCCCCAACTTTATGGAAGTACAGAACTAAATGTCTGTGAAGGTTCTCAGTCATCCAGGACATAGTTATCAAAGGATGGTTAACAACCCAAAAACACGCTAAGACAGATACTTGTCCACCCCAAAAAAGGCACAAGAAAAGCAATCTAGTGTATGCGGTCCAACTCCTCAGGTCAAGACTCAGCACTTTACCTGCATCTAACAGATAAAGGACACTCATTTGAGGATCACCAGGTGCACATTTTAGATGGAACATGTTTGAAAGAGGTGTCAACATAGCCATTTACACCACATATCCCCCACTTATAATGCTGTGCATTCACTACTTCCCAGGAAACTAAATAAACAACCTTTTTTGGCCTCAGGTGAGGCTGCCAATGATGGTTGTTCAAATTTAGCCTCGGGAGACTCCAGCGACCACGACTGTCGTTACAACAGCCAGGAGCATTAACAAACCAGTGGTATCTTCTTGACAAATGACCACACAGAGGTTAAATAGCTGAGTTTCCCTGCCAGTTAGTCAGGACTGGAGAAGTCTGGTGGATGATGGACGAAATGTCTTCAAGTATCTTCAATCAAGTCCAGTTGCCCTTGATTTTAACCTTCCTTGGATATAGAACTAAATCACTGTAGTTCCCTATTAATAGGAACAAGAGTCTACAGCCATGTTAGTGGCTCGGTGAGGCTGTACTTGGTACTGTCGTGCTTTGGGCTAAATGCTAAGGTCGGCATGTTAACAGTGGTCACAATCATGGCAATCCATCCAGTAGTTGTTGAGATAGTTTGGACCAAGTGGTCGACTGACCGAAAAGAAAGACTACTTGGGGGGGGAGTGTTTACAGTGTATAGTTGGTGGCAGGAACTGTGTGAGAGGTGAGCTTGATGTATCCACCAGGGAACTTAAAGTCTAGTGCAGAATACACGACTTTCAGTGTCGGCCGACCGCCGTGCCGTTCAAGCTACACAACTTGCCGTCTTGTGACAGGAGTCTTGAAGTCGTTGTGGCGTTCACACTACATGACTGATCAGTCACAGAGGGTCACACACTACGCGAGCTGACAGCAACTCCGTCACCTGAAGCTGGTCTCCAAACCACGTTTTGTCAAGAAAACACACGTGAAAAGGGAAACGGGAAATGTTGCGAACCTACACATGAAACAGCTGTTGTTATTATAAACATACCAATTATAAAGACAAAAAAATGTGGGTGAAATAATGCATTAGCACACACAGGTAGCAGGGATTGTCTGAGCTACTCAGAGAGCTGGAGGTGAGTAAAAAGTGTTTTTCAGTGAACAGCTGCCTGCTCTCATTGGCTGGATGTGGATTTCGAGTCAGCTGACTCTTCCAGATATTGGAGCTGTTTTGATTCTTCGTTTTTCAAACATAATGATCGGCGACCGCCGATTATCCGCTGATTTACCCCCCGATCAAATCGTGTAGCATGAACTAGGCTTAAGGTTGCTGGATGTCTCACTTACAAGCTGTCATTATAATAAACAAACAAGCAAACAAACAAATTTACATAGTATTTATTTTTTATTCTCTGTCAAGCACAACATAATAGTCCTCATGTACAAAATCCTAATAGAGGACAGAGGCCAAGTGGACCAGTTAGGGGGAGAAATATTACAGTATATACACGAATCTGGTAACAAGATTGCATAGTTTCAGTCAAATTAAAAAACCTCTTAAAGTGAACAGCGGTGAGATATCGGATTGGATGGACATTTTATCAAAGGACACTGATCTTGGTAGCCTTATTTTTACACTGTAAAACAAGGTGTAAGAACTCCCAGTCAGATGTGGGAAGACAACTTAGAACTGGCATCCCTGCTTATTCCTGAGAAAATCCTCACAGTAGCCACATTGAGAAATTCCACTTTAGTTATTTGGCTTGACTTAATCACTTTCTTTTGCATAGAACAGGTTCTAAGTTTAATTGCTTTAATTGCACAGTGTTACAATACAATTACAATAACACAGTGACATTTACTAGATAAATCCAAGGGAGGGGGAATGAACTCATTCCAAGTGATTTTGAAACCGTCTTTAACATCAGTTATTACTAATTTCAACACCATAATGCATAATTACATTCAATTGAATGTAATACAATTACATAAAATGTTTAAGTGGAAGACACACTTTCATTTCTATAACAGGTGTAGAAAAAACCACATGATAAGATCTCAATGAATGCTTGTTTTCATAACACATCCTTGTGTGCAGTAAGAGCAGGTTGTGTTACTTTTCAACAGTCTGTTAGAGCATGTTGAACATTATGTATCATGTGCATGCCTTATAATAACAAGCTGTTACTCTCTAACACTCTCTTATGTGTTGAAAATTGCCACCCCTTCAAATATGGAGACTGAAAAGAAAGAGCATAATAGGATAAGGAAAGCATTTCCTGTAACAGTCTACTCCTGAAAATTTCAGCCAAACATTATTGCAAAGCAAGTGTTGTGTTTTAAATTCAAATCTCATGTCCATATGGTCATGAGTAGATAATTCCAGAGACAAAGCAAAACAAATTCTAAACAGCATGACAACATAATACACTGTATTTGGTATGAATCATACCAAATACAGTGTATTATGTTGTCAAGCATCGCAGGCTGAGCAGCTGCTAATATTCAAAGCACTGGATCAGCACCAAAGCTCTTGGATATGTTATACCTGAGTGGGTCCTTTGCTAGCCAATCTAGTCAAAAGGATTATGGTGTGATTATTAATGTCGATTAAGTGCATATTAAATAGAAATATAAACTTTAAAGTTTTCCTGGGTGTTTTCTCAGTTTGTGGGTGAATGTAATTAACTACCACCACCATAACAACAATTTTTGCACTCATCTCCTAAAGGCAGGTGTTTCTGGACCTCTGTACAGTTGAAGGGGTTTTAACTAGAAAATTTCAGAACATACAAAAAAGTGTAAATAAAAAAAAAAACACATTTTCAACAGGTTGTTCCTTAGTCTAGTCCTAAGTATATTTATTACCATGTCATCTAGCCATCGCAATATGGTCCCAGTCATAGTCGCTCAAATCCTTACGCTTGCCCATTTTTCCTGCTTCGAACACTTCAACTCTGAGCACACTATGTTCACTTGCTGTCTAATATATCCCACCGACTGACAGGTGCCATGGTATTGAGATAATCATTGTTATTCAATTCATCTCTCAGTGGTCATAATGCTGTCGCTTCTCAGTGTAGCGAACATCACAACAAAAGCATATTTTAGAAAACTAGAAATGTGGGCAAGTAAATGAACATTATCTGACACTTAAAACATGGGTTGAATAGTGCTGTGAGGCTCAGGCTGAGTACACCTGATTTTTAACAGACAGCTAGGAGACGGTGAGAAGATATTTTATAAATTTTACCAAAAAACATGAATTAGAATTGCATACTGCACCTTCAAGAAGAGTGAATATGGCCTACCTGCCCACCTTGGAATTAATCGAGCCTATAAGGAGAAATAGATGAAGAGAAAGATCCCGACAGAGCAAATCACCACAAGTCCTATGTTCAGGATGATCCTGGTTTGTGGAGGTTCATGGAGAAGCTCATCCAAGATCTTTTCCTGCTCCTGGACGGTAATGACCTGAGTTTTGAGCTGCTTCTCTTGGAAGCCACAGAACCAATGTAAAACCTTCATACATCTCCCACTCTCCACTTGTCCTTCATACATCTCCCAGCCCTCCTCTTCATTTTCCCCCTCCCTCCTTCCTCTCCTTTCTGCGTTTTCTACCATTTTAGGGTCAGATTGGTCAGTTGGTGAGTGGCAGCCATTCTCAATAGGATGGTGGGTTTCTATGTCACTAGCTGTGATAGCATGATCATTGCTTGGTTGAACATTTTCGTTATTGCCATTGAGCATGTTTGAGTGGTCTTGACACTTTTCTTTACCAAGCAAACTATTTCCTTTTAGGATTGCACGGTTTAGATGCTTCAAAGCATTGATGTCTTCTCCAGCATTCTGTTTTTCTTGAAGTTTTAGCCTCTTCCTCTTGTTTAACCCCCAAAGAGTAGTGGTTCTGATTTGTTCTTTTCCAGGTGGAGGAGTGCAGAGACTCACAACTATAGTCACCAAAGCTGACACCCAAAACAAGATGGCCGCCACATACATGAAATGAACATCTTTGATGAAAGATGGCCGCTCATCAGGCTGGTCGCAGTGAGGCTCGCGGTAAACAAATGCCAAAACCAGACGCAATGCTCCGAGGGCAAACCCTACCATCCCACCCCAGAAGGCACCCGTCTCATTGCAGCGATGCCACAGGATGCCAAGCAAGAAGAGGGCAGCTATGGGTGGAGTCAGGTAATCTGATACTTCTTGGATGTAATAGAACATCTGGCCCCCCTGCATCTCGATGATGACCGGCACCCAGGCAATGCTGATGATCACCATGAAAACCACAAACAACCTGCCGACTATCACCAACTCCCGGGATGACACCCGCTTTCGTAGCATCTTGTAAATATCCAATGTGAATATGGTGCTGGCTGAATTGAAGATGGAGTCCAAGTCGCTCATCAGAGCTGCAATCATGACAGCCAACATCAGGCCACGGAGACCGACGGGCATCACTGACATGACGAGACGTGGGTAAGCCACGTTGCTACAGCCGGCTGCGGAACCGCACACTTCCATGCAGTGCTCTGGGCTGATACATGCCAAGTCATCGGCAAACAATATCCTGGAAATCATCCCTGGAATCATGATGATAAATAAATCATTCCAGTCCACAGTCAAGATATTAAGTGTAAGTCACTCAAAAACCAATAATGACTCTACCTGGGATGACAATGATGAACATGGGGAGGATTTTCAGAAAGCCAGCCATGATAGTAGAACCTTTGGCATGGGCAATGTTCTTTGCTGCCAGAACCCGCTGTACAATCACTTGATCTGCACACCAGTACCTGGAACACACAGTGATGCTTAGATTAACAATAAATCCTCTACAAAATATGAAGGTCCAGAGTGAAATACCTCAACAACCAATGGATGGAAAGTCATTTGTACAGACATTCAAGCTCCCCAGAGGATAAATCTCACTAACGTGATTCCCTGAATTTTCCTCTATTGACACCATGAGGATGACATTATTATTTTTAGTGAAACATCTCCTACAACTATTGGATATATTGCAAATTATATTTAGTACAGACATTTGTGTTGCTCTCAGGATGAATTATAATCACTTTGGTTTTTGACCAAATACCTGTAAGTGCATGCTAACATTTGTAAATTAGCAAATATTAACAAGCTAAGTCATTAAACTAATATGGTGAATATGAAACATACTACCATTATTCCTACTAAACATTTTCTTTCTGAGCATATTAGCGTACTGATGTTTCCATTTATCTCAAAGCACTGCTGTGAACTGTCCTTGCTAGTGGCCCGTACAAGCTGTAGTGCAATGTTTCTAAAACTAACAATATAACTATAGTGAAACAGTCTGTCCTAAGGGTATCCCTACAGGAGACAAAATACCAAATAGAGGCAGGAGTCTGGCCCAGCAAGAAACCCGGCCAGGGTAAGTCTTGATCCCTCGGGCCTCGAAGGATTTTCAGAGCATCTGGCTTCGGCTTGAGGTGGTGGTGGCAAGATTCAGAAAGTGTCAGGTTGGGTAAAGACAGCAAGATGGCAGTGATGTTTGGAGTAGCCTGCATGTACTTGGTCCTCAATCCTTTAAATGACATGGCATGACATGATTTAGCATAAGGTATAGTGTGCAGATCAAACTGTTGTTTAATTAATTACATGGTATAAATGGTTTAACGTCAATGAATAAAGAATATAGTTAGACCTTCAAGTCCTCCCACTTTGAAGAGGCTGATGCCTGTAAGGCAGAGTGCTCCGGTGATCATGAGGAACGCCTGGACCGAATCTGTGTAGATGACAGCGACCAGACCTCCAGTGACTGTCAGCAAAGCAGTCATGGCGATGAGGAGGATGATTGACAAATAGAGGTTCCACCCTAAAGATTCCTGAATGAACAAGGCTCCGGCATAGAGGTCCACGGACAACTTGGTGAAGATGTACAGGACAAGAGATAACGTGGCAAAATACACCTTTAGTCGCCTCCCGCCAAACCGTTTGGACAGGTACTCCGGCATGGTGTAGACTCCAGACTGAATATACACAGGGATAAACACCCAGCCTAACAACTGGAGTAATAGTAGAGCATTAAATTCCCATGCAGCCACGCTGAACCCGCTGGCAGCACCTGATCCAGCTAGTCCAATGAAATGCTCACTTCCTATGTTGCTGACGAACAGAGATGCTCCTACAGCGGCCCAATTCATGGCACGACCGGCGAGGAAGTAGCCGCTCACTGTGCTCTGGTTGGCTTTCGACATGGCAAGGAAACCTATCGCCAGCACCACGATGAAGTAGATTACTACAACAATGATGTCTGCCACTTCCATGATGGCCATGTTTGAGCACTTTCGTAGCTCTTTAACAGAATGGAACTAACTGCTGAGCTGCAGCACTATCCAGGTTCAATATGTTAGCACCTTATATCCAGTTAGGACTCTATATAGTTCACAGATTCCTGTTTCAATCTGATTTTTAAGGGTCAAAAAGTGGCCAGACAGTGCTATTCAGCTGGGCAACAAAATCAGTATTAACAGTCATCTGCACACAATCTTTGATCTTGGTCTTTGTAGTTAACCTCAGCTTTGGGAATTAATGCTGGCTTGGCAGCCCCTGAAATAGCGGCACTTTGCCGCTGGGTTTTCCCTGAGGGAGACACAAATGAAATTGGTCATCTCAATCCTGCAACAAAATGTACAAGCAAAATAATTCTTATTTCCAGGATGCAAAACATCCTGTAACCATGTTTAAAACGCTTACCTACAATTTCTAATGCTTCTGTAACGCACATGTAGGCCCCCAAGATGTTTAAGATCACTGCAACTTTGGTAGGCAGTCAGCCAAAACATTACTCATTAATCTTCACACCACAAGTTATGTGTCACCTGCAAGATATAATTTGATGCTCTTTAGAAGTATACAGAAGATAATAACTTGTGCACTGATGTTAAGGGGGTACTCCAGCGATTTTGTATTGCATTTCCATAAAGGTTGGGGGACTCATTATGACAGATAACAAAAACAACAACAACAAAACAAACAAAGGTCATTAAAAGAACTGTCAAGCTCAAACCCACAACTCAAGATAAGTGTTGATGACTATGATATCTTCGGGGTTAGTTTCTCAGATTTGTCAAAACTCCTTCAGAGCAACCAAAGACATTATCTGCTTTCACAGACTGAGATTGAGTCAGACTGTGTCACTCCTCCAGTTTGCAGACTGGACTGCTTAAATCACCAAATGGTGTCAAATCAAGTCACAAGTAAACTTGAGACTGAAGTTGCAAATGTTTCAAGTCTCTGAATGCTGACCATTTTATTTTTCTTTAAGAGCTCTGTTCATTGGGACTTTACAATATCTCACAATGCATCAACTGACTGACCGGGCCAGGTTGTGGACCAATCCATCCTGAAATATCTCAAATTAGATGACTTTACTGATCCCCCAATTGTAAAGGTTAAGGTAAAGTGAAATGTCTCACAACTTTCTGACGGGTTGCCATGAACCTTGGTACGGATATTCATGTCCCAAAGTTACAAGGACAAATTGTAACTTTGGTAACATCCTGACTTTTCCACCATCATCAGGTCAGTGTCTCAATGTGTCTAGTAATTTGGTTTATAAGAAAATATCTACAATGCAAAGCACTCTCTTATCTTTTCAGCTCTAGGACCACTTTTGTAACATGAAAAATATTGGGTTGAAAGGCTGTAATGCTCTGGGTGGAATTTGCCAGGTACGAGCTGGTGTTTGTAGGATTGGGGACCACATCTCAGCTGCTCTCTAAAAGTAAACTGAACTAGCTGTATTTTCTGTTAATATATTATGGGACTGTAGTATGAAGGGTCCTGCACCAGTGTGGAAACCAGCTTGTATGAGTGCCTACAAGTCTTGATGTGACAAAATTTCGTCAGCAGAGTTGAGCCTGTATTTCCAAGTACAGGTTTTACTCCTGGTGCTACTTACAGTAGAGTCAATATTGATTTAAAGTAGTTAGTACAAGACTAATTGACTTCCTGAGGGTAATGCTGGGAAAACAGAGATTTTGTCATATCCAAGGTATCTAAGGTTACTCTCCATGTTTAGAGTTTTTGGACCTGCAAGGAGTTTTTGTGGTTTTGTCCTTGCACGGATTTTAACATGACTTCTGTTTTATTCTGCTTCATTAAATGAAGGGACTCACAACCACTCCCCTCTTTCAACATTGTTTCCAGGGAATTTGAATGTATTTTAACCACATTTTGAACCTAAAAAACCCACATGCACTAAAGGTCCTGTACTGGACAGAGGTGTTTCCACTGATTCTGGCTAATTATTTTGGGTGGACCTGTTCAGTGTTGCTGCTCTATTACATAACTGCCATACTACAATACTACTATTTGTATTCTTATTGATTTGCTATAATGTGTGTGGCTGCTGCTTTATGTTGTTATCACATATCACACTTTAATAAGCACTGCATTTTCCTTAATGGACTTTTTACAGTCGCACATTGCAGTTTTCACAGTAAATACTACTTGAACACTATAACAGACTACAATAAAACTCAAAACTATTTTTCGACCCCTACGAAAACTCGCATTTCAGAACTATTTGAACAGTGTAAAGTCGCCCGTCTGAGTGTCGGTCGCGATATTTAAGCTGCTCTTATAAACACTAAATAGCATCAGACGCACCTGGTAAGCGGCCGTTTTTCTCCGTGTCGCCTCCCAGTTTGTGTGGTGGAAAGATCTCTTACTGCCGGACTGGCTTGAGCCCCGGACTGGTGATGTCTGTAGACTCCTCAGCCTCTTAACAGTAGTGGAGCCTCCGCCCACGGCAGCGGCATCACCACCTGGGTGGAGGGAAAACACACTGCTCGCGCTCTGATGGTGATGAAGAGCAGGTAAATGTCCAGCAATGCAGCTGAAAGCCAACTAAACTCACTTTACCGCTGCTAAATCTAAATCAAACTGCATTCATTCAAGTTAATTTATTTTAGCGCGATAGGCCTATGTGCTAACAGCATAAACAACATATTTGGATTAATTGTGTTTATATGTTAGCCTACATTAATAAGACTGAGTTAGTATGTTTATGAAAGTATTTAAATCTGTGGCTGTCCCCCACTGTAATAAACACAGCACAATCACATTAAATTATTGGCTGGCCTATACCCACCTATCTGCATGCCTTCTGCAGGTGCACTCACTGCACATGGATGTGGTTTGGAGGGAGACCAGAAAGGAGGGGGTGTTTTTTTTTCAAGTTCCTTTTCTTTTAAAGTCTTGTTGTCTCTTGCTGGTTCTCCAACATTGCCTACTTCAGCTTTATATGACAAAAATAGAAATGTCTTCAAAGCACTTTAAGGAGTAGGATTGTCCATTTAGGTGAATCAAGCTGGCAGAAATGTTAAGAATATAACAGAGTAAATAGTGACATTAAAGTGACAAGATGGATGAACTGTTCTCTACAGTGCTTATGTCACTTTTCTTGTTACACCAACCTCCTTTATTAAAGAGAGGCAAAACAAACTCACCGTGCAGGAGGGGAGTGGCGGCACATGCTTCACCATGAGAGGTAGTTGGACACAAGGATGGGCAGGAGAGAGAATGAGTGCTGCACCTCCTCACCCACCAACAGCAGGACTAATGTCTGGAGACCTTTATATTATTACTGCAGGTAGCAGGATTTTTGAATAATAACTGTGTTAACTTAAAAATGTTGCCCTTTTTCCCTTTTCTCTCTGACCTTTTCCGCCCCACCTTTTTGCTTTTTCTGTCCTATATCCATTTAATTTGATCGGGCAGGCGGGAACGGATCAGGCAACCACGGGTACCACTTCCTACAATTGCTTAGGCTATAGGGTTTTCTTTGGGACAATATAACCCCCAATCAGTAGGAGGGGAGTGGCAGCACATGCACTTGATGTTGAGCTATTCCAACATGAATGGGGGTTTTGCACCTCAAATTTTCCCCCCACTTTGCTGGTGGCGGCCTTGCAGCCCACTAAACCCATCTGGCATTTACCAGAATTGCCAGATTGCCAGTCAACACCATAAGGAGTTGACTGTTCTCAGGAACAGAAGGGGTGACCATATTTTACAGTTGACACTAAGTAGCTGACACTTTTGACTCCAAGGTCATTGTGACCTCAAAATAGGTTTTTAGCCACAATTTAGAAGAAAACAGACGATTCCAGATTCCACACATGCTGAATGGGATGACACAGTGAGTGAACCATAACTAGCACAATAGCCTACAGGCTTTCCTCCATCTGGCCCATTCTGCCTTTCACTTCCTGCCTCATTCTGAATTTCAAACATCATCGAAATCCCATGACTGCAAACAATTTATTGGAGGACACCTAGCCAATCGTGATCCAATGAGTGATTGAGTGAGTTTCACCTGCAGCTTGTAGAGACACTTTGCATCTAAAGATGCCAGGAGAAAACAAAAGCACCACATTTTGTGTTGTTATAAGTAGTTTATTCTGTTCCTTCCAAGTATTCACTACATTTATTAAAAAAATCTGGAAAGATGTGGATGTAAAATGGCAACTTCTCTAGAAATTAGTACATAAACACAGCATCAACAAAAGTAATGAACTTTTCATAGCACAATTGTTAAATGTGGGCTCAAGCAAATAACCATTGGGCGACTAAGGAAGAAATGCAAGTCTCAGGTCTCAAGATGAGAAAAACTGAAGATGATCGAAAAGAGAACTGGCACATATTGTGATTCTTACATGGTACAAAGTTGTCATTATATGATTTGTCATTATACAGCACAAGGCTGCGTAACGAAACAAAATCTGTAGTCCCTTCCTGCTACAAACACACAACATATATTCTTACGATTCTTATGATCATATGAACACCTCTTCATCATTCAAAGATGCTGTCACTCCAAACATTTTCAGCAGGGAGCACCGGAGTTACAAGCAGAAAAAGTTTTAAGAATGACTGAGTTACGGACAAAAGCACATTGTCTGAGGTCACAGTGACATTGACCTTAAATTATAATCCGTTCATCCTTGAGTCCAAGTGGACATTTCCCTCAAGGTTTTCCTGAGATATTGCATTTACGAGAATGGGACTGACATCCCGAAAACCTCATGTCACTAGCAATGGGTGTCACAGGGTAAATCCATATGCAAAAATGCTGGATTGGAGAGCATGCAAGGGCACTTCTTTCCATGTAGCACTTACACTGACAGACCTGTGCTTGCCTAAGGCTGATGATACACTGAGCAACTTTTAGAGCATTCGTGCAGGGCAACGATGTCGTCAGTGGTAATGAGTAAAGATTACTTCTCTAATCTCTACAACTCTGACACATATGGGAAACCCACGTTTATGCAGAAATATAAAGAACATGAATACTACCTCCCTATGTCCACCCATCTGCACAGTAAATCCATATGCAAAAATTGTGGACTGGAGACCATGCACCCATCTGCATGTTGTGCCTTTCATGACTGTTGTGTTTTGATTATATTTGTAATGGTAATTTGTGGTGGCAGCCAGGACAGGAAACTAAGGTTTATCTTTTCTTTTTTTAACTCTGATTTTACAGTAAACAAGAGGAGGAGTTATGAGTCTATGCAACCAGGAAAAAAAAACGTTGATTCACGTTGAAACACGTTGATTCGATGAAGCTATAGACAAGATACAAACTACTGAAGAACACATTTCATTAGAGGCCGCCATTTTGATATGTAATAGTTTATCTCAATAACTACAACAGTAAAACCCACTAATAATCTACTAAAATTGATGATATATAATAGTAACAGTCACAGGGCACATTTTTTTGCTTAGAGTACTTTAACTTTTATTAAGTACATTTTCCTGATACATACTTTGGCTTATGTAACATCTTAATGCAGCATGTTTTAAGTATTTTTATAAAATGGCATTTGTACTTCAACTGAAGTAAAGGATCTGAACATTTCAATGCTAGACTCACTCATCGTGTGTTTGAAGTCCACTGTCCTTCATGGTGGAAAAGTGTTCAGTAACAACATCATATATCTTGCCACTGAACTTGAGGTCCTCCACCAGACTCCATTTTGGCTCAGGTGGTCCAGTTTTGGACTAGCTTGGCTTCTCAGCTGTTTATCTTCTCGTTTCTTCATTTTAAGCAGATGCTTTTCTTGAAATCCACCATCAATTGTTGATGTAACTACAAAAGACACAGCAGCTGATATTAGTAACACTGGAAAACTTGCTAACTCTTCTGATTTCTTCTTTTACATACATGGCAGTCGTTTGCTGCTTTCTAATCAAAGGATATCAGGTTCACCTGGTTTCTCTTAACCTGACTGCCTCCATCAGAACAAAACATTTCCAACTACAATCAAAATGTTACCACGTACTCCAGGGTGCTATGTTCACTGGGCTACTTACAAGAAAACTGACTGAAAACTGGTGGCTCAGTTTTTAGGCTGGTGTGCTGGTGTTGTGGATTCTTAAAAGGGACCCTTCACGCTAAGAAGACACGCTAGAATGACGACAGAGTTTAGGCCACAGATTTGAATTGTAGCAAGGTAGTGTAGTCAGCTAATGCTAAACTGTGAGTTGTTTAAAAACTGTTTCAGGCTGGCTTTTTTCCAGTTGACCCATTTTTACACAAGAACCCTGTAAAAGAGAATAATACACTTGATGGCTACATACGTACATATCCTGCTAAAAGTCACCATTGATCCTCACCAGTCAGAGCAGCTAGTATTATAAATAAAAATTATATAAAGATGTTATTTGTTGTAACATAAACATGTTTGGATGCTTGCTATGTCACGATTGATGTGCGGTTGATTGGTGTCCAAAGAAACCAAGATAAACCATCGAAAATGAACACAGTAATCCAACAGAAAAATCCACAGGGCACAGACCCAGAACAGGCAGGGCTGGTCACAGAAAAGGACGACATGAGACAGAGCATTACAAGCTCCAAGTTACAATGACTGGACAAGGACTGAGGGAAACATAGGCAATATATATATACACAGGGTTAAAATGCACACAGACACACAGGCAGGCAGAGAGACTAAAAGGGGAAACATCAAAATAAGAAGGAACAGATCAGAAAAATATAAATAAGAAACTAATCCAGAACACAAGCAGACAGATAACAAATAATACAAATAAACTACAACCAACAGAGGAACTGACTGAACTGAGACACAGAAGTACACCGACCAGGAACACTAAGACATGAACTAAGGCACAGGACTAGGAACAAAGACACAGAGCTAAAACGCAGGACTAAGTAAGACAAGAAAACAGAATGAGGACCAACACAAAATCCTCACAAGAATAAACAAGGTGAAACAGTAGAAGACAAGACAAGGAACCAAAACACAGACTAAATAACAGATATAGGACTGATAAATTAGCAAACCGGCAGAGAACCAAACTAAACAGAGCAAACAGACACACAGTGTGACAGTGCTATCGAAAAACAGAGGTTGGATATATTTTGTATCGTTCATAAATTTGAAAAGTATGTTTCAGTTTTAGAGAGAGAGTTAACATCAGAGAGTGAGGGTGTCCAGTTTTTTTTACTGGTCTGTTGATCACTGAGCTAACCTGATTGCTGTACAGTGTTAAAAAGCTGTCCTAGATCTGTGAATGCCTCAAAAGGGCAATTTTACTTGTTTAAGCCCATTTCACATTTCATCATATGCTACATGCTTTGCAGCACTACTAAGAGCATTTTTTAAAAATCACTTATGGATTAGAGTTGTGTAATCCATGAGTAAACATTATGTCTGCTATCATGAAGATCCATTGGTTGCAAAAGCTGGACAGCTTTACTATCTCAACAGCTACCACAGGTTCAGCACATGGTTCAGCCTGTTTTTCATAATCCATCAAAATAAAGTCTTAAAGTAAAGGAGAGGTATGAGAAGCAGGAATGTGCATAACAAGAATAAATTAATGATAAATGTATTATATATTTCACAAGTTTATTTTTCTATTGCATTGAGCGTCAGCATAAGGATGTGTGACAAATTAAAGCAAAAGCCTGAATAAATTATAATGAAAAAAAACATAATGAATGCAGATGCTTCAACACAGGGAGCTCACTGAACAGGGTACAAATGTGCTCTTGGGTGCCTATGGACACAAACTGACTACAGAATATGTATCATGTGAGCGCACTATTAACTAAAATGATCAAATTTTAAATCATGTTTGACAGCCATATCGTTGTAATATTAGTAAGACAGTTTTAAAAATACACTGAACAAAATTTTAAACACTCTTATAAGACACTTTGATGTGTGTATTCTGTCAGTGTGTAATACAGTAAACTCAGATTATTTATTCTGTGGAACAGCAGGGGATTTTAAGATTTAGACTGTAGATGGCGCCACTCTTCCACCGAACAAAGACCAGCTCTGAATTCTCCTGTTAAATTTATCTGAAGTGTCTTTGTCCTCTGAAATGTCTCCTCTAGCTGACGACCTCCATTCACTAAACTGACAGGATTACAATAAAACAGTCCTATAGTCCTGGAGATTATTTTGTTTTTGACTATGGGATGGATTAGAGCAGAATCAGATTTAAAGCCAATGTGAATTATTAATTTCTGGCCCCTGCATCATTCCTATACACTGTTCTTCTACTTTCCCACTTCTCCTACAAACTTTAAATTCTCTTTTCACAAAGACTAAGAAAGAGAAGCAAGGCTCTTTTCTTTACCCATCAAATATTAATAGACCATTTTATGGTGAAATACTGACTTGAAATTTCAAGAATCCACACTGTCAATCAAGTATACACAAACGGGTAATCCCTACTGAGGAAAACCAAAACATCAGATAAAAGACCGTTTTTACAGACTATATTTTTAATCTCATCCCTCAGCATCCCCGCGAGCCCACGACACTTCTGCACTCCTGCGTTCAGCTGATTGACAGACAAACAGCTAAACATGACTTTTTGGGGGCTTTGAAACAGTATTTTGAGGCTGAAGAGTTTATGTGTAAAATAACATTATCATCTGCCAGGGTGTGAAAGGAAATTGAAAGAAATAATCTTGAACAAAATCACTACATATTCATTCAATCCTTGTAAAGTAACTTTAAAAGTGCTTACACTTAATACACTTAATTTAAAATACACTTGTGTGCTGCCCAAGGCAAAGAATTAAAACATACTTCAGTCCTCCTTTGTGTTTTTAGTCATTGAAAATAGTGTTGCGTGACCAGTTACGGCTCCACCTTCTGATTTAGACGGTCTTTTGTGCCAACAGCTGTGAAACCAATGACTGACATGTGATATGTGCTTGTATACTGAGATGTGGGTTGTATTTTTACAGAAAGTTTTCATTTCATATGGATTTTTGTATCAATTGTTAATCTAAATTGTAATGTTTTTTGTCCGTCTTGGAATATGTGTTAGTTTGTGTGTAATTGTTGCGCTAATGGCTTTAACTTTTCATAGTCTTTTATAGGTTATCTGCTGTGACCCATCTGTCTCTTTATTGTTATTTGTTATTTGTCACCTTGCGACTAAATTCCTACTTTGGGGATTAATAATCTAATCTGATGTAAAATAAGGTGTATTATCTTATTTAAGTATTTATGTTGATATGAAGAAAAAAACGACCACATATCTTTTGAACACCCAGTACCTCCTCAACCCACCCACGAAATATATATATTTATCTATATTTCTACAAATGAATAAGATGGATAATTTCATAAACAAACATGGATAATTTCATAAGCAAACAATGTAAAATGAACGAAGAAAACAAATCTAAAAAATAAAAATAAGAGAAAAACAGTCCAGTGTCTGGTGAGTACCATACAAGACAACTGTACTGTATGATATAATACAAGACAGGTATCTGCTGTTAATGTGGTCCAAGAATGATCCATTATGGTGGCAATGTTGTGATAATTTGGTTTATTTTAAATTTATTTGTGCACATGTAGAATTTAGGTATAGTATTGATTAGAACAATAATGAAATTAAATGAATAATTCAACAGAGGTAGATGAGAAGATTGAGTCCACTCACATGTCATGTATGCTAACTAAGCAGTTGGAGCCAGCAGCTGCTTAGCTTAGCTTAGCACAAAGACTGGAAACATCAGTTCTCACTCCCAAGTGTCTATGAATGGTTGGGAGGAAGAATGTGTAGCATGGGGAAAACAGCTAGCCTGGCTCTGTCCAAAGGCAACAAAGACATCCCTAACACAAAAGCGTATCTGCCAAACTGTTCCTTTAAGTTTCTCTCTTACAGGGGAGTCGCAATGTCTAGTTTTAATAACTTTATTGCTGCAGTTGATATTGCTATTATATTACATGTTACATGTTGTACATTCCTAAATAAATCTGTGTTTAATCAAGTGACTATAAACGGGCAGAGCAAACAGGATATGCACAACGCATAGAGAGCAGGAGAAACGAGGGGTAAAAAGGGGTCAATGGGGAGCCCTGGTGCCACTGTGTCAGAATTTGTGTGAATCTGTGGGATAGAAAAAGGCATTTCTCTGCAGCACAGACGCGAAGGAGAAGGAGGGTGCTATTCTTCTAACACAAAAAGGGCTGAAGCTTTCGGAGTTGCTGGCGATAGCAGATGGTGGAAGGAAGGGAAGGCAGATGGAAAAATCTCTTCCAACATGTTTATCATCATCAAGATGCATGTTTAGTGTGTGTGTGGGGGGGACTCCCCTGGGGTTAATGAAAATTATGATTGAATTTTAAGAAGCACTAAATGTCACACAGATGTAAGAAAGGGGCTATACATTGTGTGTATGTTGATTAAGTATCTTAAACATGTTTTTTCTCACTATAAATGAAGGTAATAAATTATTTGCAGAGACCTGCTGAAGAGGGTAGAACATATGAGAAAAAAATCTTAACTTGCAGGTAAACCCCAAAAGCTAACTCCATCTGCTGATAAAGCTCATGAGATGCACTTATAAGCTTCACAAACAGCTAGTAAGTGGACCTAGCATAAGGATTTTTTAAATTGTATGTCAATCCAAAATGTATTTTCTTTCTTTTATTTGTTTTCCCCCATAATATCAAGCTATGGCCACTAAAATATGATTGAGCGCCTTATGGTTTTGTTTAGGAAACTTTCAAGTTCAAGTTGGAAAAAGATTGCAGTGTAGCATTGAGAAAGTTGATACTGACTTGAACTGGTAGGAATGGAACCATTAACATTAGCATTGCTTGGCATTAGCCAGTAAGCTACACTGGGAACTGAGCCCCTGAAATTTTTATGCATATGTAAAGTCTGATGGTACCATGGCGATAAATGTATGTGTGAGTGCAGAGAAGCGGCTGAGAAACTTCAAGAAACACACATGGCTTTGTGACCTCGGCAAACAGACCCTGGACAGCATGAAGCAGATAGTCTGTGTGTGTGTGAGAAAGACAGAGAGGGAATTAAACAGAGAGGCTTCGATTGCTACAGAGAGTTATTGTTGAGGTTTACATCCCCCAAAGCCCCAAAATTATGAGAAGTGTCCAAAGTTTGCAAAGCATGATTATCCTCCAAATTGAAGTAAGAAAGAATAATAATAATAAACAAAAAAATCCATAGTATTACATTTTTCAGGTATGTTTTGCAACTTTAAAAACACCAGCTTTAAAGAGCATAACTGAAATTCTCCAAAAAAGGAATACACTAAATCCAGCTGTTTGTGTTTGAATCTTATCAGCAGTGCAAACAGCCTTCAAATTAAAGTTCTTGCAAGGAAACCACTAATCTTCAGCTGCCTGCAGTCTCAGACAGACACGCTCAGAGGTGATCCCATGTTTATGGTCACAACCCTGAATCAGAACAAATATTTAGATAAGCGCGACTGAAGCTCATCTTAGAGCTGTGTAATAAAGATGATAGAGAGGCTCTTCTGAGATCAGAATGCTTAAAGTATAACTCCAGATACTTTTCATATTTCTGTCTATCATTTGCATCAGTTATGATCAAACTGTGCTCACCAAAGTAATTACTAATATACCAAGGAAGACAATGGCATCGCTACAATAAGGTTCAAGGGATCAAGAAACACAAGTAGTCATATTATCTTAACCAGTTTTTTTGGAGGAACCGTCAATTAGCAAGCTTGTTAGTTTGGACAGCTGTTTTTTCCCTCTATAATTAAACAATTAGTTGAATAAAATGTTATACAATCTGTTTTGTTTATTGCTATTCTTAAATAAACTCCATCCTTTCTTGAGCAATCTTTATTTTTGAATTCCTCATGCTGGCAGATTAACAACAACACACATAGGTCTCATTTACACTGGGGATGCTGGGCACATGACCCCACAACTTTTTGAAATGGCTGATTTTGTCCCCACCACTTTTTTAAAACATAATTTGTTAAAGAAATTTTCTGAATTCATAGCTTGCAGTTAAATAACAATTGAAAATGGCTTTAGAAAGGTTTATTTGCACATTAAGACAACATGCAATGCAATTAAATTATAGAAGAAATAAATGTGCATTGTCCAAAAACAGAATTTAGGCTAAAAAAAAACAAACTACTGATTTTAAAATGACCCCAAAACGTGTATGCACCAATCAGTAACTTTAACAACTTCTTGACACAGTTTCTTTTTGGCCAAGTTTTCAGATGTCTCCCTTTGAACATGACAAAAGAGGAGGGAAGACTAAATCATGCCTGAGATGATGCCTGAGAGCTGCACTGCATTATATTCTGTTATATTTATATATTGTGAAATGTCACCAGCCACCAGAATTTTGTGTTTCCTTTTGCATACATAAAAACATTTCCAGAAACTTTCACCAGAATGCAGGAAATGAAGTGTTTAATGATCAAAATTTCCTGGGGGAGATTCCCCCAGACTGCCCACTCATATATCCAGCATTGAGGATATCTTTAAAACACATTTTAAAGATCGTTTCGACTTGTTCTCATGAACCTCATATTGCATATCATGATGTCTCACAAGCTACGTGTCTCTTCACACCCCTAATTTGAGCCCCTATGTCCCCACCACTTTTCAACACAAAGTGACGCCCTTGACTTCACATGTTCTAGCCTCTCTACAAATAAAACATACTCTTACTCCCACAAACCCCTACTGAAACCCTCTGGTATAATGTGGAATTACACCTAATTATCACACAATCCTGAGAAGAATATGCCAAGCAAGGTAAATGGCACACAAATGCAGGGCTGCCAACTTTTCAGAAAACCTTGGAGTGAGAAAATACAAATTTGTGGAGGGGCCCTGTTCGAGGTAGCATAAGACATTTTGTACAAATGTTTGTATTTGAAGTCAGGTGCACTTTTTTCGACCACTCTACGTATTATTTATTAAATATAATAGGCTCAATTAATGTGTTATCCTTATAATAATTATAAATATTTATAAAAATTCCATAATAAAAACAATATGATTAAAAGGGGGTTCCGGTGGTGATCTTCCCCCAGAAAAAAATAGAGCATTAAAGACTTAATTTCCTGGATTATGGTGAAATTGTCTGCACCAGTTTATGGTGGAAATGTCTTCACTTAAGTAAGGGAAACACAAAATTCCGGCGGTAGGTGACAATTCAAAATATAAAAATATATTGGAATGTAATGTAGCAAGGCTCTCATGCATTCTGTATTGCTTTCAAATATGTATTCTATAGTTCTGCTAATTGGATGAAGGACCCAGCATAATATTATTTTAAAAGGCTTTAATGCATGAATGGAGTGAAAGATAAATAGATCCGTGGCTTTTCAAACTATTTACAACCATTTCCCCAAGACACCGTCCTCAGTGTTTTAAACAATGTGGACTGGATGGAATCAGTGACTAAGTGAGTTAGTGAGGGACATTCACTCTAGGCCCCTACAGTACAGCAAATGTACTTTATGGAAAAGCAAGTAAACACACAGACAGACACAGCATGGCTCATTTTGTGCATGTGTTTAACTTGGTGTTGCTCTTCCTGTCAGTGGTTAGTGGACACTTCCAAAATTAATTCAGTTGTTGCTTCACGCCCTTGATAGACGCAGATGTGTTTTTTTTTGCTGGTAGATTATGAACTTCCTACGTTTTTTTCATTTTAGCTGATGCTTAAATCCAAAGCTGCTATGTCAGAGGTTGCACGCCTCTGGAAGAACTAGGGTTAAGTGTCTTGCTCAGGGACACACTGGGTGTCTCACAGTGGATTCGAACCCCAGTCTCTCACACCACTCCTGCCCCATCACCACCCCATCCTACTTAAAGCTGGATATGTTATTTTAAGAATTTTATTGGCTACAGGAAGTGCCAGTCTTCGGCACAATTGCTTGCAATTGGCTCGGCCTACCCAAGAAATAATAGGGGCTGGCCCTGTCTTACAGCGCGGGCTTTCATTGGCTATTGTGGGCTGTGAAAGGAAAATGTGAGCTCCTATTGGGTCGAATTAGCTGTCAGTCGAAAGGTTAGAGTTCAGCGGCTAATCTGCGTACAAGGTACCTATGCAAGGTACACGATATCATAGTTGTTTACTTTCAAATCGGAGTAACTACGGTTATAATGACATATTAGCCACGTCTGCCGGCAAATATTAAAGGATGCAGCAGCAGTCCCGGGGATTTATTGATGGAATAATGTGTTTTGGACTGAATGTTTTTACTTTCGTCTGGACCTTTGACAACGTAACAAGACCGTTTTTTGTTGGAATATAATCAATCAGTGGATTACTATGAGACTTCATAGTTGAGTCGCGTCAATTTTGATTGTACTGGCTGGTCTGACAGAGGCGCTGGTTGTAACGTTACCCGCTGTGGTCGAATCACGAAGATTTTAGCTTCGTGTCGTGCTGTGTCGTGTGCACATAAATGACCGAAAGCTGCCGCCAGGACATTTAAAGAGGTTTTTAAGTGCTTGTTAGTTATTATGCGTTGTTTATACAGAGGAAAGGATAATGACTTTATATTAACTTAAATAGCTCACTTTAACTCAATGGTAAGAAACTCTGCTATAATTATAAATAACTTTGGTCATCACATTTGCCAACAAAAACACGAACATTACCATGGTTATACTATAGGCTAATCTTCTTCATTCATTCTTCTCCATCTTAGCAAGGTTAGTAATAGTAACTTAGTTTAGTTTGTCAATTGTAAAAGTCATGCTAGTGATAGAGCGAATCATAGCAACATTAACATCTCAGCATAATAATAAAACAAATGATAAAGTGACTTACACTCAGCTGCTCTCTCAAAGTGAGACGGGAATGCGAGAAGTCGGTGGAAGTGAAGTCCCGGTGTAACTTAACGATCTACTGGCTGGATGGATTGGATTTGCGGCAATTTAACGGCTCTGGAGATCTCTGGATACTAGAGAGGGGCTTTATTTAGGTGATCATAGGTGTGCCTACCTGTAAATATCCAGTAAGGGCAGCCTGACTGTGCAACTCACAGCGGGAGAGGTGTCGGATCAGTTGATTCGCGCCGCAAGTCGAATTAATCAGTTAACCTTTACGTTATTATACATTTGTTTTTCTGGCGTGAGAAAGTTGATGTGTGGCATGAGAGCGTGTGAAAAGTGTCAATTGCGTGAGTCTCACGCCAATTGCATGAGAGTTGGCAGCCCTGCAAATGACGAACACTAGCATGCTAGCTGTTAGCTCACCAGCTACAGTAGTTCAACAGCTAGCCCTGCCAGTAGTCAAGGGTTCATTTTGCTTGCTGCTATCTGGTGTGACTGGGCCTTAAAAGTGATGGGAGGTTGAGTAGAAGAGAAATGAAAGGCTGTGTTTTGGCATTACTTTTACTTTGGAATGTGCTGAGAAAAAAATCCTTGAACAAACGTTAAACTCTCTCTTCCTCTCAAATTCTTTTTCACTTCTGTGGGATTAGGTCTGTCCAGAATTTGATCCAACGTAAAGTCACAGTGAAAGAAAAGAAATACTGACAGAGAGAGAAAGAACATCAGGGTTCAATCTAACCCCTCCTTTTCTCTCTCCTTTCTCTCTCAACTTCTTTCATTTCTTGATCATTCCTTTCCATCTCTTTTTCTCTCAGTTGTTTTAAATGAGGGCCTCTGTTTGTCTGGGGGACATCTGATCCTCACACACACACACACTTGCAAACATGCTGACACCAAATGCTAGATCAGCATTTTTAAGGGCGAGCGAAAGAGAGAGAACTTGACAGATGAATGTGGAGGAATAAACTCCATCCTGTCTCTCTCTTTCTTTGTTTTTCATTTTCTTTGAAGTAACAACTGATGTAGCGAACCAGCACTCAGAGCTCTTATGTAACTTGTGAAAGTGTGTGCTTACATGTATTTAACTTGGTAACAGTTTTTGTGAAGGGCATTGGGATCCATTAAAAGCAGATTATAAAACCATCTAAATGAGAAAGAAAAGCTTCCAGCATTGCTCGTACGCCTGTTTGAAGATTAGATGTTGTACTCTGACAAAGTTAAAAAACAAAGTGTACTCCAAGCTGTACATTTATGCAATACATATAACTAAGATTTCCAACAACCCTAAGCAGCATTTGGCAATACCCCTATCCTCCACAGTGGTGTATGTCCTCACCACTAAAAACACCTTTGTTTAGATTGCATACATTTGGCAGATGTTCAGGAAAGTGATATCCAACAACTGCATTATACCTTGATGGAACTCTTTGTCATCAAAAGTTGGAAGCGTATCCATCACAAAAAAACAGCTAAAAGCTTGTTTAGTTTAACAGTACAAGGATTTTTCTTTTAGAAAGCAGAGAGTAATGAAGTGTTGAAGTATAGTCCGAGGTCGATGAGAGGCAATACTGTCCTGACTTAAATGAGCAGTTTACTTTACCACTGTAGGGCCCAAAACAGAAGATCCTTGACTGAGACCAGCAACGGGGAGACCATTCGTCCAGAGACAGAGTAGGTTTGAATATGGCTTGGATTTGGAAAGAACCAGTTCCTGCCCTTGAGTTCCAGCACCAATGCCTTGTACTGGATGGAATCAGTAACAAGGCGTCAGTGTTGTGTAAGGACAAGGGGAGTGTTGTGGGAGGGGAGGTTAAACCAGGCGGGAAACAGCATGCTGGACATTATCAAGAGCCAGCATATCAGACAATTCTGAAATCAGATTACTATGTTTTTAAAAACCTTGCTTTCTCCAATATCTGTGCATGGCAACTACATTATGGTTCATTTAGGGCAAGATGTGGTTATCACAATAAAAATATGTTTATGGTTATTGTTATGGTTAATAAAAACACAAAAGTTCCAGGTCTCTGATTAGAGATGAACTCCAGTTTTCCGCATGACAAGTGGACCTAGAAGCACATCTACCACATAAACCTTCACACTTTCTGCGTCTGCGCTGGATGTTGGCATTTGATGTATATTGTGAGGTCTGACATCGTCCAATATGGAATTCCTATTAAACAGGGATGTAATGGACTAGCTGTAGAGATCTGGTGGAGGATGCAGGGGCTCTGGTGAGTGAGGAGTTGAGGTAGCCCAGCAGGTGAGTCGATGAGCACATTGACGTGCACCTGGGCCTTCTTCCTAATAATCCACCTCATGTTGTACAGGAGGAATCTACAGGAGTGGGCTACTGCAGCAATGTGTGCGCTAAGAATGACAGCTTGTTCCTCGCTGTCTGAGCTAGCATCACCACAGTATTGTCAACGGCAATGGACAGGTATTTGCGCTGGCCCAGTCCTGTCTAAGTTGAGCTTTGGGTGATGCCTTAATTGACACCCATTCTATGATATCCGCCAGACAAGCAGTGATGCATGCCTTCACATAAGTGTCAGGGGAAATGACATAAATAGCTTGGTGTCATCAACATAGCAGAGGTAGAAGAAGCCCGAGTACACATTGAGGAGGGGCCCAGGATTGAGCCTTGCAGGACTCCTGTTTCCAGGCTGAGTGATTCAGACACTGACACTTCTCTGTGCGAATGATGGGCGAATGGAGTATCATGACAGGTTCTGACTTTGTCACTGGACACTGTGGTTCACATCTTGCAGTCCACACTGATTTCTACGATCACCATGTTTTCCCAAAATGAAATGACTTTAGCTTCAAACTACAAATAGGTGATTATGTTGGCTTCAACACATCAACACACACTGTGGCATTTTAATAATAAATGATAATAAAATAAAAAGCTCATTCTTATTCTAAGTCAATAACATTAATACACTGCAGGGATGATCTGCACCATCCTCCTGCGCCACGGCAGGAAACAAATTCTGTAGTAGTAACAGGTTTTTTTAATGACCCAATAACTCAAATATATGGATGCTAATTTCACCCAGGAGGAATTAATAGAGAGAATAAAACAAGGATTGAGTGAATAAATGAGTTTTTACTCTTCTACCAGGGATATTTAGCATAATTAAATGTGTCAAATAAATCAGGAAATAAATTTTGATATTGAAATTATACATTTGTGTCATAAAATGGCACTGAAGACATGGAAACAAAAAAGGTTAATACTGCACATTTTTATACTAACAATGGATCATACAACTATGCAAATTCATCAACCTCATTTCCAGCAGCAGGGGCAGCTGTTTTCAGTGAAGAATTTCTGATAAACCCCCTGTACAAACGGGACTGCAAATGAATGTTGCTATGTATGCTAGTTGTGCAATTGTTTGCTCATTCAACACAAGCTAATAGCATGTCAATTGTTTTTTAGTATGCTCTGCCTCCTCCAAGTGACAAGAAACAAATATTGATTGCAATGTAAAAACATAAGAAAGAAAATGGGGAAATAAAATTGAAATGTAAAATATAAAGCCATTCCTTTTCTTATTCCCTCCCTCTGCTCTTTTTGAGCTAAATCTAAATGACAGGATGGTTCTGAAACTGGACATGCTAAATAAACTCCTTACATATACTAATTATATGGTCCACCAACAGCAAAGACAAAAAGCCAGAGACACATGTATGGTGGTTTGCCAACAGAAAACCCAGCAATAGCTGCTCTTTAGAGACAGTCCCTGGAAGGACTGGAACTGGACTGGAACTCCAACAGCCTCCCAGCCCACTTGTGTGTATGTAAGGTTAATCCAGTAAGTCCTGGGTTCAGACAGTCATTCAGACCATCTGAGTGATGAAGGGCAGTCAGCTGCAGTATGCAGAAAGCCCGGCCTCAGTCACCCTGTATATGTGTGGACTTAAATAACCTCATGGCTTCAGTGGATTGTGTGAGCGGTTATATTCACATTCCCGGGTTAATGGTCTATGACAGAAAGAGAAAGTCAAATGTAAAGGGCATAGATCAAGCATGATGACCTCTCGTTCCATTTGCAAACTTAAGTTATTATTCATGAGCAGTTCTTCCACAGTTTTAAATCAGCGTCAGGCTTCTTCTCGGTAATACACATATTGACTTTACTATAAACAGAAAGGACCTAATGTGGAACATTTTAACATCAATACATCATTCATCAGCATTAGAGACATAAGTGGAATCACAGATGAAGACACACAGTAAACTGCAATAACTTTTAACTAAAACAAATTAAATCATGATTGAGACGTTTGACAAATCTGCCAAACTTCAGGAATAAAAACTTTTACTTTATACCCAGCTTTACTTTAATCTTTATTCTTGCTCAGTTCTGACAGAATAAGTTTAAGTCAAACATCTCCATTGATTTTACAGTTAAAAACTGGCACATGAGTAACCAATGCCCAAGTGTCTTCTTAAATATGGCGTGTTTAAGTCAGTACTGTACATTCATTGTATAGTTACATAGTTGTTTGGAAGTTGCCATAGTAAATGAATGCACTTCAGTCAAGTAAATAAATGGAAATCCCACTAAATTTCAATTAGTTCTCATCAAGGCTGGATTACCTATCACAGAAAGTAGGCAACATCCTAGTGCCCAAGACCCACAGCGGCCCAAAAGACCATGTTTACTGTTGGCAATTTGATTATTGCAAATTCTTGCATAAGTTACAAATACAAGATCCTCCTATAATGTATGGTAACAATCACAAATATAGAAGAACACTACAGAAGTCAGCAAGCTGACCCTTAAACAACAGATGCACAGCAATAAATCAAAAGTTTGCTAACATTTGCTAAAAGAAAGAAGAAACGTTGTACTTGTTACACCACTGCATTAATTTAACAGGTATAGTCACTATTCAGATTAAGATTCTAAACTCTACACAAAACGCATGAGTTTATAAAATATGGTGCATTGTAATAGTGCACATCTACCCAACAGTATATACCAGATAAAACATGTGATGCATCTTGGCAATAATAATCTAAAGCTGATGATACACAGAGCAACTTTTAGAGCAATCGTGCAGGGCAACGTTGCCGTCAATAGTAATGTGTAAAGATTACTACCGTAATCCCCGCCCCCGCACCGCTGACATCCGTTCAAAATATGGTCGGACTTGCCACTAGCAAGATTGCCCAGCAACATTGCTCAAAAAGTTCATCAGCTTTACAGAATACATTTTGCTGATAATGCTTCTGTACCTTATGTTAAATAACATTCTAAATAGACATTGTAGAATTTTTACTTTTAATTATTTAAAGAACGTGATAATTTCTTCCATCCCTGCCTACAGATTTGAATTATAATGTGGGGCAGATTTGTATCATAACATGTTTGAACGTGGAAGTTTGCTCCTGAGAAACCTTTAAGTGCAGCACCCGGAGGAAATGTCTTTAAGTGATTCACACTACTGGGAGACATAAAACTAGCGTTCAGCGCCTGAATGATTCATATCCAGTGAAATGCTGCGGCTGCTGGGAGTTTCAGGATAAACGGCCAGGTCTCAGAGCATCACTGCGGTTACAGTTATGTTTAGAACATGTCCTCTGGTCATTCAGGCAATTGGTAAACCCCAGGCTGTTGCTGTAAATACGTAACTGGTTAAATAAGGATTAGCCCAACTGATTATGATTTTGAACTGGCCCTGTAAATCTCAGAAAGCACTGGCTGTATTTATCACTATGTCTTATTCTAAAGGAGACATCTCACACTATTATTTTACTCCACTACGTTTGTCTGACAGCTATAGTTACTAGTTACTTTTCATACCCTTCCTGTCAAGTGAAAACCCATTTTGTTTTGCTTGATAAACCGAAGCTGATTAAGTGTTCCTTTATGGGTTCCTTCTTCAGCTAGAAACGCACTGTCAGAAAACTGAAAACAGTGCTCTTTTTTTGAGTTGACTTTTTAGAGGTAGTTCTCAAGAAACAGCAACACTACAAACATAAGATAATGCAACCTACACATTAATGCAGCAGTAATATGAATCCAGAAACATCATGTATAATAGTAAAATACTAACATGGAGCATTTTATTGCAGAAGTACTTTGACTGTAAATATTCAACATTCCTTTTTATTGTCATTAAGCATAACACAGAAATATGCAAAAAAAGTAAACACATGATGTACTGCAGTTAAATAAATAAATAATATTGCACATTTGCATAATACAACTCAGTTTAGTGGTGTGTAGTTGTGTTCAGCAGTCTGATTGCAGCTGGGTAAAAGCTTTTTTTGAACCTGGCAGTGCTGCAACACAGGCTGCAGTATCTCCTGCCCGAAGGCAAGAGGGAAAACAGGCTGACGGTGAGTGGAGTCTCTCAGGATGCAAGTGGCTTTAGTCAGTAGACGCTTTTGGGCCAGATCCTCAATAGCTGGTTGTGTGGCCCCAATTGTCCTTTCTGCTGACCTCACCACTCTCCTCAGGGCTTTTCTGTCTGAGGTGTTTGAGCTCTCATGCCAGAGAGAGAGTTGCTGCTAAAACTCTGTCTGTGGTGCCCCTATAGAAAGTGGGGAGGACAGTTGGAAATGTAGAGGCTGGTGTGGAGAGCCTTTTTCACAAGAGAGGTGTGCTTTCAGTGACGTGAACCCCAAGGAACTTGGTGTTCTTAACAAACTCTACAGCAGTTCAGTACAGCAGAAGATCGGGGTATGCACAGGCTGTTTCCTCCTCAAATCAATCAGCATCTCCTTGGTTTTTTTGACATTCTGGAGAAGGTTGTTATTCCCCCACCAATCCACAAGATGCTCCACCTCCTCTCTTTAGGAGTTCTCCTGGTTGTTCTGGATCAGGCCCACCACTGTCGTGTCATCTGCGTACTTAATGATATAATTTGTACTTGACTTTGCACAACAGTCCCGGGGTGAACAGAGAGAGTGGATGATGTGTTGCAGCCTACAAATTGAGGCCTTTCTGTGACAAAATCTTTCACTTGTAGTGCGGCATTTTCACAGTGTGGTATTAGCACTTTTCCTTAAGTAAAGGATCTGAGTACATCCATCACTGAAAATGAAAATGTTTCCAAGACCTCCAGTGGCATCTGTGAATCTTGTCCACAGACCTGCAGGAACTGATCCCAGTGGGAATTAAGCATCATGACCTGACATGACTGCCCTCAGTGTTGATCGAACTCAGTGTTCAATTTAGAAAGAAAGTCTCACACTACACTGTCAGTAATCATAAGGTGTCATTGCTGAGATGAAAGAAGGGTGTTGCAACAGGTCACAGCAGGTACCAAAATCAACAGCCACTTCAGGTCTTACAAAGTCCACCATATTAATAGTGTTGTCATTTTAATTTCCTGGAAATCATTGCTTTTTGTTCTGTACCCATACATTCAATTTAAACCAATAAACATCACCCTTCTACTGACCTGGGTTTTTTTTGGTAAAAAAAGTTGAAATATCAAAATAACATTTTAATGCTGCAACTGAAATCTTCAAAGTGCAGTGAAAACTGACATAAACTGAAGATTTTGCATTTTAATATGCTGCTTTTCTAGAAACTTGGTTACAGATTCGACTAATTTTAGAAGGGAACTTTGACCTTTCACCCTTTGCCGGTGAACTTTAGAATGGGGATGTCATCTTCCTGTGCTAGAGCCAGAGATATGGTCAGTATTACGAAAATGGTCACCAGCTAACAAAAATGAAGACAAGCCTTGATGAGATCAATGCTGCTGTAGAAGTTATTGTAAGTAAATATCATCTGTCAATACCAAATATCCAAGAAAAATGCTGGTGTTCTTCAACCTTATTCTTACCAGGTGTCCAATCTCTCCGTCTGTGGTGCTACCTTTTCACCTGCTACCTCAGCTTGTAGATATTTGGACTACCGCAAAACAGTATATATCAGGGAAAGCAGAACAAGCCTCCTCAAGCTTTCCAAATATTTTACATAAATCATTTCAAACACTTGTCTCTAAATCAAACCAAAAGTAAACACAGAAATTAGCCATCTGATCAGCTACTGTAGCTACCTGCAGAGGGATCTTATGAACTGTCTTGTTAACCAAAACTGTTTCCGTTTTAACAGGGTCAGCGTTTCATGGACAGCCGTAGTATTAAGAATGAAACAAAGATTGTAAAATAACAGGTAGGTTGGCGTTAAGGTTGCCTGGATGGACATTTGGACAATTTACTTTTTTAATAAGGGTAAGCCACAAAACAAAAAAGCATATTTTTCTAGTCATGATTGAAGTGTAAAACAAGCAGGACTGTGGATGAATGAAGCCCTACATTTAGACTGCGAAAAAAATGAAGCTGCTCTTTTCATTTGAAATATTAGCTGTAGGGAGTATCGGCACAGTGTTGAAGGAGATGATGACCCAGGAGGAGAACAGGAGGAGTTCAAGCAGCACAGACAAAGAGAGCATATATGTTAGTGAGAGAAAGGAGGTTGGAGTATCTTATAACCTGAGGCACAGTTTGACTTTTATTCTGGCATGGGGGGTCCCAAAAGAAAAAGTCTATCCATGTCAATTCTCCAAGATGCTGCACTTGATCACTTGCAGCCAATAGATCATCACACAACATTATACAGTACCGTGCACAGGAATATATCTTCTTATTTATCTCAACTGAGAAAGATTAGCTTTTTTTAAATGAACAAGAATGACTTAGTTTGTAACTAAATCAGCTACTAAAATTGGCTGCACCATGATTACTTGGTTCAGAACCTAACTACGGCAAGTGGCCAATCAAAGAACAAAGAGTAATTGTCATGTTAAGTGTGTGCATTATCTTTCTGGCTGACACGAGCCACTTGGCATTGTACCCCACTGTAGTAAAGCTAGATCAATATTGAAATATTATATCAATAAATTAAATCTCTACTGGATCGCTGTGATGCAAAATTACAAGCAATTAATGAAAAGGAAGCTGTTGGTCCTGAAAACAGTAGTTTTACCATTAGTGAGAATAATTATGTGACAATTTATGATTTACACTTGGGTCAAGTGCATGCATGTTAGCAAGCTAAACTAACGCAATGAAGAGCCTCACTGACCTCACATAGCAGACTCTTAAGTCTTGTCTACAGAGGAGGCGTTTTTCACATGCGTCTGCTTGAACAGATACACTTTTGTTTTAATCAGTGTCTACACAGGCCAACAGTAACCTGAAGCGTATGTTTACAGCCACTTTTACAAAGATGGAGGACTGAAGCTACTGCTGCTGCTCTGGTTGCTTGCTGCTCTCACAACACAACCTGTGCAGACATGGTGTTAGTCTAGTTTTAGAAACTACCGGGTCAGGAAGTGTCATTTTTACAGTTTTGTGCTGGCAATATATCTGAAAGTTACTGCTAAAAATGGCTTGCGTAAAACATATATCAGAGCTTTGAAATATCACAAAATATAAGGGGGTGAATGAGAAAAGAGATACTGATTCTAAATTGCTCACCAATTGTCAGTGAGAAAGTGAAAACACTTAACTCTGACTTTTTTTGTAGATGCTATAACCTTCCTTTTTGCAGGAAAAGAAAGATGTGCCTGGAGATCCAAAATATGTGTATTGATTTTTTTAATAAATACTTAGCTTCGTAGTAGAGGGCTTTCTTTTGCTCTCAAGCTGCTTTACACACAAGGGCATCATCTTAGGCAGTCTAAATGTAGGTTTGTTCAGATTATATGGGATGGATGATGGAGATAAAAAGATTCCTATGTTGCTTGCAAACATTCACGTCATTGGATAACTAAAGATGGTTAGGGCTAAAAATACTGTGCATCAAACCCAAATGTAGGTATTAAAGTCAATTATATCAAAAACAAAATCTGCGTCCCAGTCTTTATTACAACTTATCTCGTATTTTCTGAAACAAGTTATGTGACATAAATGTGGCATTAGTGTCACTTTATTCATTTTAGCTTAGTTAACACACTGACACACTAAAGACATATGCTAATGCTACATTTTGCAGCCTGTAGGTTGCTATAGATTTAATAAAAATGGCACCCAGTGACAGAAAATCACACAGATTCACTTCTTGCTTTTTTTCTCCCACATTAGACGATACAGACTAGCAGACCGAGTTAACCGTTAGAGCAGCTGCGACACTGAACTACTGCAGGCTCCAACAATGGCTCTACTGACCTCGGAGGTGTACTGTAAATATGACACAAACAGAAAGGAAACACTTTCATGTATGAGAACTTAAGATTTGCTGAGCTACTTATTTAATAAACAAACACTGACTGAAAGATGACTGTGCACATAGTGATACAGACTGTTAACCAGACCCTGCTCTCTTCATTTTATGAAAAGAAGCAGGATTACTGGGTCAAACTCTCAGCGGAAAAGAGGTTAATAATGTAAGTTGGCCTGAGGCTGGATATGAGCACCCACAGAGCATCATAACAGTCAGAATAATGAAGGGTCAGCATGATTATGATGGGACCTGACACTCTGTGTGTATGGTGATACATTTACACGGGTGGTGTAAGCTGGAGCGGATGAAGGAAGTGGACTAGCAGCCCCGAAAAACATTCAAAGTAAAATAGATAATTGTTGTAATGGATTCAAATTATTTCTCTTTTTACTTTGCAGGAAAGTTAAAAGTGACAAAGATTTTTAGAGGGTTGGGGCTGCAGGAACTATTCACAGTGTCATTCAAGTTAAAACGTGGCTCTGGCCCAACTGTTTGCGTAAACATTATTTACAAGTGTGAGAGCAAGCAGCATGTTTCATGTTGAGTATTTTGCATTGCCTGCCTTTGACAAACATCTGAATTCAACTGTGTAGAATTTCTCATTGATATTTCTGCCTCCTCATCCACCTGTTTTTATGTGAAAATTAAAAATCCTCAGTGGAAACATGGGAAATCCTACAGAATAAACCCTAACCCTTTATACATGAAACAAACATTACTGTAAAATTTCCATCACACTTTCCATATTAAGCTTTATTTTTAGGTTTCACTGGCGCTCTTTTAATTTGTCATCTCGTTGCACCATCTTTCTCTGCAATGAGTTAATGGCATCTGTGTGAAGTATTAGTGCAACCAACACTTAACCCTGATACATCCGACTTTTAACTTCTAAATTCCCAGAGTGGATGTAAAATGCGCATTAATTTGCACTTTCTTCTATTTTCGGTTAGTTTGTATTTGGAAGGAATCTTTCTTTTTGGTAGAAACAAATAATCTTCATACAAATGAAATTATTGCTGTCTTTATTTTTGATTTCAGCAATGAAGCACATTAAAGAGATCAGGCTTCAACCTTGAAATACATTCAGATTTACAATGCCAACTGAACAGCAAAGCTGCTTGTACTTTGATGACCTCTGCGGGGAGCTGTTATATTGAGCATCGTTTTACACACCTGTGAGATTTGGACTGGTGCACCAAAGATTCCTTTTTAAGCAGTTTCATTGACAGGTTCCAGAGTGCATTTACAGTTGTCCTCTTGTGCCATCATGCATGAGCAGGGACTGTGCACACTGTGTGTACTGTGTTTGAAATGTTTTCTGCTCGCCGTCCTCCCCACTCCCTCACTCTCAGGGTTTATGTGACCGTGAAATTCAGTGATTGATGGTGCGTTGACTACGTTCACAAACAAACTCTGCATCGCACTATGAAGATGACATGACCCACATCTTCACTGTACTCTCCAAACATGGCAGAAGCAGCAGATCTGGATCACACAAGAGTACACATCACATTTACTGTGTGTTAATCCACTGAACCAAGACTGCCAGCAAACTACATTGTACAACAGCAAGCAAGCAGACACCTCCTGACTTAACACTACTACAGTTACAGCCTTTGATGTAATACAGTTAGTTAAAGGTTCATATCACCAAATTATACCCCCCACCCCCCTTATTTTCTCATACTCTTGGTGGAATCAAGCCATGCAGATGGTTCTGGTTTTATGTGCCACAGTTTCAGTTTCTCAAATGTCATTTTTTCTCTGCCTTAAGCACCACAAATTAAATTACATCCAAAGTATTCACAAGTCCTCCAAATCCAACTGCAAAATGCATTTTAATTGCCCCCTCAGAGCGACACTGCGTTTGATGGCATGATGTCAGTGTGTTATGTTACAAATCACAAATATAAAACCATTGTTTAGGTTAAAATCAGGCACAAATTATTTAAGTTACCACTTTACGTTTGGGGAAACATTGTGGTCAGTGATATAAAAAAACAACAATCTTGACTGCTCATAACAAATGTACAACCTTTTGTTGTCTTAGGCAACCACCCCAACCTCCTTATTCTGTGGAATTAGTGGCTCATTATGCCACTTCTTCCTCCTTTGGTCCTGATGAAGCAAAGAGTCCTATTATCAGTAACTCCAGGATTTCACGATTGCAACTATTAACAAAAGTTTAACCAATCCCTCTGAATTCAGCACAACCTTTGACCTATCCCCGCAACCTTTCCAGAAATGACCTGTCGTTGTCGTACCAACTTGTCACATTTGGCAACAAAAAAAAAGGATTGTGAAAAACAGTATTCAGATCAAGTATCCCGTGGGGGTAAATTGTGTGGCGAAACATGCAGGAAAGCGGTTGACCATAAAAGAAACTGTCTATTGACAAATACTTTGCCACTGCAAAACATAGGCAGAGAGTGGCAGAAACGCACGGAGGACGTCAGACGAGACAAATCACTGTCATACAGACTGTTGAAACCCGGTGAATTGCAAGAGCTGAAAGAATCAAAAAATATGAAATTTTTTTTAGAAAAGCTTCCGCAAAATCAGACATTTGAGTCCGGAACAAACACAAAAAAGGCCTGCAAAATCCTGGAGGGACGATCATATTGGGCTTACATGTCATTATTGGTCATATACACATATGGGAATTTAAGTGCGCTTTACTTGACTGATGCCTGATTTTAATGCAGAAAGTGGTATGAAACTCATAATAACAAAATCTCCATTGGCATTTTCAACCTCGGGGTTGTTTCACTAAAGTTTGTTGGCCCTATAGTGCTCTGACATGTTCACATTCTTATTAAGTGTGCATGTGTTTGCAACTACTGTCAGCAGAGGTGTCAGAGCCTTCAGGCCAGAAAAACAAATCGTTTTTATCTGTTTATTCTGATGCAGGATTCATCTCTTAACTCGCACTACGGGGTGCAATTGCAGGTTTTGCTTGCTCTTCATTTGTAAAAGGTGTCAAAACAACAAGACAAAGTAAAAGTATCAGCATGCGGTATGCAGATTTAGTACTAAAGCCCTATATATAGTGACTTTAGTATTTGCTTTTAATTTTATTTATGTAGTAAAGCAGGATGTTGTGGTTTTCCTAGTGAGCTGTTTATGGTTATATTTTAGTCAACATTTTGACTGAAGTCTGCTGCCTCAGATCAACCAGCAGCAGGGATAAGTGAAGTAAATTTCAGGAGGTTAGATGGTTGTTCTGTGGAGTCCAGTGATTTTAAGATTTCACATCTGCAGGCTGACCTGAGTGCAGCAGGGTGACCTCTCTGCATCGCTGCACAAGTCCAGTAAAGTAGGGAATCGGCCATAAAAAAAATCAAACCTGATTGTGTGTAAATACAGGCCAGGACTTGCTGTTTCATGAGTTGTGAGGCTTTTAAAGTGTCTGAGGCCATGTCTGGGCAGAGGACAACGAGTTCAAGTTGGGTTTTATGAGGAAGTTTACAACTAACACGTAACATGATATGGACGCAGTTTACCTCTGAGCGGCCAGCTCAAGTCATTTGCTTTATTCTGCCTTCATTTTCAGATTCTCAGAGAATATCTGAGAGTAGATGGTAGTAGCAACAATTAAAGAGTATTTAGGCTTGTGGGATTTAATCTTCATGATCTACTGATCAATTACACTAATTTCACTGAATTATAAATGTTTTTCAAGAGTAGGTTTATACAGCAAATTTTGAAATAATTCCTATAAATTAACTACATAATTGACAAGATTATGTGTTGTGTACATTTCAATACTTAGTTTGCTTTACAACATGAACTCAAACGTGTCTTCACTAAGTGTGTCTCTAAAGTGTGATATGGGGCAACCAAAGTCTGCAGAAAACCATTCGCAGCGTCTTGAAAGCTTCAAACAACTTCAAACACACAGACATGTTGAAGTCATTCTGACTTCTCTTATCCCTGTTGCTTTAATGCTCCCTAGTGCAGCATTAGCTCAGATCCCTGAAGCCCTGGAATTACAGCTATGAAGTCAATACACATTGTTAGTGATGAGTGTGCGCGTGTGTCGGGAGCACTCATCATCTCTATTTTATACCTACAGTATTTTAATAGCCATGATCATAAATTGTTCGACACTCAAGTCTACAGGAGCAGATCTACGGGGGGTCGTTCACCTCTGTGATGGCCCTGAAGTATTAGTGTTTGCCTACCAATGAGATTGTGCCCAATCATTGATATCATTATGATATCATTACATTGTGAACGTATCCTCTGCAGTCCCAAGACAGGTTGGTGTCAAAAGCTAACAGCAAACCAAGGAAAACAAAGATAGAAAAAATATTCCTTACAATTACATCTGGTTACTGGTGACAATGGTAAGTGCGTATACATCTTACATACAAAACAAATGATCAACTTATAAAATCTAAAATTAGCTCCACCACATTAAGATGCTGCTTTGAGTTCAACACATCAATAATAATCCACTAATGTAACGTATTTAATACACATCCGTGGCTCCTGGAGGCCTACGAAGGTTCCCAACATTTCCCTGTTGTTAAAGCCATCATCAGACCCTGAGCTTTTACTTTCCATCTGGAAGCTGAGGTAAACAGTATTTGCAGCATCAGAGCACAGCAGTTGCTGCAGCCTAGTCCTTCAGAGACACATAGCTGGCATCCTGCCACAGAGAGAGGGAGACAATGTGGAGTCATACTTACAGTGCCAGTTATTTACGTATACTTGAATGTGTATGTATTATGTGGATGTGTGTGCCCGCCGAAGAGCTGGCGTTGTGCCATATTGAAGACACGGCACCATACAAGGACAAGTCATGCTGGAGGATCAGGCTGTCTGCAGGGTGGCACTGCTGCAGCTCTGCAACGGTTCGACTCAGGCGGAGTTTAGAGAACAGAGGCTGATATTTTAGAATAACTGATATTTTGTGGCTTTAGTTCAGCATCTGTAAAGGAACTGTCTGACATTTTGGGAAATACAACAAAATACCTTCCAAAATGATCCATGTGACTGATCTAAAAACTGTTCCTGTTTTCTGATCTGCCGCCTCTATGCCAGAGAGAAAGGAAAGTGTGGTTAAATAGAAACTCTGGCTGTTGGTAGAAGACAGGATGTGAACAGTTGCATCCTGTGTCAAATTCACTTTAGGCATTTAAAACTATTTTGGTTGTGTTAAGGGAAAGATGGTAGTCATGTCTGAAAGAAGCCAATATTGTCTATGCTGCTTATGCTACTTCTGCCTTTGCTTCGCAGAGACAACTGTCATTGGCACGACCACAGGAGGCCACTTGTATCCGGGTGAGGGAGAGTCCCACTTTGTGCCTTATGCAGAGTTGTAAAATGAGACGTTGCGGTGTGTTGGGAGTGTTGTGGTTTCCTTGACAACCAACTACCTGAAGAAGCACCTGTGAGCTGCGTGCACTACTCTAACTCTAAACAAACACCCGGACTGGATGGATTGGAGCTTAGCCTAAAAAAAGGCAACTCTGAATTTACTGGAGTTGTGTTATTCACTCCTGACAGAGCTATGCTAGCACTTATCACTTGTCTTAAGTCGATGTGGTAAGCTAGGTTAAATACGTCGTGTACCTGTAGCGGAAGCACAGACTATGTGTAAGTCAACAAATAAGCTGACCCTAAAATGGTTTTCAATTTCAACATTTCTTACCAAAAATATAAGATTCAAGATCCACAATTTTAGTCCAGCTTGAATCTACACACAACCATTGTGCCAACAAATGGCCGTTATCACCTCTACAGCAAATACTCAATTAGGCCCCATCATATCCACCTCAGAGAGGACAACGTTGACTGGACTACATCTCCTTTGTAATAAAAAGTACAATCCTGTACAATCAGTCTATTTCATTTCCTGCTATCGGTCTCTGAGTGTGGGTTGCTCTGTCAGTGTTTGAATGTTTTATCAACTAAGTGAGTCTACAGAAGATCAAAGTGACTATGAAATGGTCTAACTGCTCTGAAGTGAGTCCATATGTCTGTGTGAGTGAGTGAGTGAGTGAGTGAGAGAGCTTTATAGAGAAGTAAGGTCAAATATCTTCTACCTAATAATAACCCCCCCCCCCCCATCTCTAATACACAATCTCTCACCCAATCCCCCCCCCATGCGTTGACATAGTTTCCATGGTGAGGGGAAGGTGTTGACGAGTCATCATTGCATTCCTGGGAGCATGCTCTCTCTCTCTCTCTCCCTCATACACACACACACACACACACACGGGGTATGGATGCATAGCTTGTGAATTTTCCGTGCCAATAACCATTCTTATCTTGAATGTACAAAGTAACTACTAAATAAAGCATCTCAAATGTAGTGAAGTATAAAGTTGCATTAAAAGTAACGTACCTCAAAACTCTACTTTAACTACAGCACTTGAGACAAGGGTCCCTAGTGTGTGGCACACTTGGGCTGACTAATTACAAACTGGGGGTCAAAAGCGTTCTTCCCAAGGGGAACATGAACGGTTTGGCCTGATGGTAGCACTAAAGGGGACACATCAACAATCCTCTGAGAACTAGCAGGTTTTATTGAAATCCATGCATTAGTTCTCAAATTCTTAGGTTAAAAAAAATAACCAAAAGAAGGCGCTACAGGTTCGACTTCTGGAGAGCATGAATATGCTAAGTAACTTTCATTGCAGTCTGGCTAGCAGTTGTTGAGTAATTTTGGATATCAGAAACCTAAATTATTTTGGCCTGTACATTTTGATTTAATACTTTATGTTCAAGTGTTGGTTTTAACAAGTATTTGCTTTCCTGGCCCCAAACATTTAAGGTCCCTGAGAAGGATTACTGTATGTACTTGGACCATTTTCCCCCTACAGCAATAACTGATGAAGTGCTGATCTTACAAACTCAGGATTGCAAAACAGAAACATATGGCTATTGTGCTGCATTTTAATTGTTTGTGTTTTTAGTTTCTCAAAATTCAGCTGATAAAAGCCAGACTAGAGACACACCTCTTACAACACACAGGTTTGAATTCTTTACCTAACCGCAATAATCCAAGGCAAAGCTAAAGGCCTGAGGGGTCTCAGCTTATATAAACACTTCAGCATATTATCCCTAACATTTCACAGTAGCGCCACATGAATTTGAGCCACTGTAAAGCATTCAAAGTGCAGTAGCACCTGTGGGGGATGAAAGAAATGAGCATTGGTGTGAGGAAGCAGAGGGCCTGTTTCACCTCTCCATGCTGCAAAGTTGAAAGTTAATTGAAGTGAACCACCTGCTGCTGGTGATGAGTGACTCAGCCACAATGACACTGTCAGCGAGATCTCACCCGGGGCTGACTGCTCTGCCATCCTGCAACCTGCTCTCCTAGCCTCCTCACAGAGTGTGGAAAATTACATACTTTGGGTGTTGTGGGTTTTTGTATCTCTTCACATCATCACAGTATCAGTGTAATGTAGACACACCCAAGCAAGTAACACTGCAGTAGCTCCTATAGGGAAACAGCTGAGACTCTTATTAGAGCTCACCTGTGTGCTGGGAAATGATAGGTCATGCTGTGAATTCAAAACTGAAAACATGGATGTTGAACCAGCCTGCTCCACAGCAGTAATAGAGGTCAAAAACTCCATGTGATACACCTTTGTTATTCTATAAAGTTCCCTATCTTTGAAAAACACTCTAGCAGTTATATATCTTTGTTTATCAGCATTTCTTCTTAACATTACCTTCAATACGCCCAAGTGGTTTCCCAGGAAAAGGATTTTGGTAACAATTCCCAGAAAATGACGGTGACAGCTTCTAATTTATGCAAAATGAAAAGTCGCAGAGCCACAACACGCTTCGTTGAGTTACTCCATATAGCTATATACGGCGCACTGTTTTGGACTAACGATTATAACTGTTACAGTGTGCTTACTCTGTGGACAAGAGAAGACGATGTGACTTGATGATGCAAAGCGGAGGGAGAGAGAAAATAGTGAGGGACAAAGAGAAGAGACAAAGTGTCTATAGTAGGGCTGACCCCGAATACTTAATAGAAAATTTGTTTAATGAACTAATCTGCTTATTTCCAATCTGAGTATTTTTTGGTGAGTAAAACAGTGATTTTGGCAAAGAGCGAAAAAACCACCAAACTACTGTGTCTAAACGGGCGAGAAACAGCTGACTGGTGTGATGGAGCTGCTGTAAACATCAACGTTGATTACAATGAAAACGAGAAAACATGTTGGCTCTCGTAGACTCTGGGGAAAACAGGCTGCTTACTTCTCTCCGTGCTCTGCTAAATTTTTCTGTCAGAAATTTTTGTTATGTGGAGCAACCCTCAAGCCGTGACACGTTCGAGTCGGAGCCGGGGGTAACACCACAAAATGTGCCATCTCCAAAACAGCAGGAGTGTAGAGTGGTGAGAACGAGAATAAAAAAGATCCTGTGCTGATTTTTAACACACACACGCACACACACACAGCTGAGTTAATTAAGGAAGACAATGGCTAAAGTTGTGACATGGCCACATTACCAAATGATCCATGAGAGGCATGGACACACACACAGAGGGACGAGAAAACTGGGTCAAATGGACCCTGAGAGAGAACGAGTGCAGTTAGAAGAGTTAGAGCCAATCGAAACACTCTTTACCCTCATCTCCATCTTATGTGGAAAGAGAATAAGTGGTGGAGAAAGAGGAAGAGAGAGAGTTGGAGAGACGCCCGTTAAAGAGGTGTAAAAATCAAAACCCAGGAGTGCGGCCGAGGTTTCAACCCATCTGCATTTCTAATGAGAGCGAAAGAGAGCTTGGTGTGATGAAGGGAAGTGGAGAGAGATGCAATGAAAGAGGCGGAGGGAGAAATTTAGAGAAGAAATTGAGCAAACAGCAGAGAAGTGGAGTGAAAGAGAGATTGGTGACAAATAGAGAGAGAGAGAGAAATACTATAAACAGGCAGAATATAAATCCCATAAGACTAACAAGAGGATTGGTGACACAGTAAAAAAGACATGGAGGGAAGAGGAAGATATAGCCGCGGTCCAATGTTGAATTATAAAACATTTATTCTGCTAGAAGTTTTTGAAGTTGTTTTTTTTCCTTCAGATGTTTGGAAGCATAGAAAACCCTGATTGATGGCTTGCCCAGAGACGGAGAAGAAAACCAAATTGGCCCACATTTGTCACAAGTCTCAGAGCAGGAACTCTGATCACGACCACATCAGATCCTCTGGAAAAATTCAGCAGCCACATTTTAACAGGAAGTACGTGGGCCAGTCGGGGTACTACCTCCAGAATTAAGTAACTATTGGTATACAAACACATAAATGTTGCTTTGGATCAAGCAGAGGAAATTCATAAGGAGGCCCAGTCTGAATCCCAGCAAGCGCCCCCCCCCAACAGGCTGCGGTGTTCATTGCACCTAAGAAAACTAGTGTTGAAAGGAACGAACAACATACATTATGGAGGCCAGCCAAAGTAATTATAATTTTATAATTAGTTAAAAAAACATTTATTTTGCATTTAGTTAATGAATTAAAATGATAAGTACAAAAATATAAAGTTAATAATTATAAATATTTAATTAAATGTATTGAAGTTTAATTGGTATTAATCAATATCAGACAGAGGCAGCAGCAAGAGCTCTGATTGGCCAACTAATGTCTTCAAAGCCAAGTGATCACATAATGCAAGCTAAACGTTAAAGCAAGAGTTTAAAGTAGAACTTAAATTTAAATACATTTAAATGAAATCATTTGCCAGAAACCAGCTAGGGACTGTTGCGTAAAGTTCAATCTGTCGTTTGAGCGCTGGTCAGCAACTGGACTAATGAAGCAGAGAAAGCCAACACCAGCTAGCACGCCTCCTTTCAAATGCCAGATGAACTCAGCGTGTGCAGGAGCTGCTGATGTGCTGAAATAAGGTGAATAGAAGTAGCTCCTAATGGGAATCTGTGCTAATGTTAGCACGGTAGGTTGCTATCTTTCACTTTTAAAGTCAAATAAAATTTAAAAGCACTATGGGTCCTCGTAAGCGTTGAATGAAAAAGGGACAGATGATTTTATCTATTAACAGTTGAGCTCACATTATGTGGGCTTAGTGAAAATGGTGTCGTGCTCAGTCAGTAGCGCACTATTAAAGTTGACGGCACAACTCCTACCAAAGCTGGCCCTCAGAGGCCAGTCAACTGCTGTCGAGGGGAAGACGCACGCGCTTTCATAGATATGTCCAAAACACCATGGTTTTGAAAGACAAATATATGCACAAGCTGTTGCATCATTACAGTCATTAGAATTTCTTTATAAAATAAATATTATTTATATACACACACACACACACACTTTTTTTTAAAAAAACTTTACACAAACAGAAATGTAAAAAGGTTAAGTTGTTGTTTTTGAGGGAGAATTAAAACTTTGTCTTTGTTTATTTTTGTCAAATAAACTGTGATGACAGCTCCTGGACTGTTTTTCTACAGTCTCTGTCAGCCAGTTTGAGCAGTAACTGAAAAGCATTTTCAAGACAAAGCAGCACAGACTGGGATAACTGGCTTTTGCTTGTTGGTATAATATCAAAAACTGCAACTCATCATCATCAATATCACCCCCTCCCCAAAATTAATTAGAACATAGAAATCATTTACCAAATGAACACATCTTACAAATCTATTTATTAAAAAACAATGATTCATCATACTCATTGCAATAAAATGACAAAATAAAAAAAGGACACTGGAGAGGCCTTGCAGTGACATGTTCAATGTGTGTATCAATGCTACGTGTGTGTTGTATACCATTAAGAGCAATATGGCACAGAGCCCTGTTATTCACTTGTGTGCTCAAGTACTTCTGAAAGAGTGTTGTTTTTGTAACCTATTTTGAATACTGCAACATCACAGAGAGGCGCACACACACCCACAAACACATGGAGACTTATTGGGAGTTTCTGAAGTAACTGTCACCATCAATTGAGCCAACACACACATATTGAATATTTCTCAAATGGATTTTCATCTGAACCCCTTAGTGAATAAAACAGAACAGCAGCACTGATGGAGGATCCCTCTGGTGTCCAATCGGAACGTCAAATTTCTTATTTTTTCTTTTGCTGGATGAAGCTTGCAGAAAACTGCATTCAGACCAAATCTGGTTCAAAAGGTTTAACTTTGTGTCAGACGAGTGCTGCTACTCTAAACACATCTGAACAACACAGTAGAAAAATATAATTTTTTTAGGGTTGTCTTGGTGTTTTCTGTAGCTGATGGTGTTGTACATTCGTCAGCTATGAAATAGACCCCTTCAATATCACCAGTCAGAGATATTCATGGATTTGGGTACGGTGTCCTGATTGGATAATAGTTAAAAATTCTGCACCATCAGAGCTCAGTGGGTGAAACATGCATTGCGTGAATAACATCCAAACTAAACACACACAAACTAATCTTAACTTTGTGTGTTAGCTCCGAAAACAGTGAAAATTGTGTGATGATTACAGATTTACATGAGCTGTGACCTGACTACAGCCTGATATTGCTCATAAAGTTCTGATAGTTGCTTAAAAACACCTTTAAAAGCCATTCAACTTCCTCTCTGTGTGGTGTCATTGCTGAATCTGTGATTGTACGTTCACACAGACGTCAACGTGATGCAACAATTCATTAATTTGCTATAAAACAGACTCAACAGCTGACACAAGTTAGGCACAGCTGACCTTCTGAATCAGCTGGAAATGGCAGATGTTTCTTTCCTTTTGCTCTTCATATCTGATTTTCAGCTATGGCTGTTAGGTGAAAGTAAACAGTTTCCTACAACTTTTCTGTGAAAGAGTAAAGATGAAACATCTTGAAATGATCTCAAAAAGGGCTGCATCAGCCAGATGAAATCTCTGAAACAACTTTTCTGACAGTAAACTGACACTTACTGACACTTTTATGGCAACTTTTCTTGCTAGTTAGCAACGTTTAGGGAACAGTTTGACAAATTGAGAAATACAGAATCCTTGTTTGCCAGCATTAATTGGTCTGGGACATGTTTAGCCTAGCTTTAAACTGGAAACAGTGGGAACTGCTAGCCTGGCTAAACCAAAGGTGACATAACACGCCTGCAAACAAGGATCTCATTTATGTTGTATGTAAAATAGGACAACTGTAAGAGCAGTGACTCAGAGACGTACCATCTCATAGTGGCTGTGTTGAATATATGTCTTTAGTAGTTATGTTATTAAGTTATTTCCCTCAGCTCCAGGTCTTTGCGCTAACCTAGGCTAGGCTAACCACATCCCAAGTCTTTGTACTGGACGCAGAGATGAAAATGATTTCAGAGTCTGGGTAAGATGGCAAACGAGAAGTCACTGAAGTCATGTGGTGTTTAAAGGCATAGTAAATAATTTGGAGAAATAATATTCTTTCTGAGAATCAGATGAGAAGACTGATATAAATTTCATGTTTGTGCATTAAATACAAAGCTGAAGTCGAAAACATGGCTAGCTTAGCGTAGCATTACGACTGGAAAGAAAGTGAATACACGTACTTCCCCAAAATGTTTCATACTCCTTTTAAAAAGCAAAACTTAAACTGAGAAATATGCATGATTTTCCTGTTCTGAACTTGTGTCACAGTGTCAACACATGAGAGTCTAGATTTACTGGAGTGACAGGTGGCTTTAAAAAACTGGATTTAAGAGTCATTAAAATGTAACCCTGGAAAAGGCTTGTGTTGCTTATGAATGGCATCAGTCTGTCATTATAAAACAGTACATGCAATTCTTTGTCTCACACACTGTAGCACAGTACTCACACTAACACACAAAAAGACCTGGGGGCAAAGGAACAGCTGGATACATTTCTGAATATTCATAAAAAGAAGAGTGTATGCTGTCACCACTTTTAGTGGCTGTTCAAGTGTTGATCTGGCAATATGAACCAAGCACACCTCCATTAGTTCAGATATTGGCACCATGTACAGTATATCTCACACACAAACACACTAAATGCATATCTCCTTGTAAAGCTTAAAAATGCATTTTAAGCATTTTAAAATCTCTCAATTTTCATAAAACTAGAGTTGAGAATAAAGGTAAATTTTGTCCTTTTGTTAAGGTAGGAATACTCTGGGGTGGTAGTTCTAGTGCAATACCTCTCGTGTGGAAAGCACTGAAGCACTTTCACTTTCTGGGACTTCTGCTGCCCGTATGAATGTGACGTTTACTCCATGACATCCTCCTTGACAGAAGTAAGGCTCAGGCTGCCTAAACCGCCAGTCTCTGCAAATACAAAATAACTTTAGCAGTGTGACTTAACATGGATATGTCGAGGCACAGATACATAAATGACATGCCACTTCTGTCTCTCCATCTCCAACCACCCCCTCGATTTTTCTGTGCTTCCTCAAAAAAGAAAAATTCAACGGGGTAGGCTGGTGTGTCGTTACTCTGAGAGACTCAATTGCTAGGAAGTGGTTGTACTTTGCAGGAAACCTTGGCATCAGAAGAAGGGGGGGAAAGCGTGTAGTCCAGCCTGAGCGCTTCATTTGTTATCCCCAGTGGTTACAGAGGCAGCAGATCTGTTATGTGGTCCTTTATTACAAAATGGCAGTGATGTCTCAGAAGCCTGTTCTCAAAAATTAAACTCCGGATTCGTCAGAGTCTCTTATAGTGCTATGGTCTAAATACGGAGCAAATACGGAGTATCTGTGTAAAAATCACTGGAAGCACCACAGATTTCAATGGATCTTCATAGAAAGTGAAGTCTCAAAGGCTGTTTCCCCATTGGTGCTTGTAGAAGTCCCCTGCTCCTCCACTGCAGAGCTGAAAGATCCTGAGCACCAATTAAAGCACTGCGATTGATCAGCCAGGCTTCTCTTTCCAAAGCGATGTGTCGTTTTACTCCCAACATCCGTCGCCTGGAAACAACTGGGTGTCCCAGAAATCATCTATGGGCGTGTGTCTGTTGTGTGTGTGGTGTTTCCTGTGAGCGCTGCAGTGTGTGGGTGCAGGGGAAATTGTTTGTCAGTCCATCTCCAGGTCCATCAGTTTGTTGCGGGAACGTGGGGTGTGTGCGGTGTTGCGGCAGCAGCAGTGGGCGCAAACCAGACCCAGGACCAGAGAGAAGAGGCCCACACCTGGAGACACACAACAAGGTTAAACACACCATATCACCAACACTAATCCTACACCACCAGTCCCTCGACTATTGCTGCTACTAATCCTGCTCATACAATGATTCCTGATAACATTACTACAACAGGCAGGAGCTGTTGCCATTTTCTCAACCTGTTTTTACTACTTACTGGTAATACTAGCGTATGCACGGCAGCAATTCTTCCAGGAAGCTTTTAGGAACTTCTTACTTAGAAAAGCCAGCATCTAAATTTAGTTTCTGGCCCAGTCCTGGACTTGGTGATAGTTCTTTCTGATGAGTCAGTAACTACTAGGGTGAAGTTTGCAGGACTAAATGTTGGTAATAGGACCTTGTAGCTGCTAAAACTTCATACACAGTAAAAAGGACAGACTGGAACTAGAGTCAACATTAGGATGAAGGACATTTCTTACTGTTTATTCATGGAGTTAGCTTCTCAACAAGTTTAAAAAGAGAGTGATAAAGAAAGAACAACAGATTGCTTAATTTGCCTACTGATTCAATGCAGTTATGTAAATACTACTTATCATTGCTCCTTTGTAGACAGGTTGTTGTTTTTAATTTGATGTTGAAGCAGAGATATAGGTAGAGCACACTGAAAAGTTCAACTGACTCTGTGTTGTCGTTCTCGAACTGCGTTTTGGACTCATTGTCTCGTCTCTTGCGTTGTTGAACTCAGATTAGCAAGTCAGCAACTGGTGCTAACATACACTAGCACCAGGCACCTGTACTGACACTACAGATGCCTATAAACTTTGGATTGTCCCTTTACTTACTAGTTACTAGTGGAGATTATTGTCAGTGCCAATTAAGGCATTTAAATTTGATGGGTTTTTGACTATATTAAGCCTAATCAAATTTAGGTTCTTATCTTATTTAAATTCACTGTACGTGGACAATGCCGGCTGTCAGACGTGTCCTAAATAAGCATGAGCACAGCACTGTCAGCTAGTAAAGTGCAGAGCAGCACAAAAAAGGAGTAGATCTAGTGCATCGGCCAGCAGTTTAAGATGTCCACATTGACAGTGAGCATCAGTGAACCAAAAAAAAAAAAAATCACTTTTACTCATTTTCTGTGACATTTTGCTGCTGCTCTCGGCTGAAAACAGCATTTAAACACCAATATTTTGTTTGTGCTGCCACGACATTTCACTAAGCTAGCTCACAAAAATAGGCTCTAAAAGGTAAACAACAAACTGATGGGTGACAATGTTCAGTTGTGTTATTGCTTACAAAATGTCAACCATCTATACACAATACAAAATGACATTGAACGGTATACAAAACAATTTTGTCGGCTGTCAAACAGTAGACATGTTTCACACTTAATGCAGACACTTAATATTTAAAGACTTGGACTCAATTAAATATTAACACCTGAAAATACAACATTACATACATGTTTACTTTGAATTCAGATTGTATGATGGATACGTTACCTATTGAGGCTGCTAGACCATAAAAGAGAGGTAACTGTAGGGACTCCCACACTGCAGAAGAGAGACAAAGAGACATTATGTGTTTAATGGGAGCAAATAATGTAAAAAAAGACAGTATGTTCAATTGTAGATTCACCACATGGCAGACATATTTTCCAATTCATGCTTAAATATGTCAAAAACATCTTACGTGCCATGTCCACATTAATGTACCTTTTATTGCTATAATCAGAACCCCAATATAAAATTGCTCTCATTCATAAAAATCTAACAGTGATGAACTCTAACACACTCTCCTCACCAGCAAATCGGACTGTAAGGAAGATTCGATTCGACGTCAGCTCCCCTGCCTGAGTCCAGGATCCTGTTGAGGGCGACAGGTACCAGGGAGTGGCAACACAGTAGTACTCACCACTGTCGCTGGGAACAACATCACAAACACATAGTAAGACACTGCAGCAGAGATTGTGGCTGTTATAACGGTGATGTAGTGTAAATCTTCCACACTCACCTGTCCTGAGTGCCATGGATGTTCAGCGTGTAGGTGTGTGCGGCTTTGCGCTCTATTGAAATGTCACTGGATGAGTTACGAGCTTCTTTCTTCACAACGCCGAAGCGGTCCAGGCTTGCCACCTGGGTCGTCGTCGCTCCGCCACGCAGCCTGGTGAAAAACCAACGCACCTCGTACACCAGGTCATCTGAACGAGACAAACAGAGAGACAAACATTTACATCTTTTTTCTTTTTTTTTTTTTTAACTGCGCTGATTGCCTGCCAAGAAATCGTTCCACTCACCTTTAAAACTACTAAGTCCTTTCATATTTCTATTTATATACATTCAATACATAACATATATACATGTTAATGAGCTGAAACAATGCGTAAATGACAGTTGTAAATTGGTTAAGACAGTATTTTTTGTCAGATTTGATGGAGCAAGGCTAGCGGTTTCTCCCTGCTTCCAGTCTTTGTGCTAAACTGTTATCTCCATCCTGGAAACACAGATCAAACTCATACTGGTTTTCTCAGTTGATCCTGAGTAAGACCCCAACAAGTAACAAGAAGTTACAATATATATTTTCATTTTTGTTTAATTGACTCTAAAATTTGGTACCCCAAGGAGTTTTTGACCGCTATGGAGAAAATGTGTGGCTCAAGTCAGTTTTATTCATTTAGCCCAGAATCACAGATCTTTTTAGAGTGCTTTAAAATCTGCACAACAGACAACACTCTCCATCCTGAGACCATGGATTGGGATAAGATAATAACATGAGGTAATAATAAAAAGAAATGCACATGACAGACAGGCATGCAAAAGATGACAATATGACGTACATTAAATAATTCTGGTTGTATCTTGTACTCTACACACACAAGCATGCAGGTGACATGAGATACAATCCTAGAAGAAGGAGACTTAAAAAATTTGCTTTACAAATGTTTTATATGCGGTTCAGCACATTTGAGAAAGAAACTGTGTGACTCTGAAGATAGCATTTGTTTACAGGGTACCTTTAAAGGATTCATTAAAAAGTGACAAAATGCACAATCACCTATTGCGTGTTGTTTTCAACGCATATGCAAAGCTCAAAACAAATTAAGTTAAAACTGTATCCTGTTAAAGATTGGATAAAGACCTCAAAATCAGCTCAATATCAGCAGCATTTGGAACTTTAAGAGACACATTTTCCCTTTTAGAGACGGGGTATCACTACTCCCTCCATGTAATGTATTTCAAGTCAGTAAGAGGTCAGTCATCAGGGTGGGCTGCAAGTTAAGGAGAAAAAGGGGAGTTTTGTTTGACAGAATGAGTAGAAAGAAATGAGTGTTGAAAAACTTGTGAAAACTTTATTGGCTGGACTTTTCAGTTGCTCCCACTTGTGCAGGATGACATAACCATCCTGAAGAGGCTGGAGAGGTTTTCCAGGAAGCGGCAATTTTTCCAGAAACATCGAGTGCCCGTTTCATGAAATCTTTCCTAGCTTTAGCTAACATTTACTTTAGATAATGGCCTGCCTGCAATTACTAATGTTCAACTGTGGTAGATGTTTAATCTATCACCAAAATAAAAGGAGCGGTCAGTTTAGGAATTGTAGAGGTTTTGATGTACCATGACTCATATGAGCAGTATTTAACCACCTCAAAACATTGCAATATCTTATACAGAATTATTTATGTTGCATTATGTTTTCACATGTGGTTATAAGCACTATATTCCACACCTCATGTCTAGTATTTACTTAGAAGAGTTTCTGCACTGAAATTGAGGAAGCAAGTGTTATTTTTAGATGTGCAACGCAGCCGTAATTTCACTACGATGACGACAGAAACCGTTATCGCCACATTAAAAACACACAGCCTGCTGTTCCTTCTCCCATCAGAGATTTAAAAAAAAAAGAAAGACAGAGATGGACATAAAAAGAAGGATAACACTGACAAAAGAAAGAAAACAGGGACAAGAGAGAATTTGTGATAATAGATGTAATCTTTGGAAAAGGGGGGCGAGCGAGCTAATTATTTCCAAGTCGTAGCGAGAGAGAGAGAGAGAAAAAGACGGGCAATGACAGAGACAGACAGAGGAGCACAAACTAGTCATTAGTCTGTCAGGGAGAAGGGGACTATTAGCACTGTACCTCCTACACACACACACACACACACACACACACACACACATCCGTGGAGTCTTAGTCATCCTCTGTCATTTAGGAGACAAACAGAGGATACAGATGAAAAAATAAAAGGAACATTTGCGAACGACAACACGGAGAGAAAGAAAAAAAGACAAATGGAGATGAAAAACGATTACGATGAAAATAAAAGGCAGGAACGAGAGACGGAGAAATGGGGAGAGAGGAAGAAGAGAATGGAGCGAATATAATGAAGAGAAAGACGGAGCAGAGGAGGAGGAGGAGTGAACTCAGCCACAGCAGAGTAATGAATCACATCTCAATTTCTCTCTCTCCCTCTCTTCCCTAATGGTTTTAATATTCAAGCCCTACATCATTAAAAATCAGTAGTAGTAAGAGCAGCAGCAGCATTAACACTGGCCTTTAGTTTAGTGTCCCATGGTCTTAATTTTGATTATCTGAAGAATTTGCCCCCTCCTTGTGACACTTCAGTCCAGACACTACAGCAAGATATCCTCCTACATACTGGCCAAATATTCATTAAGTTTTGCTGTAGATATTCATAATCTCAAGAGTATGATTCTGGTGACCCATGACCCTTCCTCTAAGCAAACTTCTCGTTGACCAAAGGCACCAGATATCGCAAAAAATGATTGCTTTTTCTGCTGTGCTCTCCAGACAACAGACCTTCATGTTTTTGGTCACCGCTTGACCTTTTCTCTAGTGCCATTATCGGCCCCAAAAAATGTGTGCAATAAGTTAATATAAGCTGATATTGGCCTGGCTGATCTGTCAGGCTCCTGGGGCCTCTAGCAGCTTCAGGTACTGCTGAGCCAATGAAATATGATACTCAGACTTGGTTGTACCAAAATGTTATCATAAATGGTTAAATTTATATATACATGTATTTTAAATATTTACTATTGTGTAGTCAAATTTTATAAATACTTTCTCAAATTGTGGCTATTGGCAGCACTGATGCAAACATTCTTCCTTTAAAACCTGAAAGAATGCAATTTCAAGCCCCTTTATACACAGTACTGTACCCTGAACCTTCTTATACACTTGCAGGTTTCATTGATGAGTATTTCCACTTATGCAGTTAAGTTATGCACTTAAGAGCAAACAACAAAACAGAGTCAATACTCAGAAATCCTTTGAAGGGAAGTAAACTGCACGTCCATGTTGAGCAGCCAGTCCAGTTAGCAGGCCGAAGATCTCTACATCCCCTTCCCCCAGTACATCTCTCAAAAGACACTTTAACTTTTAAGGTTTGTTGCAAAATCCAGTCAGAAACAATTCCACGTTTTCAAAGTGAAGGAAAAAAGTTTCCACCATTTTAACGTCGATTGTCAAGGACAGAAAAAACCTAAAATACCTCATCTACACTCCAACCAAGTCATAAAAAGCCTCCACACTGTTAAATCTGACTAAATTGACGGTGACGAGGATGATGAAGATGCATTAGGACAGTGTGTAGAGGGGACACAGTTTTTTGCACAACGACAAGTAGCCAAGCGCTCCATCCAACCAGAGGAGGAAACAGGAGGTGACACTAAGTGAGGGGTTGAATGGGTCGACTGACCGCGTACACACGCGCGCGCGCACCCCCCCTCCAGACACGCTGACCAGAATCAACTGATGAGTAAAGTTCTGACATAAAGAGAGTGCTGATTTGCCAAATTAACATCGTGCATAAAGTCCACATGGTTACTCGCAGCAACATAAAGACTGTTACTATGGCACAACTATCACTCTGACGCACTATAGGAAACCCTCAAGCACTACAGTCTGAAACAATTAATTCAGTTGCCAGAAAATGAATCTGAAACTGTATTGATTAATTAATATAATCATTTTAAATAACATTTCAAGCAAAAATGTCAACATTTTATGGTTCTAGCTCCTCAAATGTGAGAATTAGATACTTTTGCTTGTCTTACGTCTTACGTTTGGACTGTTGGATAGATGAAAAAAGACATGATGACATCTCTTAGATGCTTTGTTTTCTGACAAAACAATTAATTGAAAAACATGCTAATAAAAGGCTTCATGTTTTAATGCTGATAGAAATAGCATCTTCATTGACTTGATAATGAAAAGTTAAAATCCTAAACATTAAAATGCATAATTGCTCAATACAGCACACCCAGGGGTCTTGCAGCGACCGACTTACTTGGTCTAGTATGACCAGTAGCTTAAGGTGGCTACTGTTAGCTAATTGTACATAAATGCTGACTTTGTGCTACTGTAACTATATTTTAGCTTTCACCATTGTTCCACTACTGTCACTTGTGTCCACTGTTCATAAAAAGTTCTGCAGACTTTAAAGACACACTGAAATACCCTTAGACTTTCTGGAAAATGGGAAATCTTCAAAGGTGACTTTATCCTGCACACTCAGGTGACTTCTAACTTTGACTAAACATTTTTAAATCAAGTATTTCAAGCTGTTTTCCTCGCAGATATATTGTCCACATATGAGTCTCGCCTCAGAGTAAGGCTACACTCCACTGAGACCGTCTGCATGGGCGGTGTGAAGGCTTTTCTTCACCACCAAACCTGATGTATTAGTCGGGGCTCCCTTCGGTACGTGCTCCAGTAAAAGAAAAACAGGCTGTGCATGACGAAGGATGGGTATGGTAAGAATAAGGATCACTTGGGGTGTGGACTCGGCGTGACCTGAATACTGTCTTGGACACCTGGTACAAGTGAGTATGAAGGGACAGATTGCAACAGGAAAATAAAAAAAAACAAAAACACAAAAAGCAAGTGTAAGACCCAATGTGAACATAACTGGCGGCTATTTTCATTAACGTTTAGTTTCCAGATTCGTTTTACGATCTAAGAAATGTCAACACAAATGTTGTCAATGCCAAAATTGTTGATCAACTTATGAATTAATTGACTAATTGACATTTCAGCTTAAAATAGTATGCCCCAAAACCCAATCCATGAAATTTTTCTAAGATCTGATAATTACACATGTATTTATTATTCCAGTTTATTACAATTTAGCTCTTTGTTTTCCTACCTTTAGCCATCATCCATATTATTAATAATCATGAGTAGTCAGATGACGAGACACTTTAAAAACAAGTCCCTTGGTTTGTTGAACTTATTTGGGAAAGAAAAACATGAAGAAACCGCTTCTTTACAACCACACCTGACTGTTTCTTGACTTGTTGGGACTTTTTCTGTAGCGATGTTAATGTTCCCCCATCTTATGAATTACTTTAGTGAGTAAAACGTGACCACAGCTGATAGAAATGTTTAAAACTACAATAAGAACTGTAATAAATAAATGTAGTTACCCTTCAAATATAGTTCAAATCTTTAACCATTTTGTTTGTTCGCGAAGTTGCATTTTCTTTAAAATAATTATTTACCTGCAAGTAAAAATAACTTATTATAATATCAATACATTTCAGTATATTTACTTGACCATAAATGGTTTCTGATGACAGGATGTATGAAAAATATTCTGATCCCTTTTATAATCACTATGACTATATTCTTATGTAATCACATCATGTGAAAACTGCCTAGCTGACAGTCACAACGTATGCGTTTCTCTGACGTTCTGATAACACCAGGTTAGTGTCTGACATTGCCGTAAATGATCAAAGACGCATTTTGCATAATTCCGCAGGACTGACGCATGAACTCCGGTTGCTTGTTTCAGCGACGACACCCATATTCGAGGAACGGAGCTATAATTAGAAAGCTCTCTGCTTTCTCACAGTTAGCCTCCATCCTTTCCTTTCTTTGTTCTTGACGGCGGAGAGGACGCAGAATGAGGAGAGGGAACGAGGGAGGGAAGGCGATTTGAAAATGCTTAGTGAGTGAGGAGATTATTTTGTTTATCTCGTCGCCATAAATCAACAGCAAGAGGCCCTCATCTCAAGCTGTGTCTTTGGAGAGCATGTAGTATCACAAGAGACACCCCCGGCCCCTCCTCGTGGGAGGTGCAATAGGAGTATCTGTTCCCTCACCAGCAGACCGACTCACAGCTTCTTGCCCACAGCTGTTCCTCTGCTGAATGCAGACCCTTGCCGTCCCCCCATGTGGACCTTTCTACCCCTCTATATGAACCCATGAACTCACCGACTCTCCAACAGTCACTTGATAAGCTACAGGCTCAGTTTACACTGCCTTACTGCACAGCTATCCTGAACACAGATAGTGAACAGAAACAGAGAAAATGTGCATGTGTTGCTACATAAGCATGCGTTCATAACATTTCCCCACTTTATTTTCATGTAAACAATAAAAATGCTATTAAAGATGGACATGACTTGGTCCACAATATGACACCTATGACCACAACCTATAAGGCCTCAGTATGCTTAAAAACCTTGGATCATCATACAGTGATTGCACTTAAACTCTTTTCATTCTTCACACAACTACTTCCGTCACTTTACACATGTACAACTGAATACAACGCAACAAATGCCTTTAAGGAGAATCCCGATGTGTGCGCCTTTATCCATATTTGTTTAAGCCACCGCATCAAGACTACACAGACACACAAAAAAATACTTGAGGGCAGCCCATCAAGACAGGCTTTTGGCGCCACCTTTGAGTGTGACCATGCGGTACGACCTAGCTTGTTCCAAGTAACCCCAACCCTGCGTAAAACAACCAATGTGTGACAAACAATATGTTGCAGTCTTGCCTGTTTAATTGGGCAGTGAAGCTCTCCTGTCCATGGTAATCCTACGTGTTTACAGTGGTGTCACAAACATCAACACAAACACTGTTATCTGGCTTGATGATTTCTGACTAATAACTGAAGGGTGTGTCAAAGTCAGTTAAAAATCAACAGATTTTGGGGTGGGGCGAATCCCTGTTAGTGTGCGTCCCATGTACGAAGGCTTAGACCTTGCAGCAGCTGGACTGGGTTTGAGTCGCAGCCCTTACTACATGTCCTCCCCTCTCTTTTCTCCCACATTTCCTGTCACTCTTCAGCTGTCCTGTCATAAACAAAGGCTCAAAAAGCCCTAAAAAATATCTTAAAACAAAAAAACAAAAACAGATTCAGAATATGTTCCATAAAACTACAAAAACAGAAAAAAAAACTTTTAAAGAAAAATTTCACAAAAGATATATACCGGACAGTCTGATTGATGCCAGGCCGTTCTACTTATACAAATATCTAATTCCGTTAGAAATCTCTGGTAATTTAGTTTCGTGACTCTTGCACAGTGAAAAAAAAACAGCACAGATAGGGCTGTCAAAGTTTTGGCGGGAGTAATGAGCTGAGCATTCAGCTGACAGACTCGATGATAACACGGCCTGTCAGAACTTCACAACTATGTTAGCTTCATTACTAATAACACGGTTTTAGGTGGTGGAGGAGCTTCAATAAGCAGGTGTGTGTGTGTGTGTGTGTGTGTGTGTGTGTGTGTGGGGGGGGGGGGTTGGATGGCAGAGGAGAAACTACAGTGCATCTCTAATAGAATATCTGGCTCCTGTCTGAGCTAATAAAACTAAAATGGCTGTCTGTGGAAATGAAGACAGTCTGATTGGATTTCTCTGGATTAATCCCTTGAGATTCCAAAGCGTAAAACTGCCTGAAACACACACACAAACGACTGACAATTACCACCAGTGCTTCTAATGAAACTGTGTGTGTGTTCTCTGCTTCATAAAGCAGGACAGCACTGGCAGAGTAGAATACTAAACACTATAAAAACACTATTTAGCCTCACAGAAACAAAGCCACTGGGAAGTTAAGTTTCCCTTTACTCACCACTTTCTTAATAAGAACCAATAAATGCAAAACATGTATTTTCTGTGGCTAAATGCTGATAGTTAAGGATATCAAATACTAGATGTTTAAAAATAGATCTGATAATTAGCAGGTTCTACTACTACCACTACTGCAGCTGGCTGCAGTATAGGTCATAAACCCGTCGCCTCCATGTGGATGGGTCATGGTCCCCCACCCCCCGTCTGCTGCTGCTAAACTTCTGTTGAAAACTGCCGTCCTCCTGGTCTGATCACATGGAAAGCGTCCATTTCTGACGATTCTTTTAAAGCCGCATCTCCGCTCCCATTCCCGTTTAACTGACCGAGACCCAATGGAGTGTAAATGATGGCACTGCTCTGCTGTTTGGAACTATCTGCTCAACATTTTCAATTTGTGTTTTACTGTCATGCTGTCCTTTCCTCTCCCCTTCCACTCAGTTTCCTGCTTTTATACCCCTCTTCCATTGCTCTCTTTATGTTTGGTTATCTACCATTTGCTCTAGTTTTTTAACAACAGTATAAATATCCACAGTGAGACAGCGTTTGAAGTTTTGAGTCAAGACTCTTCCTTCGCTTCTGCTGAACACCTAAAAAGAAGTGGTGATTTTTTTTGCAGTCATCTAGAGGCCACTAAATATTAGAAAGGAATTTTTTGACAACAAATGAATAAATAACTAACTAGTGAATAACCTGCATGAAACCTTTGTCTGAAAACAGTACTTTTAAAACTCTGAAATGCGGTGAACCAATAACAGAATTTACAATTTTCCCACCTACAACTGAAAAATGGCAGTTGCCATAAATATCCAAGAATAATAAATGCTAATAGGAGGTTTTCACAAACATAGGCCTTTGGATTCATGATAAAACAGGCCAAATCTGCCATTCTAAATGTTTATAATGCTGTTACTGAACTAATAGCTTTATTAAAACTGCTTTATGAAATACAGACACTGGTGGCTGGAAGTGGAACCATTAAAAAGAAATAAGAATTAAAACATTAAAATCCATAAAGCCAAACAAGTAAACAATGTGTATCCCACTCATGGCTAACAGTTCTTACATTTTTTCCACCAGACATGAAGTAACAACTTAATCTACATTTTTTTGTCAATGTAGCTACTAGATGACAGTTTAAACGATCACACTCATTAAATACGTGGAATTTACTGTGTGACGTCATACCACTGTGTGTTTTTCCACTCACTCCTGTTATTACACTTGTACATGATCACAAATGTAATGATTGTAATCACGTTATTGGAGCCGCTCTTCTTTCAAAAACACTTTGTCATTATGAAACATTCTTGTCAATCCTAGATAATTCATCTCACATGTAAACGAATGGCAGTGTAATAAATAAGACATAAACAGTGTGTGGAAAAATATAATATTATCAGCTACCATAATATTATAATATTATGGTAGCTGATCGGCCTTGAAATGAGTGGGCTCGGAGGCACCTGCAGCATCGCCGAGGCACTCATGATGTACAGAATTCACTTACGTGTGGCCTAATTCTGATGCTACAGGAAAGTTACCAAAACAATAGTTTGAGGGAAATCTGGTGAAGTCAGACAGACAAGCGGACCGAAAACCCAACATCACCAACTTTAGGTGCTGCTGATCTTGGAGCAAAAATCTTCAAACTATATTAGATTAAACCAGTGGTTCCCAGACTGGGGGGGGTAGAGCCTCTGTTGGAGAGGGGTTGGGTGGGCAGACCTAAAGTTGACCTAAACTATGATTCCAGTGGGGACACAAACAAACAAACAAAAGCACTCTGATGCTAACAAGGCTATTTCTGCTAGCCTGAATCTTCTCTTCACTTCTGCTGGGATGAGGAGGGGGCATTAACATCTTCTAACATCTAACATCATCTGGCTTCTGAAGAGGGGCGTAACAGAAAACGTTTGAGAACCACTGGATTAAACAAATATACTGTAAGAAAACCTGAACTGACAGTTTTCTGCAGCTGTTATTGGTTAACCAGAAACAGTAAATGGATCATTTATTCTTTCTGTCGTCCCCTCACCACTTCATACTGTTAACTGTTCATCCTCTCTTCGTCCCTCTCACTCCGCCTCTTTGCTCAACAACTCTTCCCATTCTCTCCTCGCCACTCAGTTAGAATTCCCTGCCTTCCTCTCCTCCTCGTCTCTCTCTTTAGGAAACTTTGCATGCTGTTCTCGAGCCACTCTTCCTCCATTTACTGCCTCTTCTATTCACTCGCTTCCACTCTCGCTCACTCTAACAATCTGTTTAGCTCCCTCCACTTTTCACCATTCACTCCCACCTCCCCCCTCCCCATCTCGCGGCCTATTCTTTCTCTACCTCGGTCTGTCTCCCCGGCCGGCTAACGGAGCGTGAGATTGGCTAATTAACGGCTGCCTGTCGGCCCTGCAAAGACAGCTGGGTAATTTGGTGAGAGTGGAGAGGAGGGAGGAGACACTGAAGAGGAAGTGAGGAACCAAAAGAGGAGAGAAGGATGCACCATTATATTTATCCAGGAGTTATTTTTAAAAATGTTTTCAGGTGTTGATCACCTGTTCCTTTGTGTATTCAAAAACCTAGCACTGTAGTCCTCATTAAAATGAATAAACATGATTTGCTTTACATGGGTCTCATTAGTCAATGCCTGAAAAACTGTTTTTTTAGCATCTGCATACTTAAAGACTACACCTACAACCATTTTTATTTAGAGATTATTCTACATATAAACAAATAGTTTGCATCCTAATCTATTTGAGAGGGTGATTTACAATTGGAAAGCATTAAGGTTTAGTTTACGTGATTAATCATTCACACCAACTTTTACACAGAAAAATTAAACAATCATGACAGACACTTGACAGCTGTCCAACATTAGCCTCATGTTTCTCTTTTCCTATATGGCTGATGTCTTCTTTGGAGGCTAAAATGAGTGTCTGTGTGTGTGAACTAGAAAAGTACAAAGCTTTATTTTCTCCCAGAGGAACAGAGATATACGCTGTTATTTTAACAAAAGAATATCCAAGCAGAAAAAAAGGGATATGTTGAAAAGACCCAAACTGTCACAGTTTCAGTGGTAGTACTTCAAAAAGGAGAGAAAAATATCGCTAATGGTGATGTCATCTCACCACCACTGATTTCAAGTATGCAGCGTCTCGCAAACACACACTGCAGTAACATGCCAGTCATTCCAGTCGTAATGAATGCTGTGTCTGCGTGCAGCAGCATGCTAACACATCAAGGCAAAACAACACAGGGTGAAAGGACAGAGACTCAGTTACTTTATCTAATAGGGGATGATTCTCGTTTGGTCAGGAAACTGAATCGATAACCCAAATACTCTGACACAAAAATTAAGAGAAATCTGGTATCTGTCGCATGGGGTGATTTTTTTCCTATTGTATAGGCTACTTTCAAAATCTAGCCATCTCTTGCAAGTGCTCCAACGTCACCTACCCCAGCTTTACCTCTAATGACTCAAAGAACAAAGAATCCATTGAACACAAACTGGGGAAGAACAGAACATGCAATCCTCAGATTTCACATATTTGTCCACATTCATATCTGGTGTCAATATCGTCACAGGTGAAAAATCTCCAGACAGGAAGTGATGACAGTGACCACAATTGATAATAGTCACTACAATAGTATATTTTGCAATCTGCAAAGTGCAACTTAACCACACATAACATTAAAAGGCCGAAGCCTTGCAAGAAGTCTATAAAAGCTACAATGTTCCGCACGCAACACTATGCAAGTGTTGTACGTTATAAACAACATACTGATGATTTAACCAGACAGGAGTCTACAGCCATGCTAGCAGCTCTGTTTTGATGCACTGCTTTCAGCTAAAAACTAACGCCACCATGCTAACACGCTCATAATGACAGTGTTACCGTTGAGCAGGTATAATATTAACCATGATCACCATGTTTGTGTGAACAGGGTTAGCACACATACACACATGTGGCATATCTTACAATATGACATTAGATATCTGGACTTTTTCAACTGGACATTTTGGTCCGTCGATGGCACGACAGGAAAACTTTAATCCTGAAAATGTTAATCTTTTTGAGAGCATCAATGAGCAATGGATTTAGATATTGCTTGTGTGGAAATAGACTTTTGGTCTAGGTTGTGCTTCTTGTGGGTCAAAACCTGACAATATCATAATAGGTAAAACAATCAGAAACCTGGTGAGGCTCTGAAAGAGAAGAATGATCTTAAGCCTGCTGGTCAAGGACATTTCAGCCATTTTTCTATAGACTTCCCCGCAGCATTATACAGGTTCTAGGTCCCTAATACATAATCTCTGTAAAGGGTTCCTTGCAGCACCACTGCAGTTAAGGCCATGTGTTCACTGGTGTGAAGTCAATAGCTTCACTAATAAAATGCTTAAATCAGCACCAAAGTAAACACGATCACTAACTGACTAAGCAGTGAGGCATAATGAGAGATACTTTGTGTGCGGGTGTTTCACCATGCCCATCATAAAAACAAGCTCCAACAGGAGAGCTGTTTTCAGCCGTCTCTAAGGAATGCGTTACACACACACGCACTTTCTGTTGCTCAACCCTTTCAGAAAGTTCCCTTCTCATCTTATTGTGTCAGATTGACGGACTATAAAAGCTGAGGTAGAAACTACGCCACCAATTATTTGTTTAGATCGTGTCACTTCCTCAGGTGTTCTTACCCACACACCCACCCACACACAAAATTACTCAACCAGAATAACTGTATTGACCTGCAGTGTGAACACCAGTACATGCACAAACAAGGTGCACAGTAATATACCGTCACACCCAGCAAAAAGATATTTGTATTGTTCGAGTGTGTGTGTGCACATGTGCTAATCAGTCCATTATCAAATGTTTTAGCTGTGTGTCATTCACACTCGTGACTCCAGCAGTTACTTTCTCGGCCTGTAAATGTCACTAAATGGCTTAATTATTCTCTCTGCAAGCCAAAGTTACACTTGTTAGCAAAATGGTGGACCCCAATGTCTTCATGTACATCTCTGAGCTTTTATCCCTCTATGAGCCAGGATTGAGATCTCTGGTAAGTCGTTGCCAACTATTCCAAGGCCTAGGCTGAAAGCTGAAGGAGACGGGGGCCTTTGTTGTCAAGGCCCCTACAACTCTGGAATAATCTACTAGAGGAGACCATAATCACAGAGTCTATTCTTGGTTTCTCTCTACTTCTTAAGACTTGTTTGTACACAATAGCTTTAATCCAATCCATGGGCTTGTTTTATGTTTTATTTGTTGCACACCACTCTGTGATACTGTGTGTGTCTACGTTTTACACTGATTGCTGTAAAGCTGTACAACAAAGTATTGATCCTACTAACAACTATTGTCTGTGTATTCAAAGCCTGAGATATCATATTCCTCTGCGACATAGTCCTCCATCGTTGCCTAAAAGCTATTAAATATACAGCGGGGAGCCACACTGTTGCACTGGGTGACATGTTCTTCTTTTACCATGAACATTTACACCATACTTTATTTTGAGTCAGTCCCACACACACCGCCCTGCTGCTTTGAATATACTCACTGAGGGCACCAAATGTGTATCAGTCCACAGCTGAATATAGTCCCCAACAAATGCACCATCCACTTTTGTCTGAGTAACATTTGCTCTCAACTACAGAGCCCAGCCGTTGTAGGAGCCTTTTAAAAAATGAGGAACTTCGTCTCCTTGGTGGAGGTAACTTGGCAACGTGTGAAAGCATATCAAGTGTTTAGAGGAACAGATTTTTGGATTAAATGTTGCTACAAAGCAAAATATCTACACTGGCATACAAAGTGGAACCAGATGTACTGCCTTGATTCAGGGTGGTTGAGGGAACAGTGATGCCAATCTTCTCTCCTCAGGCACAGAACTATGTCCTCATAAGCACTTCACCATTACAACAACATGTGTTCCTACTGTATGGGTATTTAATATCCAGTGTATTACTGGACAGCACTTAGTTACAGTTTAGCTTGAAACCTGACAACAGGACACACACACACACACACAACACACACACACACACACACACACACACCCTGAAACAACATGAGTCACGGTGACTGCAGAGGAAGCAGCCTAATGAGCAGGCTGAATAAATGGAACCGCATACTGTTTTTTTAAAAAGGTCAGATCACCCAAAACACACACACTCTAAAAAACTTTTCACATCTCGCTGTATCTAGCCTTGCATTTTGATTCATTTGGATACATAATTTTTTGGTAGCTGCCCCTTAAATTGCACCACCACCCAGAAAAAGAGTATTTTTCAGCCAAAACTATTCTCAGTGAAAACTGTTAGACACTGTTTTCTGCAAAGACACATTTCTACCATATTTTTTTAATCATCCCAACCCCCCATAAAAAATCCCTTACACACTGCTCACTTTGTGGCCCCTCTCGCAGTGATATTAACCTTTCTGCCCTCTTGGTTGAACACTGCGCCTCTTGAACTGTTTGATGCTAGAATTTAAGAGAGACTGCTGAAATCCAGCACAAAACACTACAGAGTACTACACAAAATATTATATGATATTAGTTTCAAATGTTAGGCTGTCTGCTGCAGAAGATTTCCCAGGGGACCGAGAACCTTTTGAGGAACTCAGGAACTAAACCGTGTTTCGACCGGAGGGGCCAGAAACTAAATTTAGTTCCTCAATGATAAGCGGCAAAAAAGTCTCTGTACTTTCCAAAAGGTTCAGGAACCATCAGGATAGAGTTTGCAGGGCTGAAAATTGTTGGTTGGTGACCTGGCAGCTGCTTAAACTTGTTTAAAACTGCATTAACAAGATGAGGAAGAACTGTGTCATGTTGTTTCAGATGGTTACACGCTCATGCAGAGGGCATGTTTCCTTTTCATCGAACAATGTGCAACATGTAACAGAAAATACAAAGGACAAAGTGATATCTTCTTTCCATGGGTGTTAAAACTGCGTCAGGACAGGAATCTGTCACTGATCTAATCTTAAGGACATGCCTGTTTCCAGTTTTGTTCTGGAGTTTATTTCTTTTGGTTCCAAAATTCCTGGAAATATTTGGTCAAAAAGTTGTAAGTGAGAAAATGTGTTTTTGTTATTTTGTTGTTATTTTGATGGCCCCTACGTGCCCATTACAAGTTGGTAAATGACAACTAACACAACTTCTAAAAACACTATGCTCACTGCTACACTACTGCTGCCAATAATAATAATAATACTACAATATATTCATGTATGCTATGACACTTCCTCCTTCCTTTCCATTGTGAACACGTCCATGTGTAACATTCTTGTCAGCTGTGATGCTGAGGGGGAATTTCTTCCCATGGCAGCTGTCTGTGAGAGCACGCTCCACAACCACCAAACCCACCAATCCCTGCAGTGTTACAGTGCTGCAAGTGAATATTTGCATTTATGTATGGGCATACATTACATGCATGCATACATACGCTCCTGTGAGGACACAGGTGCAAAGAAACGTGTTCACATGTGTCCAAACACTACAGGAAATGGTAATCTGCTCTGGTTGTGTTTGCACAATTACTTCCAAACAAGCAAACACACACATACACCCAGCCTGAGGTCTGTAATGGCTTTTATCTGCTCACTATGAGGATATAATATAGAAAAGACATGTTGGACAGTAAAGGAAGATCCACAGAGAGGGAGAGATGGTGACAGATGGAAGGAGGGAGGCAGGAGGTGGTGAGCGATTCATGACGTCATGTGATGTGTTAAAGTTAAGAGTATGGAGCGAGGATGAGGAAGAGGAAGGAGGACAGAAGATGGATGGATGTTTAGAGTGAGGGAGGAAAGGAAAGGGGGGGTGGGACAGAAGGAGAAATTGGGGGGGGGAAGAGTGGAGGGTTACACCACAGATGGTCAGTTTTTGAAGAAGGGAAGGAGTTTGCATTGCAAATAATTAATTTCATTTAACAGCATCAGACATTTCTATTATAGGGTGATTTTTCATTGGTGGAACATAACCAAGAATATTTATTATACTTTAGATATACTTGTACTTTACTTGAATATTTACATTTAATTGTATCAATCCTTTTGCTTACTTAGTAGGGAAAATTGCTCCTTTTACTCCACTACAGATTAATATTTTACATACAAAAGACAGGATCAGCTTGATGCATTGATATAGATTATTAAACCAGCACTATGTAAAATTTGCACTGCTGATGAGAGCTGTGAAACTCAACTGAAACAATAACGTTGGGCCTTACAACCAATACAATGAGCTGAAAGATGCTAAGAAACTATGTGGAGAGTGCTAATTATCTGTAGGCTCATCACTATGAGAGACACATTTCATTACATACAGTAATTTGAGCCCTTGTTGATATAAACATATTGATTATAACTGTTTTAAGCAAAATATCTAGTACTTCCACCACTGGGAAATTTACATGGAGATAAAATAATATTTAATACTAATATCACAAACTCAGTAATGATAAACTAGTTACTTACTCATGAGCATGAAATATTCAAAGTGTATCCACAGGATAAGAAACCTTGGAAAAAGAAAATTCTCATTTAATTACCCATTGCTCATAAAGAAATTACAAGGTATGGTGCAGCAAATCCTCTGAGTTAAGGAGCTGACAATCTGTGAATTACCTCATGAGATATCTGGTGTGCAAATGTTTTAGCCTGAGGGCGGAGCTGCAGGAAGCCTCATTTAGGGTCAAAAACTGAAACGATTAATCCTCTGGGGAGAATCAGCAACCTGCAAGTTCGATTTTTATTTTATTTTTTTATACGAGTGGCAGCTTTGGCCTGATGGTAGCACTAAAGGATAGGTCAGGGGTATGAATACAAATAATTATGAGTTATACTTTGGGGGGCATATAAATCCAGTGCATCTTTTAGGGCAACCTGCACTATAATAATCAAGATATGTTGGTCTGAATCATAGTGTTGTGCCATCGATATGTTGGACTTTTGTCTGCTTACACTAGAGAATAATTGGGCCGATTGCGGGTCTGATTCGCTCCTCCTGACAATCGCGGGGGGTTTCCTGATCCTAGTATGGTCGTAACAGATTATTGGCTCAAATTATCCCAAATGAGACTCATCATTTCACAGACACAGATCATTTCCTGTAGTGTGAAAGGAACAACGTTAGAGTATTGAACATAAAAATGTATATACACAATATATAAACTATGCCGATCCCACGGTTTGCCTCCATGTTCGTTTATTACTAAAGTCACGTTTGATCACGCAAGTTTCTGTGAGATCCCAAGTCCCCAGAAACGCCATTCTGAAAAAGACTAGTGTGTGATCCTGCATCTTGACTGAATCGTCTGGTCTGTGGGTTCTTACGATTACAATATTTTTAAAAAATTGGTTATATTTGTTTGGTTAAGATTTGAAAATCCGCTGCAGGTTGATATGACACTATAGTGCTGTTTTTCCTGTTTACCTGTAGTTTTACCTGTAGTCTGATATTTCTACATTTATCTGATTAAAAGCAAACCTGACCTTAAGCTCATTACAGATGTGAAAGGTAATAGTTAAAGTAGGTAATGATAGATAAATGTCAATACAGCACAACAAGAAACCAGTATTTCAAGTGGCAAACACACACCCTATACAAAAAAGTGAAAGAATGTAGAAAGCTGTATGTGAGTGAGAGTTAACAAGAGTGAGAGACAGAGAGTCTATTTCATCTATACAACCATGTGAAATGCAGAAGTCTCATCATTCTTATTAGCACTGTTGACAGGTTGGCAGGCAAAGAACGCAGCAGAAGTACAAAGAGTGTGTGTGTGTGTGTGTGTGTGTGTGTGTGTGTGTGTGTGTGTGTGTGTTATGGTTGAGTTTCTTTTTGCATGTGTGTAAAAAAAATAGCAAGAAAGCGATGCAGAACTCAAAAGAAAAACAGAAACAGTAATTGATAGTGATTAATGAGTGCATGTGAGAAAATGTTTCGTTCTATGTGTGGTCTACCTGCGTGTGTGTGTGTGTGTGTGTGTGTGTGTGTGGGGTACCAATCTTTGGTGAGGATCCAGAGACGCTGAGCAAACACTCCATCTTGGCCGTTTCCCACGGATAAACACTGCTGACGTCAGAGTGGATGGTGCTGGAGAAGGTCGGGCCTGCAACACCAGCAGATCAGCTCAAATACATTTTATTCAAAGGAAATTTGACACGGACGGCAAACATCACAGAAACTCAACCCAGATCAAAAGGACTCATTTAAACACAGACTGTTTTTAAACCTACATTTGCTATAATTCTGCATTCACGTCCCTGAGGAATGCAGTAATGTGAGCATACTGGGAGAAAATAGCGTTCAGCTCAGCTTTCAAATGGTAAACACAGCTTTAAAGTCACAGTCTGAGATTCCTCTGATGTCCTGGAATCAAATGGAGCAAACAGCTGTGGTGTAGGTAAAAACAAAAGTAGACGTCTTTTCAGCTGTTTAATTTAAATACACTGTATTAGCATAATTATATTAATAGCATAAATACAATCAGCAATGCAGATACAAACTTAAGTTACATTTGTGGGGTTTGAATATGGAGTTATGGAGTCATACCAAAGATCTACAGGTGGATTTCCACATATGCCCTCAACATGGAAAAAATATTTAGACTCCAAACTGGTCTGAGCTGAATTTGGCTCTCTGTTAGCGCTTTGCTGCTCTGTATGGGTTTTCAGGTTGGTTTGAGGTTGTTTTGTTGCATAAAATTTCGGGCTAGGGTCAAGTTCTGTTTAGGTTATTTTCTAGTGTAACAAATTCAAAGAATTTTTCTGTTCACAGGTCAAGAGTTGCGAGATAATACTCAATCCCAGTGACAGGAGTGAAAGAGAGCATTAGCCTGGCGATCTAACAGTCATGAATGTATGAAATACAGCAGAAATATTGCCATTGAGTTTTGTTCTGGTCACAAATTCGGTCAGTTGAGTGTCTTAAAAGATGTGGGTATGGCTGGGTTCGTCATCTTAGTTTTTAGCCCATGCAGAACTATGCTTTCTGTGTGCAATGCTACAAAAGGTATCCTAGCAACACTCAAACTTTAGAGCAGATAAATGGAATTTAGTCACCGGGCCTTTCCTACTATGGCATGTAAACATGTCAAGGTCTATTACATCTTGATCTTTCTTGTCAAACCTTTAGACTGATAGTGCTTCTAGAGAATAAAGCACACAAGTTCACCACTTTTCTGACAAGGAGAAACTTTGATTGGGGTCACCAGGAACTTATGAACCATCTTGATCTTACCAAATGTCACAATACTCTTGTAATATTTAGCTCTGGACTCAAGCGTTGGGGACAGATGGATTGGCCGACAGACAGATGGGCAGACAAACCAACTGCTCTTATGTAAACAAATATACTGTATTATGCATGCACTCTAGCTGCATTTACACTATGTGGATAGATCTAAGTGGACCATCTTCCCAAGGCACAATTGATCTGTAAGTGACCTAAAAAGTATTTCCTAAAAACTCTAACAACCACTTAAGAAGGCTCAGTTCTGCGTAAATGCTATTTATATTAGTAAGCATTGCTACAAGATATTATATATATTCATTATTCCTTCTTTGGGGCGCTATGTATTAACTTTGAGGGACTTATTTATTATTAGCAGAAGTAGTAAATATCAGGACATTTTTGCTCTTGATAAACATGCATGAAAACTCAACCAACTTTGCACAACAAAAAAGCGCTGCAAAAATTTACGTGTCATGTTTTTGAGCATTGTTGGAGCAGAATGGCTCGCTAGGCCCCCCTAAAGAGCGGCCCCCTGAGCCTACATTTCTCCAAAATGTACAAAATGTTTGTGGCAGATTTATCATATCCAGACCTACAAATTTGATTTCATTTGATGGTCATTTATGTCGATTTACAAATTCTGTACTTTACTCCTACAGAATTAATCTCATTGACTTCAAATTTTCGAGGTGCATTGTGACGATGAAAAGTTGTGCCATCTATGAGTTTTTGTCGAAGGGCGTGTCCATTACGTTGAAAATTGATGATTCGCCATAAAACAGGAAGTCTGCTCTGAACACATCTACAAGCCAGAATTCAAGAAATGTCATAGCGTCCCCTAAGGGCAACAGGAAGTATGCTCTGTGTGATATTCTTCATTTGATTTACGTGAAATCTTCAGTGTACACTACACTTGATATACTGGTACACAATATTGACTTAGCGGACGTTCACATAGCGCCACACAGGAAGTGATGTTTAACTGCTTCGTGAGGTGTCAAAAACACATAATTCAGAGTCTTACTGATGACCTCTGCCGCAACTGTCACGTTGGCCTGTCCTATGCTGCCTGCAGTTTAAATCAGCTATAGTTTCTCTTCACTTTCTATTACTACAAGTGTTTTCTGAGCTGTCCTCACCACAAGAGGATCATGTTTACTGAAATCTGCTGTGACCATGTAGTCTTGCAGCGCCGCCTTTATCAACAGCTTTTGGCTGTGTCAAAATCAATTTGAACTGAACGGCTCCTTTACTAAAAAACAATGCCTTAAATGTTGATGTATTGTATTCGGTGTCATTGTTATCAAAATGGAAAAGCCTTTCGAACAGCTTTCAAACCCCTCTGGGGCAAAACTCACAGAGCAAGACGAGCAATGCAGAATTCATTACTTTTACAATAAATAATCTAAATGCATCATAACTACATCGCAGCATTTCAGAGGCTATTCACACTATTTTCTTTTTACAACGTGGGGCTTCTGTTGTGTTTTCGGTTCTACTGTTTACTCACCAATTTCAGCACTGAGATCTGAAGGTGTCAGGCGGTTTTAAACAAGTCTCCAGTTTAACCATGTATGTAATCCACTTACTTGGAAGTGAAAATCAAAAGAGAACACACCCCAAACAATTACAGTAAGAACAGAGGGTCAAACCAGAGAGTGGCTCGGCAAAATCTAATGAACATTTACATTAATTTGAATAATAGATTCACCTTCCTTTGAACTTCTAAATGAATAACCCAGGGGAAAGATGGATGAACTTTAAAAATTTGATCTAGAACGTAAAAATACAGAATTACAGATTTGGGATAACTGGAAATGTTTGAAAGGTCATATTTTAAACCTATAAAATACAACTAATGAAGCAGGACATTGGTAAATGTTTTAGCTGGCACGTTTTCCTCTGGACACTCCATATTTATGTTGCCACTCGTCGACAGGAATCACTTAAACGCTGAATTATTTAATAGTAAATGTGTAGTAAAAAGACTTGGCATCTGCACGTGTCCTCATAGAAGATCCGAGTACAGGCAGAAATACCACAACATGTCTGAAACATTCAAGATACAGCTGGAACCTTGGGAGACTTGCCAGTTTGTGGATGTACTCGTAACACTAACACACACACACTCACAAACTGAGTGCACAGAACTTCCATCCCTTAAGGCAAGTATAAGGGGTTCTAGAAAAATGCTCAGCTTGAAGCTTGAATGCTGAATGCTCTGTGTATCTGTGTTGGGGGGGGGTTGTTCTGTGTGGGGTCAACTCAAAATGTTCAACTTGGATACCCACACTTGAAAGATTACACACACACACAGAAAGAAAAGGAAAGCAGCGGTGCAGATCTCCGCAGCTGGCTGATTGGCCAAAGGGCTTCGCTTTGAAGATGTCCCAGAGAGAGGGAAGGGGGAGAGAGAGAGAGAGAGACAGTGGGGGTGAGAGAATGAGAGGAAGGTGGAGAGAACGGGGGAGGAAGAAGTGATGGAGAGAGAAAGAGGAAGTAATGCTCAAGGGCTGCTGCCCTCCCCAGAGAAAGATATTCTTTCAGTCCGTCTTCTCTCCTATCCTATCTTCACCGTCATCCGTCTTTTTTTATGCACCATCTCTTTGCTCCTCTAGTCTTAAAGCGTTTCTGCCTCCTACAAACCTCGTTCAGATTGTTCCAAACGCTGCAGCCTGTCAAAGTAATGGTTAGGGAGGAGGGACTACAGGGTGAATGTTTCTTAAATCTTAAAAGTTTAACCAGCGCCTACTCTCAGTACAGTTCAACTTATACTGCACTCAGGGCCAATCTAAATATGAGCTATTTATATATTTATTTAACAATTCATTAGTTTTTAGCACTTATTATAAACAAATAATTTGATATACATCCCATAAATTGTGTTATTAAAGTTACCAAGCTATTAAGCAAGACATTTAACAGATGAAGAACAAAACATAACTCAGTATCTAACAGTACATTTTAAATTAAATTAGTAATCAATAACCACTGTATTCAAATATATAAAATTGCAGCCTATAAAGCTTTGCTTTACTGATACAAAGGCGACAGTGAGCTGACCGTAAAGTTATAGAGAGGAGCGGTCAACACAAGGCTAGTAATGTTAGCTACAGCTAATGCTACGTCCCTCACTCCACCAGGTCACTGAAACCATTTGCTGTTTGAATAACAGAGACGCGTGCCACCACGACAACGTACAGTAGGATGACACGGACGCAGTGCAACTGAGGTTATCTGTCTAAAATCAGCAGCTTTTTAATGAAAAATTGGCTAAAACGTTACCCAGCGTATCACTGCCTATGTTTACTACTGTTAACATGGCAGAAGACCCATTTTTCTCAGTATATAAAAAACATTTTGTAAATTATTGATTTGTTTTAGTCAATCTTTCAATATATATATAAAAAAAAGTCTAATCCTGAACCCAGCTGAATTGCAACTGTACTGAACTACAGGAAGCATTAACTTAACAAGTGTGTTTGTTGACAAGCCTGAATTATGAATACGCTAAAATACACCGTGCTGCTTTAATTTATCCGTCATCTGTTGGGACTTTGTCTATGTAATGCTAGCAACAATGACGCTTTCTTCAGTCATATTTATGTAAAACAGATTATGCTCCAATTAAAAAGACATTTTCAAAACATATTTTGATGGCTTTTCTGTGCTGCAATTTCTGGTACCTTATTGGCTGACATATGCCAATACTGATGCATCTGTGACAAGCTAAACTCTGTGTCTTTGCCTCTAGATGTTGGAATACCTTCAATACTCAAAACTCTCAACCCTTAATCATCTTATTCACTTAACATCTTGTTTAAAACTTAAATGTTTCATGTCAGATCTTTGTGCTCCCATGTTTTATGGTCATCTTTGTTACACCTGTGTGTTTTATTATCCCAGCCGCTTCAGTTTTTGTGGTAAAGATTTTTCTTCCACACTTTCCTTCCTTTCTAGCTCCTCTTACTCCCTCACCTTCCTCCTCCATTTCCTCACTTCCCCCTTCCCTCTCCTTCTGTTCCTCTCCCCGTTGTTCTCCCTCTCGCCTTTTGTTCTCGTCACCTTTTCATTTACATTATATTTACATTTTCATTTAGCTGACGCGTTTATCCAAAGCGACTTACAATTGCTATACATGTCAGAGGTCGCACGCCTCTGGAGCAACGAGGGTTAAGTATCTTGCTAAGGGACACAATGGTGGATGGGTCACAGTGGGGTATTGAACCCGGGTCTCTCACACCAGAGGCATAGTCTTATCCATCACCAGCTTTTTCCTTTTCACTTTCCTCCTCCACCTCGCCCTCTTTTTCGTCTCCCTCCTTGTCGCCTCCCTCCTCTTCCTCCTCTCCTTTCTGACGCTCCTGTGCCTCCTCCTGTCTCCCACTTCCCAGTCAGATCAAAGAAAGTTAAGTAGGCCAGTGGCTGTGGTGGGCGTCAAAGGGCTTAAGGTGTGTGTGTGTGTGTTTGATTTCAGCACATTATGAGGGAATTTATGTTGCTTATCATTAAAACTGTGTGGGTGGAGGATATGTGTGTATATAATGTGCCTAGAAATGTACCAAACAGAACTGCTTACATATTTCTATTAATAGACAGTTACTAAAAGGTTTCCATGATAATTTCCATGGATTTATTCTCCCATTATTCCTTTAAATTGTTATGAAAGTGAATAAGTGATTGAATGACTAGACTTTAAATTAATGATGATTCTTAGTTCAACGTTAGTCTTCTATGCTCTTTGTATACAGCCTGGTTGCAGGAAATGTCGTTAAATGAGCACAACGTCTAAAAAAGAAAAGTCCTCTTTAGGAACGGTTAAGAGAAATCTATTGGGTTACGTTACGTATGACATACAAACAAGAAGTATTTAACTCTCTCGGTGCTCAACAGAGTAGCAAATTGGGCAGGGCAAGTGTTTTTTGTCTTAATAGGAAAGGAAAACTCTTTACCAAAAAGTAAAATTCTCATGTACAATTTATATAATAAAAGATTGATACACGTCTGTGTATCGATATTGCCACGGAAAATATTGTGATACTATTCTGTTTAATTTTTTCCCCCCCGGCCCTACTGGAGACATTTCGATACTGCTCGATACTGGGCTATTTCGGTAGCAGATACTGTGCCTACAGTCCAATCAATCAGTGAAAGTATGAAAATAGTTTTAAACTCTGTGTGGACAAATGCCCACAACACCCACCATTTTCTTGAAAGCTGATCGGGATTTTGTTAGACTCTGCGCTGGTGGCTCTGGTCCAAGTCTGTCCTGGTAGCTGTTTTGTCCAGGCGGTGATGTCGCACCAGTAAAAACCTCTGTCAGACAACTGGACACCAGCCAGACGAAACCGAAACTCAGCAGGACCAGACTTTGTCAGAACCAGACTGTCTCTGAGTGGGTGTAGAGTGAGAGATAATACATTTCAAAACCAGACTCCAGTACACTGTGCAAAGGTTCATGTGTTAATGTACATATGTAAACAGGTACATACCTCCTGTTGGGGTCTGTGGCTCCTCCGTGCTGCAGGACGTTGTCAGGGCTGAGGGTCATGATGGTTTTTACGTTGCTCTGCAGGTTGTCCTGTGACTGGATGAGCACTGAGTATCCCGCCTCCCCAAGGTTCTGAGTGGTCACAGTGCAGTTCATCTCAAAGGTAGCACCACCCACTGAGGCTTCACGAATGACCGTGGCTGCGACCTTTAGAGAGGGACCTGAAAATACCGCCAGTCGATCAATTAACACACAAGAAGGGCGTCATTCAGCCCACCAGAGAGTCCAAATCCCCCAACGGTGGCCAACAGGAAGTGAAAAGCAATTACACCATGAACTTACCCTGATTCAAACAGGCTCTCTCTCTCAAACACACACACACACACACACCCACACACCAATGTGGTTACATCATGGCTCAATTAGCTAAATTGAGGACACGAACGAGAGGAAGTGAAGTGTGTGTGTGTGTGTGTGTGTGTGTGTGTGTGTGTGTGTGTGTGTGTGTGTGTGTGTGTGTGTGTGTGTGAGAGAGAATAAGAGGCTGAGACAAGAGGTCTGTTGTTACGTTGAGGGATTTTACTATGAAGTCTGGAACTGATATGCAGACAGAGCTTATTCATGAAACTCAACAGCAGGGTTAGTATGACTGGCTGGCAGCGTATTATTGGTTTTCTTAATCATGGATGTGAGTTAATGGTATGGTTCTGTGTTTCTGAATTTCCCAGAGGTACTTCTTTAAATCACAGAATATGACCAGGAGTATTAGGATAAATGTTGTGTGCAGACAGAATATAAAAGTATACAAGTATAAAAAGAAAAATATTCGTTTTAGATCTGACTAATTGTGCATCACAAAACATCAAATGATTCATTCAACAGATAAGTACTGTTGACAGATAAATAAAGCCTCCTTACGTTTGGTATCCCACCGCACAATCAGAGGCGAGCTCTGATTCTGAGCAGTCTTCACCAAGCCCCCTTGGCTGTTAACGCTCCAAGCAGACACAGTGCAAACGTACTGGCCCATGTCGATCTCCTACAGACAGAGTGAAAGTGAGTCAATTATCAACATTACTATTGTTGCTATAACTAAACCAACAAATCATGTTTCCTTGTCCTACTTTACACATAAACAAATGCTGTTAAAATTTCCAACTCACATTGGGGAAAACTACATCTGTGGCTAACAAGTTAGCAAACAACTGCCTATTTACATATCCAGAGCAGACACAGAACAACATTAACATTAATCTGGAGTAGTGTTTCTCTTCACCTGATGAATGTAACTCCAATATTAGTTGGTTCACTCATTATTCACTCTACTTTTAGCTCTGTTTAGGTTTTCACCAACCCCTCACAAAAACATGTGAATGATTAGCTGCCAAGTGTTCACTGTCTTGCGCTAACTGTCCATTATTGTCTGTGAGTAAAATATCAAAATATACCACGTTAAAACGGTCTGCACATTCCCCCAAATTTACACATATATTTGGTATCTCTGGAAATTGAATAATCACATAATACTATCATATAATAACAAATGCAGTCTTAAATTTAAAAAAAGTTATACTGGTCCCTTATTTTGGGAAAAAAAATGATACCACATATCTTTATTCTCCCTACAATCCTGTAATCCCATACAGAAATCACCGTTTCCATCAGTCATTATGTTCACAGAGCTCTGTTTTGCTACCTGTGTGCGGAGGAATCGCAGTTTGAACGTGTTGGGCTGGACTCTGGTCAGAGACAACAGGCCGCTCTTCAGCCTGTCATAATACACCGATTCCGGCAACAGGTTGCCATTGCCGTCCAGGGAGCCAATGGGATGTGAGGTCTGAGGATCGTCCCCTATACCTGCAGGTGATTAAACACATTGAAATCAACGAGGTTGTCTGTAGGAGGTTTAGTTTAAGTAATTCTGTGGAAGAACACATTAAATATTTTGACAAAGGCTGAGTTTCAACTACCAGGTAGTGTAGTGTGCTCCCAGGTGACACCCAGACGGCCTCCAGGGGGTAGATGGGTAATGTCGGTCACATGACATGCCAGCTCTGTGGGTTCAGCAGTCATCTGGGGGCTCAGGACAGGTTCAAGGGTCAACTTGAAGCTCGGATCTGGGGAGAAAATATATATAATATATAAGTATAACATCAAAACCAATTTAATTCATTATGTAGTTCAAACATTTAATAACTTTTAATGACGCAAGTATTAACGGGGTAACTAAATGTTCAGCAGCACACTCTCATAATCTTTGTCAGTTTCTGAAGCAACACATTGCTAATTTTGACAAAAGGAGTGGAGATTAGGTGGAACAAGCCAGCTACAACCACCATGGCTGACTGCTACACCCTGAGACACTTGTCAGTAGCAGCAAACACGCCTCAAAACAGAAGAATGTAACCTTTATAAAACCCAAAAACTGCAGCTGAAAAGCAGGGTATTATACTGTACTACAAGGTGAGACACAGCCCTCTTTACAACAAACTGCAGCCAATACATCTCAGGTAAGGTCAGTCTCATAATCCTTGGTTCCCCTTACTAATAAGACCCTATCAGACACATCAGTATGTAAATGTGCTGGATATTGTACACTTTGGTATTATGTTTGGATAAGACCCCAAGTCAATTTTCTTTAAAAGACATGATGGCAAACATTTCCATCCAACACATTCAACACAGCTCAAGGCAGAATTTAATGCAGTTACATTAATGTAAAGGATACAGCAGCACAACTATAAATATGCCAAGAGATCTAGTTTGTCATTAACCCTTAAACTGTCAAATAAGTGTTAAAAGCCATCATCACTGATGATGCTTTCATATCATTACTTTACATGTTGCAGTTCTACCCATAAAAAGGTCCTATATGGCCATAACAGACAATCTACATAAAAGAGCCCTATGCTTTAAAGCCCAAAAGCCATTACTTTAATAGACATATAGAAGCCAGTAATGTTAACAGATTCAATGAGAAAGAACCATGGCCTCATAAACCAACTTGCAGGTTCTCATTCTGATGACATTAGTGATCCTGGTCCAGTGAAGCTAAAAAGAACATCATCATCCGCAAATGTGAAGATCCATCCCGAAGCCCCTAAACTTGACTCAAAGAATTTACACACCTGTCCCCACACTTGTGCACTTTTGATTTACTCTGGACCTTAGTTCCAAAAAGGAAATATTGTTACAGAATCAATGATACTTTAGACAAACTCAGTGGCAACAGTTTCTATTTGTTGCTTTCCTGTTTCAACATTACATTACTGTCACGCATAAAGCCAGGTGCATAAAGAAACGGTTTTCCCAGTGTGGCGACAAAGAATTTGACTAGCCTGCACAGAGCCCTGCCCGCAATCCCATCCACCACGTTTGGGGTGAACTGGAACACCAACCTTTAGCTAGTCCTTATAGCCCAACATCAGTGTTGGAGCTCACTAATGCTCTTGTGGTTGACTAGGAGCAAATCTGAGCAAACAGGTCTCCAAAACCTTGTGGAAACGCTTCCCAGAAGAATGGAGGCTAGGATGATGCTTGATGGAAAAATGCTTAATAATCACATATGGGTATACACACAGAGCTTTCAAAAAAAGGTCCCTAGTGTGCTGTAATGATTCCCATCCCAGCAGGGCATTACTTTTATCAGACACTGCCAGGTTTTGTCATTTTACAGGCTAGAATCAACAGCAACAAATGCAAAGTGATTCCTGTTTGTTTTGTGTGGTTTGGTCCTTAAATAGAGCTGAGTGAAAGAGCCAGACAACACAAATAGACCTGAAATAACATGAGATGAGGTGTGTATCACAGTGTTAATAGTGTGGGCAGGTTGTGAGGCAGGTCCTCTCATCCAGATTGCACCTTTATGAGTCAATGAACAGGAAATGCACACAAAAAAGATTTCCACCTGTCTATCTGTGAGATATGCCACACACACATGCTGTATATACAAGTAGCCACTTACACAAACCAAAGAGCGCTGGCATAGCAATACATACCAACACACAGCAGAAACACTATAAATATAAGTACATACACAAGAGTGTGTTTGGCAAAGGAGGAGGTCTGCGTGATGTCATTTGGACGTCACACATACAAACTGACTCATGCACTGTCACCATCTGCTGTAACACACACACACACACACACACACACACACACTTTGATCGATGAGAATATGTGAAGCTTGCCAATTAGCCACGCGCATCTCTCTCACACTGAAATGTTGCCTTATTTAGTAGAGCAACATGAACACTAGTCACCACTTTAGGAGCTCTGATACTGTACAACTCTGTATTGGATTCAGCTTCAGAAGCAAATCCTTAAACAGGTATATATTATGTTAAAGCAAATACTGACACTGATTCTTTTACACAAATATTTTGTGCCAAAATCCTATACAAAATCTGACAATTAAGTTTATCCCAAGGATACAATTAAAAAGGAGCCTCCAAGTTACATCAAATTAGACTTTAAGCCTTTTGAAAAACCTTTAAAAATTAGAACAATAAGACTCATCAAATTTATAAAAAAATGCTGAAATGTTAAACTCTAAATAAGACTTCTATTATCCATGAATTTTGCTATATTGAAGCCTATTTAAAGTAAAGTTTAGATATTTTTAAACCTGGGCCCTATTTTTACATATTTTGGTGTTGAAATGACAAGTAGGTACAAAAAGTTTTGGCATCTGTGCAGTAGAATGATGAGTTGTTGCAGGAAATGCCGATGAAAATGAGGGAGAGGAGTTCATTGCCCTGAAGGAATATGCTGCATCCACGCTAAAGCCATCTACCGCACAGATTGCAAATCCTTTTGTCTTTACTAGTTGTTTTGACACTAAAAATGTGAAAATAGAGCCCACGTTTTAAAATACCTAAATTATCCTTTAAGGATAATTTCTTACTGTAATTATTAACATACTGTAATTTCAGACATTAAAATACATTTCAAGGACACACAAACAGCCTCAACATGAATAAGTTTGTGTTCTAAAAAATACTGGATATTCAGCTACAGTACTCACCAGAAGTTAACCAAATCAGAAATGATCTAGCAGGTTTTTGATCATTTAAAGAGTTTGTTTCTTCTTCAAAGCTTAAAAATCAACAAGACATCCCACTGATTTTATTGCTTTATTTTAAAGGTTAGTCCGCCATAGTTGTTGGCAACTGGTATTTGTTTACATGCAGAATACTGTAACAAGTAGAGCAGATGAAACTGGCACTCGATTTGGGTACAGGTTGCTGCAGATAGTTATTCCCCAAAACAGCCGTCTTATTGATTATGAATGATTATGAATATACCAATTGTTGTACTGTTAAAATAGGTTTAATACTAAACAAGTGTGATCATTTGCTCCATTTCTCCATTTTATAATTCAGTAAGTTCAAAGCATGGACAGTCAGTCTCTCACTTTGGGTCTGCTACTGTATAGATTAGGATTAAAAGACAGAATGAATGGATTTATCAATAATTAATTGTTACTACACAATATTTAACAAGGATTTTAATGATCGCCCTTTGCACAGCAAAATTAATGTGGCAGATGTTTAGAGGGAGTGTGGTGACTTTCAAACTGTATAACAACACTACTGGAGTTGCTGTGAAGATAAAGTCAGACCTAAGACTTCACAAACATGGCCGACATACTTGTGCTTGAAGTGGCAAGTTAAAAAGCAAACTTTCTCTCCCCTCTGAATCATTGTGATTAGTGATTTTGCTTTTCACCACCACCGATGACTCAATACAGTTGTTGTCTTTGACATAGTTTTCTCTTTTGAGTACAACATATTTGATCGCAGTAACTGCTCAGGCAATTAGGGGTTTAATGTTTAAAACCAACACAATCTCTGTGTCCTAAAGACCTAAAACCAATCAACCATTGAACAGTCAACACCCCGCGTTTTTTATGAAAAACCCAAAACACTAGAGTCGGTGATACTGCTGACCGCATGTCACGTCCTCTCAACTGAGTCTGCTGCTCTTCCTGCCATTCCAACCTCTGTAGAGTTTAGCATTGCAGAAATTGTGTAAAAACAAGCTTTAAAAAAGGAGTTAAGGCAGAGTCAGGAAAAATAGGTCAATGTCAATAACACAACAAATAGCTTTCATCTGCGTCGCACTCCATGTGTTCATTTTAAGAAGCTACATTTAGTTGGAGACTCTTAGTTAGTGTGCAGTGGATGTAATGGTGACACTCATTTCCCACCGAGTCCTGTGTTTCAAATGTTTCATTCTTTTTCTGCTACTCACAGTGCAAATCATTAGCAAGCACACTGACTGTTCAGTTTGAAAGTGAAAGCACTTCTACTGTAGGGCTGAAACTATTATTAAATTATTTCCACTTTTCATTAATCTACATAATCTCTAACAAACAGTCCAAAACGTAAATATATTCAGTTTACTATCACAGAAAGGCAGACAAACACGAGTGAAATATGTACTATAAAATATAAACTGAAATGCAGAAGGCCTCAAGGTAAACATCACCTTCTTTCTCATAGGGATGAATTCCCAAAGAATTATTACCAGACTCTGCAGTTCACCTCAAAAGTTTATGCTTTCTGTAAATGGGCAAAACATCCTCATCCTGTGTACATTTTTCGACACGTATATTTAAGAGTCCAAGAGAGTGAGCCATAGTCCGCATAGCACATAGACACACAAACACACTCACACACATACACATACACTCTCCCTGTATAGCAGCAACAGGGAAGTGCAGCCTTCAGATGCGTTTCAGTGGGAGTTCAGAAGGCGTGAAGCCGGGCTTTCACTGGTCAGTTTGTTTGCTGTTTCGGCTCATTTACAGGTGGGCTGTATGCCATGATAATAATAATATGTTTCTGACAGGCAGAGGAGAGGAAGGTCAATCTTGGCAGCGACTGTGCCACTGAGCTGGACAGGGAGCTCCACTCCCAACCATGGCCAAGTCAGCCGTTTCCAGCAACAGAAAAATGCTGCCAAAACAAGCAAAGGCATGTGCGACGCTCTGGTTTCACTGGAGTGTGTGTGTGAGATAGAAAAACCAGATATGAATAAGCACTCGAGCTGTTCCCTCTTTCTGTCAACACACTCTGCGTCTCCCAGGACGGAGGGGAAGAAGGAGCTGACACACGCAGAACAGATGTACTTTTTACGTCACAGATTACAGCTAAAACAACACGTAATCAGATTACTGTGTGTGCAGGCTGATTACAGTCATCTGTTACTACCCATGTCAGGCTTCCCGATGACTTTGTTATTACAAACACCCATTTCAACATGTCCAATTTAATTTTTTATCCCACTGATGTAGAGTGACATTCATTACTAAAGATTTAAAAATGAAATATTAATCATGACAGTTCTGTAAGTAGACAATGCACATGTTCATGCTACTTGAAATGCATTATATATACAGGCCAAATAAATACTTCAAGTAACGGATGAGGCAGAGTGAAAATCATGCCAACATTTGCTCCACAGACAAACTGCACTGGTTAAATGAATGAAGCTCTCCAAAGGGAAAGCAGGCACCGAAAAGTATAGATGCTAAACATCATAACACCACAGACTGTAGCTTCATACAGCCTGTGGCCATGTACGACCTCCTTAATTTAGCTGCTTTATATTTTACTGACTGATAGATCTCTGAGTTTAGGAAACTGCTGGAGAGCTGCAGGAAGCATCTTAAACTGCTGCATCATAAAATGCTTTTCACCCCTCAATTCTGCGTGAAATATTAGCGTGACTGAAAGATCATCATGTGTCTTACATTTGACAGATGCAGGGGGGGGGGGGTCGAACCAACAACCTAAAAATGAATGGCCAACCAGTTCTGCTTACAGCTACAGACTGTCCTGAAGCATCCTTAAATTATCATGAGAGGAAACAGGCTGTGTTCAGAATGGCCCCTTTTTCCTTTAAATGTCAATCAAATACATGCATGTGCAAATTCCTAGTGGATTACTTTGTAACTTGAACAGGCTAATTCTACAGTCTACCTTGCTATCATCAAGACAAAGTAAAGATAAAATCATTGTTGCCATTGTAACTTAACAGAGTTGTTAAATCCTGTCTCATACTGTCTGGCTGTATTTCATTGTCTTGCTGGTACCCAATGGGACACGGCCACACTAAGGCTGATGATGCACTGGGCAACTTTTTGAGTAATGATGCTGGGCAATCTTGCTAGAGGCAAGTCTGACTATGTTTTAAATGGATAGCGGCCGTGCAGGGTGGGTGGCAGAGTGGTGGGTGAAGGGGATTACGGTAATAATCTTTATTCATTACCATTGACGACAGCGTTGCCCTGCACGACCCATACTCTATAAGCATTGTGTAATATTCCTGCTTGTACTACAGAATGAATGAATGCAAAGTGTGGTGAAGCTGCTTGGTCTCTCCAGTCAGCAGTTGCTTCCATCCAAATGTTCAGTGAATTTTATGCAAGCCTTTGAAATGTTGCAAAAAAACCCAGCAAATAATGTGAATTTCTGTCCTCAGCATTCAACTACACAACCAGGTTTGGTTGTTTAAGCATTGATTACTGAAGAAGAAAGCTGCATTATTAACTGATTGCAATCCAATATACTTCCTGTGGAATATTTCCTCACCGTTTGCTAGCTTTGCATTGTGTGTGAAATCTGGGGGAAAAGCAACTGCGGCTGCCGGACTCGGCGCCTTGCTCCCGCGAGGTTTTAATGTCATGGGACATGGTGACGTTTTGAAACGCCGTGGAAATTCGGACACAATTTCTAAGCAGCATGCCTTATTTTAAGGCCAGAGTGCATCACGTTAAGTCAGCGCTGTGCAGCGCTACATTAAGTCAAACACACCCATTGACATATTATCGATAAGTCGAATGAAATCCAGCAGACACCTTGGAGTCATGTCACAAGTATCTGATTAATCTAATGCTTACTCTCCTTTTATCTCCGTTTTTGGTCTGCATCAACTCCTGAGAAATAAATCTGGCTCTTTAGCTGCTAAATGCTCCTCTATGTTCACCAGCTAGTATCTAAAATAAAAATGATTGAAGCTTTTATATAAAGCAGTGCTGGTATGCTATACAAGGACCAAGACACGTTCCTTTATATCATTTTCTCCAGCAATTTCCTCAAGCTGCACCTGGCCCTCACAGGTCAGCTGGGAGACATGATCGCTACAGGGAGTCTGCACTGAGGTCTCGAGGTCTCCCATCAGTCATGCTGGAACACTTCCATGGAGTGGGGGTGTGACCTCAGTCCGTGCCTTGCTCCTCTCAGTGTGGAGGAGCAGCTGAACTGCACATACATCCACTCAAATCACTGAATCCCTCGTCGTGGCGTGGCATGAGGCCAGCCACACATATTTGTCATTTTATAATGAAGTCCTTAAACGGAGATAGCTAAAGATGAACACAAAAAAGAAGCAGAAGGCTGAAGTTAAATTCAGGCTCAGGGGAGTTTTGGGGCACATTGATCTGCTCCTTCAGTTGGGCCTGGGATCAAACGCCTTTGCCTCATAACTAATGGCGGATGGCTAATTAAAAGCACAACTAGACTACACTATACAGAGGCCGCCTGTCTGTTTTAAACTATTTTCCCCAACAGAGGTACCTGAAGAAAAAACAAAACAAAACACCGCTGTATCAGTGAGCCAACATTTGTCATAATTTCCAATTGCACCCACACTATAAGGAATTAAAGACCATCACAATCCTATAGCTACATGTACCAGTAGCAAATTCCAGACATATTATTTTAAAGGATAATTCTTCTTTATTACAACCTAGTGAAGTTCTGTGCATTACTTCTATCAGTAATAATAATAATACTGTACCCACCAAGTTAATTGTTATGATCTAGGAACACAGTTGCATCACTAAAAAGAAGTCAAGACAGGTTGTAAATGAACACCCAAATGAGACAACTGAAGGTGAATTGTTATATCATTTCCCAGACTGCCAGTTTTAAACATCCATCACATTTTACAGACTGACTTCCTGGTTCAACTTTCCCCTTGCTGTGCTTGTGCAATAGCTGGTTATTAGCAACATTTGAGCTGCATTCACTTCTGGTTTTACACTCAAATAAAGTGGTTTGGATAATGTGGATAAACTGTATAAAACCTGATCATCTGACAGTTTAAGATTCTTGCCTTTTAGGATTCTGCTGTCATGATGTTGGCGTAATACTAGACCTCAGGAATTACTCTTGGGAGTATGATGTTGCCATTATCAATAGCAATGATGGAAATAAGAAAAAAATGAATCCTTTATATTCTGCTGTTGTAAATTTGAACTTCACTGTTGCAGTGTTGACAATTTAGTGGACTAAATGTCTCCAACATGTTTGGGAAATTTTCGGTATATTATAAAGTAAGTCTGTGGTTTATCGGCGATGCATGATAAAGTGTGAAAGTATAAACGCAGCCTCACAGCAGGGTGACTGGGACAAACCTGTCCCAGTCTGAGTACTAGACATGTCATGGAGTTTCTGGGTGAAAGGAGTACTGCTCTTGTTTTCTTCTAGGTTAATGTGAACATGGAAAACTCCAAAGATATTAGTAACTGGCAGAAAGCAACAGCTACATGTATGAGTGCAGAAATACATTTATCTCCAGTAACTGTAAAAATCTGCCATCAATACCAAGTAGATATAAGCAAAAAGCCATCTATCCAATATTAATATATACAGACAGTCACATATATACTGTATGTATCATAAATATTATGATAAGCTATGAAAAATAACAAACATGAGTTTGCATGAAATATAAGCAGTCCTTTTTTTGTGGCTCCACTCACAATAATTCCAGCTGACATAACAACACGCACACAGGGGAAGTGTAGCCATGGGTGAGAGGAATTACACCCTTAAGTGTGTGTTGTGTGTGTGCTCTTGCTGCGGGGAGCTCCTAAACAACTTCTTCAACTCTTTTTGTGCTTCCTGGTAGGCTGTGCTTGTGGCAAAGCGTTGTGGGAATAGGAAGCAACCTCAAGGCCGCACATCAATAGAATCGGAACTGACTGGTTGACAACACACACACACACACACAAAGTTTAAGCTCATATTCAAGAGGAATCAGGATGAAATATATATTAGGCAATTAGAAATGTTGCTCTCATGGTGTGAGTCGGCAGATGCAGTATGAAGGAATGTATAGCCTCAGGCAAAAATGTAGGAGTTCCACTAGTGAGAACAGCCTCATACCCTCAGTATGTAGGACACACACACACACACGCACTCACACAGTGTGTTTGAAGCACACACACACACACACACACGCCAACAACAACAAGGAGCGATTGGCAAAATGTACTCCTTGATATTTTAGGCATGCCCTCACGCTAACTCACTGCATGTGTCCATAAAGCCTGGTTGATTTTTCTAAATGTAACACAGATCCTCGAGGCTTCAGCAAGCTTCTGTGAATCTAGAAGAGATGGTTGTTATTTTAACTGAAGGCTCTAGTTGACATTCAGGATGTAGGAATCTTTACAGCACTGCAACCAGAAAACACACTTCGTCCACCGAGAATGACTCACTTTGGTTTAAATTAAATGCTTTAATTTGATGGCTTAGAAATAGTCGACCAATAAGGTTTTGCCATTTTATACCAGTGTAGATGTTATGTACAGTAAATTAGCGAAAATTGCAAACTGTCTACATGTTTTTCATTGTTCTTTTCTGAAAACAGTTTTAAAAAACTACTATCAGTCCTGCAGAGCATCTTTACTGTGGGTGTGCAAGAGATAGAAATACTACACCTCCCAAGAGTCCCATTATGCTATACGCTGAATGCTAAGGAACCTCTGTTTAATTATAAACAACTTCAAAGTTGTAGCATCGTGTTCGAGTTTTTTCATCAAGGCTGAAAGGCTCTAGGGAAAAAAAAGAAACCCTATACATGACAAATTAGGTAGCACAGTGAAAGCAAGTTGAACACAATCAACCGGTCGAAGCAGATGGACGCCCACCAGATGTCCGGTTCTGCTCGGGGTTTCTGCCAGAAAAAGGGAGTTATTCCTTGCCACTGTGGCAAAGTGTTTGCTCATGTTGGGAACTTCTGTTATGATCTGGCACCATATAAATGAAACTGAATGAGCACATTATCTTTGTTTTGTTACCTTAAAATTGCTTTGAAAAATGCAAAATGTAAAAAAAACTCAATATTATTTTCTCCTATATGAACACTGTACAAGCTTCTGCTGCACTCCCCTGAACCATCCAGGACTGGCCAAAATCCAGTCCAAGTGGCCAGACTTAGACAAACGCCTTTATTTGTAAAAAGCATGGCATTCCACAAATGGGACCTTTGCAGACAGTGTGAAAATAGCCTTTGGATGTTTTTGCACAGGCTGGATGTAGCCAACTTTGATTGCTCTGTGGCACAGTCAACCACGCCAACCTGGGACGGTCTCCTCTCTAAAACCAAGCCACGTCATGCAGTAAACTCAATCTGTTTGTGGCCTTCTGTTCCTCTTTGTACTTTTGAATATCAGCAACATTACGGTGTCCTGCTCGCTCTCTTACTGGCGTACTGGAGATAAGTGAATTTACTGATCATGCACACCAAACATTTCCTGCTTCATATCAAAACCTTTTCACTGGCAAACCAGCATGAGGCTTTTTTCATGAAGCAGCAAAAGGAAATGAAATTAATTTGTCACCTAAGAGTTATGTTCAATAAAACTGGTCTACAGAACATGATGTAGAGATTTGATTAGTTTTAAATATTGATGGGAGGAATATTAGAACAGTATAGTATAGTCACAGCAAAAGCAATGCAGGAAACAAGTAGGAGAGGAAGTGACAGCAAAGCCACAAAAACAAAGTAAAGAGACCTGATAAGCTAAGGAGCTGATAACAGTCTGTTATGAAATATCAGTGAAGTGGTCTTGCTCTTATTTCATAAAGGTCAACCCCCTACATCTGTAAGACTGCAGTGACATTTTAATCACTTTCATACATTTTATTAAATGTCATTTTTATTTGATTCATTTATTTGTGAAATTAATTCAGGGATTCCTTACCACTGAATGTGTGTGGCGAGTCACATGCTGTCACAAGCTGGCCCAGGATTTGTTTCACAGGCTTTTTAAGAATGGTTGTGTTGAAATTAAAATGGTAAAAAGTGAAAAATACTGTATAAACACAAAACAGCAACTTTAAAAACAAAAAACACTGACCCTCCCTCTCTCAAAGTAGGCAAATGATAAAAAGGAGACAGCGGAAATAGAATCTGCCATGTACTAATACTAAATAAATGGAAAGAAATGACCATGACCAAGAAAACTAAAATGCACAATGGTTTATCATTTATGTTAAAAAAAATAATTTAAAATAAAGGCAGATTTCGTGGAATTCAATTCTGACTTCAATAAAAGTCTCGAGGAAACTAAAATTGGATTAGATTTGGTGAAATTAGTCACTGTCAGAAGATGTGTTTTCCAATGTGTTTCAGATCTAATTTGCTGAAGTGTTAATACACAAATGATTGGATGAAAGAGAAGAAAAGACGGCCACTTTTGACTGAACAGCAGGGATTTATGGGTAAATGACATGTTATTTGAATGTCCAATATATACTTAGAATTTGTCTGATTTCCTTTGATGTCAGTATCATGTGGCACTCGTTCATGCCAAACTCCTAAGAGGGAAACGGCTCTGTGAGGTGTGTTTGAACTGAACGGACAATATCGTGGCCAAGAAGCACCAAAGCCAACTGGACACCATAAATATCATTAGAAGTCTTTTATTCTGTACACAGAGAGAGAGGAGTGGGGTAATTGAAGCGTCCCCAAGATAAAATGACACTTGGGTTAATGAGCTCACACTAAACTTTTAGAGAGTCAATCTGCCAAAACACTTCCTGGGAATTCCCTCAAGTATTAAATATAGTACTGGTACTGTAGCTGAATTGAGAGCGATTATGTAACAAGTATTTATTTATTCATTAAAGTCCATTTCATTGGGAAATGGGAGTTTGTCAGAAATCCAACTTTTATGACATAACCACAGCTGGCTTTATGATCAGTCGGAGTGCTTAATCTGTCCGTCTCTCCGTCACTATCAGCACAGTGCTCCTTTCTGTCAAAGCTAACATGGCTCCTGAATAGTGGAGTGTAACGGTACCAAGAAATACTAGCTTTTGGGGTCACGGTTTGATATGTTTTCTGTAAACAAAAGAAAGGCAGAACATAACATGTAAAAACTTGTGGACTCAAGCGTTGGCATATGGTCGACAAGGAGAAAACAGCAGACACTAAGACTTCACCTACACTACTGCGTTTTCGTTTTAAAACAAAGACCTTTTGCTACATTTGCACCTCCCGTCCAGACTAAAAACGGCAAAAACAAAAACCTAAAACAGAGAAGTTTGAAAACGCTGCTGACCGTTTTTCATTTTTAAACACAGGAGGGCATTTTAGTGAAGACTTCTGAAACGATGACGCAAACGCTCGGTGCTCTGATCGGGTCTTATAAGTCATGCAAAGCAGACACACGGTGATACTAATAGTTTTTGACTTTGTATTTTTATTGAAATATTCTGACCATGCAAATAAACACTTATCTGTCTACACTTGTACACTTGTGCATGTCGCCATATACTTTCCTGTGTTACATTCAGTAACAGTCGGAGCTCGTTATTGGTCCATGCAAAAAAAAAAACCTGGTCTGATTCTTCATCTGCATTTCTTTATTCTTTCACCAAATCTTCTGTAACTACGGAATAGACCATCTGCTTCATGTTTACACCGGCACGCGCATGGCCAGTGGACGTAAACGGCCAATAGCTGTGCATTTTCAGCTGTTTTAATGTAGACGGAGATCGACTCTAAAGCGCAGCTAAAACGCTGGTGTGGATGGAGATCGTATTTTGTTTTCTCCGTTTATAAACTAAAACGTAGTCGTGTGGACGGGGCCTCAAAGTGTTTTGACACCTAACTTGTTTATAGCAATTCAAATTTCAGGTCATTGAGGCTGGTGTGAAGCTGCAAGCCGAACTCTTGCCATCAGTTGCCAGTGGAGACTCTAGAAAGTCACTGACCTCCCCAAGAAATAGTTCCAGGATGCAACTCCCAGTAAAACGACGAATCATTCGATTAAAAAAAACGAGGGGTAATGTGTTAATTACTGAGCTCTGTAGGTGGCGTTAGGCGGATATTGTGACCTTTGACAGAAACTGTCCCCCCGGCTTCCAGTCTTTATGCTAAGTTAAGCTAACTGCAGCTTCATATTTAGTTTACAGATGCGAGCCAGGTATCGATCTCAACCTTACTCTTGGCAAGACAGCAAATTAACATAATGTGTCACCATCCGAGCCAGCAGCAACACAAGTTTAAGTTTTACACATTCAGCTGACGTGTTTAAGTCTGTGCAACCCTGAAGGCTCAGTCATCTGTGATGAGAGCTGATAATTCCTGGTCGACTGCAGCCTCTGCTTGTGTATACAGAGGCAGGCACTACGGACTGCCTGAAATACGGGTCTGAAGGAACATTATAGTGCAGCTCAGGCTGTGTAACAGGAGCATTTAGGTGATGCTGTCTCAAAGTGTTCCGCATGTTTACGGAGACATAACAACTCTTTGTCCAGTGTGGCTGCAACTTACTGAGAAACCATATGTCTTCCAAATGACTGACTTAAATGACATCAGCTCTTCTTCCAGCGTCTCATTCACCTTTGCTAAATGATCTACATATCCAGGGGCTAAGTCCAACTAGCACGGTCAAGCTAACAGATCATGACCGTCTCACTGCCAAAGCTTCATGGGCGGAACGCGTGCACCTTTATGTGCTCAGACGTATAGTTAATTAGATTTTACTACGCCAATTCAACAGAAATTATTTGGTTATTAGGGTATTAAATATTTAACAATTTTTAAGAAAAGAATATGTGGATTTTATTGGATCTGTCGGTTGTAATCAGTCCCATTAAATTAGTTTCTGAAATTGTTCCTACAAGCCTGATCTGAACATACTTTTTAAGAGTCAAAATCAAAGAGAACACACAAAAAATAAAAGGGATGAATGAGCCTCCTAATTTATATCATTATATTCATTTAGGCGGAAGCAAAGACACTAATTCCATATCTAGTTGCATATCTAATACATCCTCATGCAACATGATGTAAAATTCAAAAACCAGAGGAAATTCAGAAAAGACAGACCAACCGACCACCCACCATGTCAGTAATTAATTTACTGTCGACAGTGTTTGACACCACTGCTCCACACACACGCGCACACGCACACACTCTAACAGCATACCCAGAGGTAGCAGAGTGCAGGACAGGCATGACTAATCAATCGTCCTCGCCACAGGAGTCAACAGGCTGACTAGAGGATTAACGAGTTTCCCCTTGAGACTCCAGATTCATCTGTGGCACCAGCACTGTTACACATCCACAAATCGTGAAATCATACATGCACATGGTGCGTTACATCTACTTGTTTTTCCTATTATTTCCCTCCCTAGTTTGCCTCTGTTCTGGATAATCTGTCCCCAAAAACACCAACGTCTTTGACAAATGCTGGTAAAAATGGCCAACCACTCTAAAGTAAAGTGCTCAATGTCTCCCCAGAGCTAGCGCCAATCAATATAGACAAGATTAAATATTCTGATCCACAAACCTTGATAGTGATAATGTGATATTTTAGGGATAATACTACATTTTAACTAAGTAATTTTACATGTGACAGCAAATGAGCCCCATAGTTAGCTTTGTCACATCACAAAAACCTGGAAACTAAACACTAAAATTAACCCTGATTTTCATTAAACTTCCACTCAACAAGAACAGGATTTAGAGCAACATCTTGATCAACAAAGTCACAGATAATATTGAGTTTCACGTCAGGGTGATATCTTACCCAGCTCTGCCAAAAGCAGTGAAACATTTGACTTTTTGTGCCCTGAAGCAATGTGCTGTTGTGCTGCAGGCAATCCTTATCCTGTGGATACTGTACCGTCTTCTTAGAGGAGTTACAGACAATTATATGGAAGCCCATTCTCACCAGAAAAACTGATTGCTTGAGATGTTTGAAATGAGAAGACTCTCCAGAGTCTCATATTTTTTACTTGGAAAGGGAAAATGATAATTCTGACATTCATTGTTTTGTCAGTGGGACATTAACTGTCAACAATTTTGATAACTGACATCAAGAAAAAAAAAACGCTAATTATTTGCTGGTTTCAGTTTCTCATATGTGAGGATCTGCTGTTCTTTCTCTTTGTAAATTCATTTATATTTGGGTTTCGAACTGTTTCTCAGACAATTAAGCAACCCGATGGCATTAATCATAAAAAAAATGATAGACATATTGTCAGAGTTATGAGGAAGATTTTTAAAGTCAAAATTATGTCAATTAAGTCAAAAAAATCATTAAGACAAACTTTTAATTGAGAACTTTAAATAAAAAAAGATGTGTTTAGGATATGACTGTATTTCATTATATTTATAAAGGTCATAACTATGCGAGACTCAATTTTCATTTTTTTGGGAGAAATGTGCTTCTATTTGCAACTGACTGTTTTGAGATGTCTTTATGTCGCATTAATCATCTGAACATCTTAAAGCAGCGTTAAAAAAACTAACAGTTGTTTCACTCACTGATCTGCGACACCTTCACAGTCAAAGGGCTGGACGTTTTCTCGGCCGCCATGTGCCACCGCCTTCCTCCTTTCTCAATGAAGGCTCTGATGCGGCAGGTGTACGCCCCTCCGTCCTCCCCGCTCACCCCCGTCACCCCCAGCCTGTATTCTCCAGCTCCCGTCCGCTCCAAGGTTGCCTCCGCTCGCTTTCCTTGCGAGCCGCTCGAGGAGGTGTTTGAGATCACCACCCCGCTGCGCTCCATGGTGATGATCTCGCGGCCGTCGGCCAGCCAGGTCACTTCCAGGGCTAGGGCAGGCAGGTTGTCGGCGGCGACGGAGCAGAGGAGGGTCAGCGTGCTACCGGGGGAGAGCTGGAGAGACGTGGAGGATGAAGCATTCACACTCAGGGACCGACCTTGAGAGGACAGAGACAGAGTTAGTCCCTTCATCAGGCAACATAAACAAGATAACAAGGCTTAACAAAGACTCCTTTGGTCCTTACTAAGTGCTTTAATTTCAAAAATTCTTCTGCATTACTGAATTATTCTGCACAAAGACAAAACCAGACTCAGACTTTGCAATCAAATCAATGAGAAGAAGAAAAGCTTTGGCGATAAGTGAACTTTCAGTGTCTTCTGGGCTAAACGTGTAAAGAAAGCTGTTTTCAGTGTCCACTGATTCTTATCCAGAAAAATATTAGACAGTCATTTGGTTGTTTAATCGGTGTACTGACACAGAAATAACTGATTCTGATATTCAGATTTATGGTACTATACTGATACTTAATAACTAAAAAAACATTTTCTGGCTATCGAAAATGAAGATCTGTTATATGTCACTGCAGGACTGGACCAATATCAGACTAAATAAGCAGTTTGAACACATCACAAACAGACCGCTGACAGAGAAAACAACTGAAACGTTTGTATAAATGATGAAGACTTTGAGCCATATGATGTTGCTCCGCTTTCATTCCCTTGGGGTGCATTTTTTAAGCAAATTGCATCAAATCAAGTTCAGAGAGTTAATTAACAGAATAATTTTTAAATTCTGATAATGAATTATGAAAATGCTCCATAGTTGCAGGACTTACTTATAATGTAATCAGTGGCGGCTGGCCAATAGAGGGCGCCACCCTCCCTAGTGGAAAAGTGTTTCGATTTTTTTAAAATGAACATTTTGAAATAAACAATAATTACTCATTTTTAGTATATGTGTGTCTAAAATAACATTTAATACATAAAATATAAATAATTATGTTTGAGCGGGTAAAATTAGCTTCCTGCTCATTCACTGATCTCTTCTGGGGCGCTAGAAATATCGTCCAGGCAGTACAGCAATGCAGCCCATAGCTGACAAGATATGCCCACACCAACATAAATGAAGCCAATCAGCGTCCTCAAATGTGATGCCTGAAGGGTGATAAATTTATCGCCCTAAGCAGAGTCAGTCAGTAGAGTAGGGGACACCTGACGTTGTAGACAATGATGAATGCGGAACTCAAGACAAAGGCTTTTAAGATCTCTTCTTCAAAATCCATTTGAGAGGAGAACTTTGGTGGAGAAACTACATGTCAAAGAGCTTGGCCCAGATCAACCTGATATCAAAATCAGCCCACAGGATAGCGAGAAAGGTAAAACGTACGTGCAAGGTTTCTTCCGACCATTGGTACAATAGAAAAGCTTGGTTAGCTGGATCCCATCCTGTAAATGCCGTATTTTGCTTCCCATGCTTGCTTTTTTAAAACAGCAGGGACAGATCCAACATGGACCGTTACAGGAGTTTGCAAATGACAAAACATTTATCTGAGAAGACTAGATGAGAGTACGAGGGCACATATGAATAATACGGTGAAGCTAGCCTTGCTACACAGTTGGACCGAGGCCACAGGTTTGGGGTGAGGAAACACAACAAAGAGGTGGATAAGAACAGGTGCGTTTTATCAAAGATAATTCACTCTTAAATTCTGTGGGACCTTTGAGCTGGCCTTGCTCTGCCACAATGAGACCGAATCCTATGACAACCCTGCCGTTTTCAGTAGATCTTGTTGCCACGCTGGACAGTGTGCTGGAGGAACACCTTAAGACAGCTACCGTTCTCAAAGGCACTGACTATTTCATAGAGCACTGGTATCCTGCGGTATTAAATTGTATTAAATTGTATTGGGAGGGTTAGTGAAACTGACTGGATATGGCACAGCCACAACTAAAATATTTTTCACCAGCCACCACTGATGGTAATGATTATGTATAGTTGCATATAAAAAGTCTTCCTATCTATCAAAATAATGGAGACAGAAAACAGGCGAACAAAAAAGAGAGAAGATTGACATGTGAATCCATTTAGCGTCTAAACCATCAGAGGCAAAGTTAGTTTAAATTTAAGATAAGAGTAAATAATCTTTAAAGACAATGTCAGAGATTTAGAGGATAGCTCATGAATACTTTTGGTTTCCCAAAGCACCTTTCAGCAGTGACGCTAAAGAACTTTACAACCCTCTCTATTAAAAAGTCCAGCAAATTAAAAACAGTTGTCAGTCTCTTCAGTGAATCTTCAAACCAGTTGGATCAGGGATTTGGATACGGTCTCCAGTAACAACCTAGGCTGCAGTATGTGGGAAGAGACTCTGTATGGTGTCTGAAAAAGGACAAAAGAGACAAAGCCCACTCTGTTTGGCTTTTCTTATCCTCTTTACTCAAGTCAGTAAGTCAATATGAACAGACTAGGACACAATGGACCAGAGACCGAGACCTGTGTCCCTCTCATCTCTGGTTTCATTACAAACCACTGGGTGTTTTTCCAGCACTTTAAGAGGATATGGTAGCCCAGAAAGACCTAAGATATGGTGACCACAGCAACCACTGTGAATGAGTGAGAGAGAGAGAGTGAGTGAGTGTAGGGGCCTCTCTGAGGACAGAGTAAGACAGAAAGACAGACAGTGAGGGTCACGAGCCTCGTGGGACAGAGCGAGGCAAAGAGAAGAAAGAGTCTCACAGAGGAGAGGACGCTATTAAAATAAAAGAGAGCCACACAACAGAGAGAGAACTCTCCCACGTCCCTCCTTCTCCTCCTTCATTTTCTTCCAAAATCACTCCATATACAACTAAGTAGCACAGGAAACTGTGGAACACATACAGTGTAGTTATCACTTTCATCAAGAACCAAGAAAGAGGCTTGAAGATTATCGATTGCTCCCTTTAGTGTAATTATCTCCAAATTCGTATTACTACAATACTACTACTTCAGGTATAATTACTGCTACGGATGTATGGGCAAGTCCATATTCCACATCATTACTTGGTTGTAGCACCAGTGTCCCGCACTGAAGATCAGCGTTTTTTTAAAGTCTGTAACATTGGTTTCTCTTGATTTGGGGCACAATCGTGCTCTAAGTTTTGGAACTAGTTTGGCGTTAAACAGCGTTTCACATTTTGTAAAAGCAGCAGTTACTGCTCTTATAAATGAAAGTGCAGAAAAACAGTACTTCAAAAGTCGAGATTGACTTGGTTTATTTTCAGACCGTGGCGTTAAACTGTACTACTTGCTGCTTTTATGAATATGAATAAAAAGTAGGGAGAGACTGCTTTGGTGGGGGGGGGTTAGTGAAAGTAATATAGTAACATAAAAAGTAATGTAACTAGTTACTTTTATCAACCAGTAACTTTTTTAAGGAGTAATAAGTAACGTCTTAAAATTTTCAACTTGCCCAACTCTGCTACCTTCAAGCAGAGATGTGGAGCGGGCAACTTCTTACTCCACACTGTCTTCCCCATTTTCTAACTCGTAGTCTTCAGTCCTAATGGACGCTAACTGAAGTCACTTCTCAGGGATTTGGCCATAAACCAAAGTATTGGGCAACATGATGATGACGCTTGGTCACAATATTTCATTCTGGACCACAGTGGTGGTCTGACATTTGAATCCCTAGAGGCATGTCAGTAGCTGAGGACATCACAGAAAATAAAAGTATTGTATTATTTAAGAGAAATAAAATGCCAGAAATTCTTCTTTTAAATTAACTGTTACTACAACTATTACTGCGTTTACTACTGCTACACTGATAGTGATGCTGCTCCAGCTGTTACTTCTATTATACTTTTGCTGCTGTTCTTTTCTTACCTGTAGGAGTAACAGCAACAGTCCCCATCTCTTTTATGCTCTCCACGATTTTTATCCATTTGCCATTTTCATGCGTCCATTCCGTCCCGTTGCATTCATAAATCCCTTCGTCAGACGACGTCACTCTGGAAATCACCAATTCAAACACTCCATCCTTCCCGGGAACCAATCGAATGCCTCCGTCGGCGTTAGCGCCGGGTGTACTTCGACCCTGTGACCACGTCTCCCTGAGGGCCAAATGTCAAAATTTCCTCCGACGTTGTTCCCTTCTTCACCGACCAGGTGACGGACATGTAGGTGGGGTGGGTGAGTTGCCGGGTGACGTTGCAGGAGAGCGTCATGTCACTTCCTTCTGGGACGACTGGGGGCCGGGTCTGGGAGGAGACCCTGAGGGTGTTCGGGATGACTGATTGGAAAAAGACACAAAACAACGTGTATCAGAAATACACGTGAATATCACCAAACACGAAGACAAGAAACTTCAAGCTCTCAACACACATATATTTTCTTTCTTTATTTACCACTGTGGCGTGTTTTCCCCCTTTTACAGCGACAGGACACACCTGCCAGGCTTGAATCAACTTACTTGGTTTTTACTTGATAATCAGCTTTAAAATAAAACCTTCTACTGATGACAATTTATTTTTTTTACCAGGAAACTGCTGCAGACAGTGTGTGTCAGTCGAAGAGAGTAGTTTGTTAGTTGATTTTAACTGTAACTGGTTACAAGTTGGTTTAATCTACTTTCAAATGCTGGACGCACCTTTTGGAGTTTAGTGTACATTAAACCTCTTGCTCATTAAAAATAAAACTAAATATGCTTATACTGGTGTGTATTTAGATTTTTTGTCTTTATTACTTTTGTATTCTTCTTCTTTGTTACTGGTACAGCGTTTGGTGGATAATCAGCGGGCACATTTGCATTTTCTCCCCATTTGTATTCACTGTCTATTACTGGAGGCATATTCAGAGCTGTGTGCTAGAAGAAGGTCTTGATTACTGTAATGATCTGTTAAAACAATTTCCAAAGCTGCCAATTCTTTAGCGAAAAACCAGAAGCAATAATATACCTATACAATTAAGGTAAGCTATGGATTTTTCCTTTATTGTTATGCCATCTCTCCCCCCCCGCCCTTCCCCCAGCCTTCGGCACTTTGATGTTGAGCAGAGGAAAACACTGTATACATGTAGGAAAAGAATGATCCTGACAGATAACATGTTGAAATGGAAGTACATGCATGTAAAAACAAAAATAACATCAAAAGGGAGATGTAAAACAAAAAAGAACTACTAAACTTCACTCAAACTAAAGAGGTTCAAGATTCAGCTATTAAATGCAGGTATTTATTATTAATAATAACCATATTTATAGGTCAGTATGTCACAGATAAGCTTCCTAAGTCAGATTCAGGTTATACATGTAAGAGAGATATATTAAAGGTTAGGGTAAACTTCCAGGACATTAATATAAGTCAGCACAATGTCTCACACAATGTAAAACCTCTTGTAATGTTATCAAGGGCACTGGCTGAATGAGAGTTAAATAAACAAACAGCTCCTGATAATACTGGGAATTTGTGTGTGTGTGAGAAACACACCCAGGGGAGTGTCCATAAAGGTTAATGACTCGCCTGCCCAGGTAACACAGTAAACTGTTTCACTCTCACACCAGCAGATTTCCCTCAGACAATGGGGGGAAAAAAAGAAGTTCCTGGTTCATTTGAAACCCTGGTCTCTTCCTGCTGGAACTGCACCAGCTGCTAAATGTGACATTCAGGAGTTGGAGCAGGTCTAATGGAGCAGCTTTCGCCTTTGCTTCTTTTCTTGTTATGACACAAACAAGGATCATGACTCACTCAGCAAGAGGAAATTAAAAAAACTGGGGAAGTTATCACTGCTGGATATGCTGTTGGGAGCTCTGACTTGCTTTCAAATGCCTCCACAACAACAACACAAATAAGTTTCACCTCTGCTTTTCACAACAGGGAGAGTAAAGGAAGAGACATTAGATGCTTTGACGAATGGCACGTCTGCAGTGAAGACGTGGGGGGTTAATAATAAAACTGGTACACTCAGTAATGTTGATTGATGACTGTTAAACACACATGATAGGCTTTGCTTTATCATCACCACATACTTCTTGAAAAACACTAAATTACGCCAAAATTGTAAAATACAAGTGAAGGCTGGGGTGTGTCCGCATCTATAAAACTGACATCTAATTAATAATCTACCTATAAAGACTTACTAAGTACTCATAGCCATAAACCATTTCCAATTTAAAGTTTCATCCCAAAATTTACATAAATGGTGAATTATCCTTCTTTTGGAAGCTAATTCTAGTTGTGTAACAAATGAATCCAAGAAACAGCAGATGGCTGGGAATGAGGAGTACAAAGCTGTGCATTGTGGGAATAACATTTATGCCACATTCATGTCCTGTGGGAAAGATCAATTTTTTAGGTGTTTAGGAAGAATTTTTTTTTTTTCTTAGCTATAGATGTTGAATAAAATTTAAATACAGGATAATTTAAAGAAAACAATGTTGGACAAACTGCTTTTATAATAATGTTTGATCAGAATGGTCCATCTTCATGGTGGAAACACCCTGTTGTTAAATGTTCGAATGAATCTTTATTTGTTAAGATAAAGATAAGATAAATAGTTTTGGTTGGTACCCCTACTGTAAGTCAACATGACAATAAGCTTTCGTTGCAGTCAGTGTTTGCATGGACAGGCTGGGAAATTCCAAAACAGAGCCACACCTCCTAGATTGATAACTTGTACCTTGGGTAACCTTGCGTAATAAAGACTGATGTGGTCTCACAGCAGGACTGTAATGTGTGAGCCATGAAGTCAGATCTGGCAGGAAATCTTCCGACGTGCTTCAGAAAATGATCATTCATAATGATCATCCAGCACTTTGTCCATGTACAGAGGTGTTCCCTTTATCTATCTATAGAGGGTTGACCTGAAACCGGGGGTACAAAACTTGGGGCAGCCTTGAAGAACTTTATCAAGGAGGTGGAGAAAGAAGGTGCTGACTGTGACGCAGTGTTAGGAAAATGAAGGATCCTGCGTCAGCTCTAAGGAGTGGCAGTGACACGTCTCTGTCAGATTGGGTCAGGCAGTAATGTACTACACCTATTCTACCTGTTTGTCTATCCAACAGTCTCTTGGCATAGCTCTTAGTCTGTTATGACATGCATATTATTCAAGATAAACTGGTCTTCAACACATTGGAAATACAGCTATATGGATGATAAAGTGTGTGTCTGTGTTCAGCAATAGAGAACGATGATGGGATGTTTTTAAAAAATATCAAAAGAAAATGTCTTAGATTTGTTCCATGTTTCATATAGAGGATGGGGTTGTGCCCTTTGTCAGCTGTGTCTGCCAGTTACAGCTGACCAATCAGAGACCATCTTCTTACATAGCTAGCTAGCAAGGTGCGCTCAAAGGGTTAAAGTATTTCAAACATAGGCAACTATAAAGTGTGTAACAGGGGGATACTGGACACCAACAAGACTAGTGGAGCTATATAGTACTACTACTGCTGTGCTGCAGTGATGTGAGTGTCTGTGGCAGATAACGAAGGCCGTACGAATAATCTGCGTTTTGCTCTATCAATTAAAATTACCCTGAAAGGAGATTTCAAACCCTGAGCGACCTGTACTTCACTTGCTTCTTACATAACCAAACAGCCTCAGTGGGGCGATGGAGGCAGCGCATGGTTGTGTGTGTGTGTGTGTGTGTGTTTATGAAAGTGTGAGTGCCGACGAACGTGATGCACAAGTCTCGACTGGTATACACCCTCCGGCAGAAAAAAAAAAAATCTAACTCCTCATCTCTTGTTAACGACTGACAATCTCCTTCACACACATTCTCCCCTTTGGACACTACAAGACACACTACTCACTAATACACTGCTGCATGCGCTCCACATATACACGACACAATCTGTCTCACACATAAACAGCGCTGCCTAGTTAATTCAGGTCTAAATTTAACAAGGTGTCTGGGGAGCCGTGCTGGGAAGCAGAGAGCAGCAGAACATGATGGTGCATTATGGAGCTAACTAACCTGCTGTCAGACAATCCCTGTTTGTGATTTCATCTCTCAAATCTGAGGGTTCACAGCATAAAATCTTCCTGGAACCCCTCTTTCTATAAATTCAAAAAAACATCCAGTGTGTCTGGGCTTGGATAACAGTGGATTCAAACAGTCTATGATTCAAACAAATAAACTCATCAAAATGCGTGTGTAATAATTACTGACTGGATAACTGCGAGCGAAAAACCCAATTAAATTCAAAGGAAAATGCTGAACATGGGGTTTTTCCTCTTTCCCTTTATTTCAGAAAATAGTCCAAATTAAAACTGTACACATTGAGGTCTGTAGAGGATCCGATGGACCAGAAAACTGTTTATCACCTCTACAAATAAAACCTAAACTTACAGAATTGGCTAGATATCACCAGGGAAATGTGTTTCACGGTGCCGGTGAACTGGGCCAGCTGCTGTCAGTGAATATAAGACTGAGGTCAAATTCCTGCCAGAGAGGCAATATTTTAAAATATTACGCAAGATTAAAACAAAACTCTGTAGGTCTTCATTTTGTGTGGAGCTTTGATATTAACTCTGAATATAGGAAATTTATAATATTATAATATATGATTTGAATACAAATACCCCAAGGCATATATCAGTTATTTCAAGTCATTTAGACAGTACAGTGTGATTTCCTTTAAACAGTTTAACAAACCCTGATGAAGTCTGGGACGAACGTTATGGCTTTATCAGTGTGTCGGACATGTTGCCTTGAGTTCTACAAGATGTCTACTGTATCACTGTAAATATTAAGACCTTCCTGTCCATTTCCTACCGTGCTTTTGTAAACTAAACAAGGCTGAATGTTGGGGTTTGAGGATGGAAAAGCTTAGGTTTTCATTGGTGCTAAAAAAACTGCACCAATGCTGGTTTTAAACTTAAAATGATAGCACTTTAAAAAAGGGGTTCATTTGTTTGCCAGGGAGAAAATGAATACTTTTCTGGTGTATTAGTATAACCCAGTCTCCTAAAAATGACATTTGTATAGTACTAATTTGCAAATGCAGATACTGACCGGATTACATTTTTGTACATTGAACATGTCTGCCAAGTAGCGCTACATTTAGGTAACTTAAAGCACTTAGTAAAAGTTGTGGAACAATTGTGGTACTGTTTTAATATTAAATTACTCAACAGTGAAATAAAGAGATCGCTTTTTTTAATATTTAAGCACAACTGTGATCGTTCCCCTTTTACTACAATGCTAGCATAGCCTAACAAAACATGGGATGCAGGACACACACATATACTGTATGTTATTTTTTAAAAGACAAGTTTGTATGAGGAAGTGCTGTATCTGTCTATCTATATCTGATCAGTAGTGGGGTTATGCAGGCTGTACATCAGCTTCCTGCTTGTTTGACTTGTAAATAGCTGCCTTGTCCAGGCAGTTAACTTTCTTGTAAAGCAGGTTGTGTTTTTGGTTAATCTCATCATCATTCCCGTTTTGTGTGGATAATTTCGTTGTATTTCCTCCCTGCTGTGCTGATCTTCAGCTGCTGCACCCATTATGGTGCTGAATATGCTATCAGATGTAATGTTCACAGGAGTTTCTCTACTTAAGTGAAGGTGTTCTTGAAGTGGACAGTGAGGTCTAATATCTTCATTTCACAGATGATTTGATCGATGGTGATGAAATCATACTGGGAACAGCACAAATGTTCATGTTGTTTGATATCAAGTCGACTAGACGTGAAATAAATGTACATACTGACTGAATATTGCTAAGATCTAACATAATATAACATAATATAACATATGTAGCAATTAAAATACATGTTACTTATCGTATGTCTGTGATTAGTCATATCTAGTATTTTTGATTCGCTTTATGTTGATTATTAATTAACTATCAATGTTTCCATTTCTTTACAAAATGATTTATACACTGTAGCTGAGGTCTGTACCTTGGCTAATTGCTGGCCTGAAAGTAAAACACAGGAACAGAAGTTTTCCTCTGCAAATGTTATTTCAGTTTTCAGCAAAGACTGAACTTGCCTTTTAATATACTGACTGAATAATGAAGTCTACCAAAATAAAAAGACCACTTTGAAATGAAACTCTGTGTGTTGTACCTCTTGGGTGCAAAGCAAAAACCTGCTGCTAAACTATTCAACATATTGTGTTGAGCTAAGATTTCACTAATGTGTGGTTTGCTGATCCGATCTGTTCCATCAGCAAACCACTGACTGACGTCACGGACAGATGAGAGTTGCAACAAACGCATGTGTTATTAGAAATGTTCACAGTTGGCGGCAATTCAGTCAAATTAAGTTAATCAACCTGCAAAAAAACAGCAATAAATGTTAGACAGAACTGAAACATCGACAAAATTTTTACTCTGAGAAGTTCTGAGGATATTTTTTGACAATTTATGATTTAATCAGATGAATAAAATATCAATCTGCAGATTAATTGACATTTAACTTCACCAGTTTCACAGTAAAGGCTTTCAACTGTCTTGTCATTTAAATGCATTTATTGTGAAACAAAAGCAGAAAGTGATGGTGTGGCACCAGCAGTACGTTTACAACAACAGCTCACTGCAGTAAAAGAGCAGATCGGAAATGGACTGGACGTTTGGTTGATACCTGACCCTCCTAATGAGGTCTTTACTGGCACAGACACCGATCCAGCAGATCTGACCCGTGCTTCCCTCGTTATAATCATGACGAATGTTAAATACACCGACAATAATATAGTTTGTAACGCTCTTAAAGGCTCTTCTCCTCCCACAGCTTGATCAGGAAAATTATACCAAACTATTACCAAGTGTTGATAATGTTTCGACTCATTATAAACTGTTGAACACTAGAAACCATGTAACTTAACGTGTGTCCCTGTTGGGTGCTTTGATTATATGCCACATGACGGTATTTATATTCTTCTCTCAGTCTTTGTGTGTCACTGGCCAAACCTCTCCCTCACTGGCCCTTATTTGACACAAGCCAAGTCCTCCCACCTGACATCTGCTCCCCCCACCATGAGTGTTTGAGTGTGTTGAGGTGTGTTGTGTGTCAGTGTGAAAGCCAAATTATAAGCCAGTAATTGTCTAAAACCCAGTGGGAATGTGTGCATGTGTGCATGTGTGTGCATGTGTGTAGGAGGATATATGCATGGCCAGTGGAGCATTAGTAAGTCATGGGGATAGCTGTTAAATGAACCATCATTGCCAGCTAGTTTCTCTCTCACACACACACACACACACACACACACACACACACACACACACAAAAACATGGTTAAGACTGCTAGCCTTGGTTAGCTTTACATGCTATTATAAATTATTATAATTGAAGCTAATTTTGCTTGTAAAGCAGGATTTGGATCAAGTCCACGACAGATGTCATTATCAGCCAAAGGACAAAATTCTCAACACACACACACCCCTCTAGCATACCTGTGAGTGTGACCTGAGCCTCGTAGTTGCCACTGATGATGGAGTCTGTACTCGGGGTTTGACACCAGTAGACCCCGCCGTCCGACGACTTCACCTCCGCTATCTTCAGCTCCACCTCGTCGTCCTGGAGCCTCTCTACTGAGACATCGCCGGACGCGACGCGCTTTCTAAACAATTCGTCGGAGTACGTGTGGTCAAAGGTGGAAATTATCTTTATCTTCGGTCTGCTCGCCTCTCTGGACACCAGCCACTCGAAATCCTGTAGGAGTGGCATAATAATCAACACCATGTTGAAAAGTAGGTAACTGTGTGCCTTTCACGCTCTGAAGAGGAGGAGCTAAGAATTCTAACGCTACAAGCTTTCCCCTGGAGCCAACGTCAGGCTAAACTCCGTCAAAAAAGAAATCAAACAGGGGTCAGATTTCCATGAGCAACCAACATCACAGTCCTTTTGATGCATGTTTAACACAACAGGTTTGAGGTAAGAATATTTTAAGAACCAGTTGGGGCTCCCTCCATGTTCAAAGGAGAATGCTAAAAATGCCAAACTCATGACAGTTAAACAGCTCTCTAATTGCAGAGAACTCTGGGATCTAAAAGTGGGACAACAGTGCAGAAAAGACTGAGAATTTTGTTCTATACAGACAAACATACAGTCAACTCCTGTTTAGCTAAGGTTTGCTTAAAAAACATTTCCCAGCTGCATTGGGAATTTAATCTTTTTAAAAACTATATACTTGTGACCCATTTTTAAAGATCTAAACATTGAGTTGGACCCACTGGACCACAGACACATTGTTGGTTCTAGTCTTTTCTTCTGAGCTGTTGACAATAGCAAAAATACAGAACATCGCCAGCTTTATCCTTTAAAACTGATCAGTCTGTCAGAAAGATCACAGGCACCCAGATGTGATATTGAGGTATAAAAGAAACATACCTGCTCAGGAGGTCCCGAGTAGTCCTTGACATCACATGTGATGGAGACAGGCTGACCCTCCACCCGGATTAAAGGACCAGGAGACACAGTCACCACCCGGGCCAAGCTCCCACCTTCAGGGACAGGAGGGAATTTTTGTAAAAACTAAATATAAGAATAACTTCACTATTAAGCAACTAATACAGCTAAAGAGTTTCACAATCAATATTTCTAACAGAAACAAACAAGTGTTCAGTTGTTTTAACTCCACTTTGTTATTCATATTGGTCAAATGTTGGTCTAAATTATAGTTTTAGTCTTTTGTCTTCTCTGTCTGTTTGAATGTGTTTACTGTACTATCTTCAAACTATCCACATAGTTCTTGTGGCTGCAACTTCCATGGTAGCTCCCACTCTGCGCAGCACATTGCGCTTCCACCTGGAATGAAATGTGCTATATAAATAAAGTTCTGCTTTTACAAGCAAGCATAAGCCTGATGACTAATAACAGACAGACTAAAAGGACTGTCAGCATTAAAGCAGTAACACATCTGTAAGCTAAATGCCTCACTGGCTGGGATGATGTAGGCAACTCTGACCAAAACTTACATGGATACCAATCTCATTTAGACACACACACACACACACGCAACTTGTGTAGAGCTGAACAGTAACGACGATGATAATGGTAAAACCTGAATTGCATTCTCTGTGTGCATGCATTTCTACACACAAACACGCTTGTGCCCACATCATTTTGTTTGGCACCAACTCTCACCACTGGTTACGTTTGTCAGCACTCCGGCAAATTTCAAAGATTAGCAGAAAAAACAAGACAGTGAGGTTTATATATAAAAGTAACTCTGACTTTGTTTCCATTGTTCACCATATAATTAGTGCTGTTTAGTGAGACTGCAAGGTTTGTGGTTTTATCAAAGTCCAACCATCTGGTTTACATTGTTCCTCAGTTGAGTGTAAAACTCTGACATTCCAGCTGAGTGAAGCGTGTAGTGACAGAGCAGACTGACTGAACTCAGCAGAGTTGGTCGGCGCAATAACCCGTTGCTTCCATGTCGGTGAAATCTGGCTGCAGGCCTCCACACTCCCAACTCCTCCCCTGATGTGTGCACTCAGATAAGCTAAAAGGTGAAGTGGAGATGCTACGTGCTGCTGGAATTGTTTGTTACTAAACTACAGTTGAACACAGTCTGCTTCTTCGCAGGTTGCTCAAGGTTGTGTTCATGTATTGACTATGTACTTTTTGTAACAGAAAACCGCCTGTACATATCGAAACATTGTCAAGTAGTAAAATCTGGCATCAAATGTTCACATCCTTAATTTTGCCAGTGTTTAACGTAGGTAAAGCTCTGGTACATGTGCTTGTGTTGAGATATTTGGAACATTTTTCTATCATTTACTACATCGCAGTTTTGTTGTTGTAGCTCTGTACTCTGTACACACTGATCTAACCTATTCCCTCCTGACACAACACCTAACTCTGGGTTTCTGCAATACAAAGTAACAGACTGATACTCACGCTCATTTCTCCCCAAATGTAAAATCCTAACTGCATTGAGATTATTTTTATGTAAGGTAAGACAAGGTCAGGGTTCACTTTGGCACAAAAAAACTTTCATGTAGGTATGGAAGAAAGCGTATCGTTTTCATAATGAGTACTTAACATTTTTAATTCAGCTCTGTCAAATAACATTTTCACATTCAACATGGAGTACGTTTGGGGATTTTATTTTATTTTTAACATGTATAAAAGATATGTACAGTCATAGAGTCCAGTCATGATGACAGCCATACAGATGATTGTTGTCTTAACTGTCCTGTTACCAATGTGAAAACTACTTCAATTATCTGCCATCGTTAGAAAGTCAGACATTTAGTCATTTAGTCCTGGGAAAAGAGCCTCAGTATATCTTATACTGTGTCCATAAACCAACTATCAGGAACTATTCTTTTCTTAATCTTGTGTCAAATATTACCTGAGCTCAACAGTATATACACTATTTTATTAGCTCTTGTAGGACTGTTGACTTAATACATCACTACAAGCTAATACATTTTAGCAGTCTGCAAAAAAAGTGTTTTTGTAAAAAAATAAAAAACAAAGCTCTTCTTCCTTAGTCCCATTTTAATAAAAATCTGGATCAGATTTGTTTTTTTTAAAAAAGTGCTTCATAAACAAGTCCTGAGCTTGGATGGGCCATCAATACTTTTTGGCAGTTGGCCTGGTGTTATGCGAGCGAGCCTGCTGAGCGGGAGCTTTTTTCTGCTTTAGTAAGAAGCAAGTCGCAATGAAATAAGCAGCACTTAAAACCTACTGTATGTTTCAGCTTCTGTTTAGTGTTTGTGTCAGGAGGACATGTGGTCTAGGGTTTACTTTATCTTTGTAGCAGATAAACCAGCGGCCGATGGATTCCTCACACGTCTGACAGCTACATTGAAAAACAATGACTCATTTAACACTTGGGAGCCTTACGATGTCACACGAGCATAAAACTTCAAACTGCACCATGGGGGCTGTTGCCATTCCTCACGTTAATATGACAAACTGATTCACGCAACTCAAGGAAATCCAGCATGAAGTGTGTCTGAGGTTCAGCGGACCAGACACGTCTGCAGGTTTTTCTGTACCACTGAGACGTCAAGTTGAAAAAGGCTTCATTCAAAAATTAAGAAAATTGTCTCTATATGTGATTAATGCCAACTGCTTAAGGAAAACCTTTACATCCTCTCTTGATTTTGCACACAGTCCTTTCCTGTGCCATGTCACAAAATGACCATAATATACAGTATATAACTGCATGTTGGAGGAGTGATAGGGTCATTCATCACTAAAATAAGAGACTCAAAGCTGCTGGGCCAGGTGCTGAGATTTACGGTTTTCAAACTCAATTTCCAGCCTGCCTGTCTCTTTCTCCTGGAACGAATACTGCACAGCCAGCGGAGCCTGAAGACACCCAGAAAGTTTAATAATCAAGGCAAGAATCTGATCAAAAGTTGGACAGTGTGACATTTTTATGACACCACCGCAGCCTGGGCGGGCCTGTGCCAGCTAGAGGCAGAGAGGGGACGTGAGACGACCGTAGGTGAAGAGGGATTGGTTCGCTCCCCCGACTCCCTCCAGGCACCAGGCCTGAGTCAGGTTAAGTGATTTTGGACTGGTTAAAACCAGACCGCAAGTCAGTCTACTCTCTACTTCTCAGGTTGGAAATCTAATTTCTCTGATGTTGGGTAACTACAAGATAAAGCTCAGGGGTCACAAGATGATTAAAGATCAAAAATACTGATAAGATTGATCCAACTGATGTCTGTGCGGTAAATGTGAGGCTACAGCCAGGAGATGGTTCGCTTAGCATAGCATAAAGATAAGAAACAAAAAGGGACGCAGTAGCCTGGCTCTGTCCAAAGGTAACAAAATCTGCCTGCCAGTGCCTCTAAATCTCACAGACATGTAATTTCTTGTTTGTATAATCTGAACAAAATCCGTGTTAAAATGACTTGTTGAGGTTTTACAGAAGGTTACGTGTCGCACTGTTTTTTTTGGCCAGAAGCAGTGACTTCCTGGACTCATGACCTCAGTGTGAGGTTTCCAGGCAAATCCTGCAAACTATTCCTTTAAAATAGTTATGACTGGGCTTCCATGGTGGTGCCACTTGCTTGTCCCGCCACAACTTTACCCATGCTGCCTTCCCTTTGCCCACATCTGGAATGGTAAAACTAAATCCAGGCTTTAAATTTACTCTATTATTTTGTGTTTAAACCTCACAATAAGTAAAAACAATGGTTTCTAGAAGTTTGTCATTTAAAGTTAAAATCTCGCTGGATTATTTAACCTTGATATCTACTATAACAAATGATCTATATTTATTTGGACTGTGACTGACAGTCCCAAATGTTTGTTTCTATAGAGATTAGCCCTGAAAGTGGATGTTTAGTGAACTGCACTTTGAACAGCACTGTGCAGTCTAAGCCTGACCCAACAGTCATTAAATATTTCTTATACATAAATGGCAAAATCTCTGATGTAAGACTGCATGATAGAAACAGACTGCATGTTAAATGCCACCAATTGAAAGCTCAGTAGTAAGTGCACTTTTATTTTCTCATCACCAAAGCTGTCCAGGTTAATATTGGGTGTCAGCTGACAGTATGCATTTTCTGGGTCTGGGTCTGGGTCAGGGTCTGCCTTTGAATAACACTGTATGTAAAGTTTCCTAGATGTTTAATGTTTGCACTGATTACAATATCTCTGGGGTCAATTTAAAACAAGAGCGGACTTGTGCGAGGGCTTAATATTCTCTGCAATTAACCATTTCTTTACCAATAGGTGGAACAAGATCATTTTGAATACATGGGAATCACCCACAATAACGCGGTTTAGGTATGGATCCAGACATTAAGTCTGAAAAGTACAGATCAGTTTTGTGCTATGGCTTCTGCAGTGTTACAGTTAATCAGTTTCATGGTTGAGCCCTTTCAGCCTTTCACCAACAATAAATCAACTCAGCACCCGCAGATTTATCAAGCGGCTATTTCTGGTAATTGATGTGATTTATGGATCTATAAAAACAATGAAAGGGGTAAGAACACTTGCTTCCAACATGGTCAAATTAAACAGGTTTTAAACAGACAAACATAATCATAAAAACAAAACATATCAGACACGTCTGTGCGACACTATGCTAAAAGTATTGGGCCAGCCTTGACTTTGTCTCTGGTTTGAATAAGCAGAATAAAAAATATTTTAGCCACCTAAAAGAAGGCCCACCAAAAAAAACAAAAAACAAATTTTTATCAGTCCAGGTGTACGCTCTATTTGGAATATTTTCAGCACAAAGATTTTTGACGGTGGGCCTTCTTTTAGGTGGTTGAAACACATGTTGCTGCTGACTGTGTCCACAGAAGGACATTGCTTAGCTTCCGTACCTGTACAACTCTCTGCTTCTCCAAACTGGGGATGTGCTGACCGCCATCTACTGCAGGTAATTCACTGACCATGGATAAGTACCTCACACAGCCCCACTTCAAAAATCGTGAACTATCTATTTAAGGACTAGGTCACAGAGCAGGTTAGTAACACCTTCAGAGTTACTGCATGCTGTCAAGAGTGTAACACTGTCTGTGTTATTAGCGTTGAATTTAGCTGAAGCATGACAGATGACACAGCCCACGTTAGTTAAAGAACGTCATTGGGACACTGTCGACCACTTTAACATCTGCAGCGTCAGGATACACTCACACACACCTACAGGAACACACTCCACAGGAGAGCTGGTGATATTTGATCATCGTACACAGCAATAATTTAAGCCATCTCACATACACAGACACACTCACATGACAGCTCCTATGACGTTCACTGTTATGCTCACAAACATATGGCAACTGCATTGGTAAACTCTTTAGCCTTGTTTGGCCCCAAGGTAGGCCAATGAACAAGTCCTGGATTGGCCCTGTGGTGAAATCAGCCTGATAATTAATCAGCAGGGTTTGACTCTGGTATGAATACAAGGCTAATTATGATGACCAGACCATTTGGACTTCCAAGAGGGCTCATGGGACCTTGTCACCTCATGTTGGCCAATGGGTCTTAATGAAAGTTCAGCCTTCTTAATAATGAGGCTGAATAGAACTGATAAATCAGACTTGAACTAATGTATCTTCTCTTCCTCTCTTTCATTTTTAAAATAGTTTGTTAGTCTTTAAGTAGGCTATACATTTTTCACTGTATTTTATCCACCCCCTGACAGAACTGTCACTCACACAGACTTTTTTCCATTTAGGTTAAATGAGACAAAGGAGGGTTTTAAGACTTCTCCTAATGACCGTACTCTATTTTAATTAACTTTAAGCTTACTGAATAATGAATTCACTACATTAGCTAAACGCAATTGTATAGCAGCTTCCACACAGTTAATTTAAGGGGAAATCTATCTAGAACCTTACCGATAGGTGCAATTCACCGTCACAGGGTGAATCCTGCCAAACTCCGTTTAACAACATTGCGTTTTGGCAATTTTTCTTGTAGTCACATGCAGACATCTCTGACAACATATGTTATTAAATTATTTTTAAAACCCTGCATTTACTCTTCAATTCGGCATAATCCAACACACAAAGCGACGCTTATTTTACACTAACATTTGAACTTTTTGAGTGTGTTTGCTTGTTGAACTCCTGAACTTCTTCCATCAGAATATAATCCAGCGCATGGCAGCAGCAGCAGTGTAAGCCAGTTTAAAAGGGTTTGAAATAAATTAAAATTAAGTGTTGCATGATGGATTGGATATACACCGAACTGGCTAATGGGTGTGAAAGATATGGAAAATGTTTGATATTTTACAACGCATGTAACTTAAGTGCGCCCACAAGCAAGTGAACATTCAATTGACAGATTTTTAAAGGCAGTTCAACATTGGTCACTCGCTGAAGAATGTCGACACGTATGGCAGTTAATTAGCTGCTTGTAGTCAAGCAAAGAAACGTTTCTTACCGAGCATTAAAACACCAAACACGACCGTCAGGAGGCAGTTATCCATTTTCATTCCTGTCTTCAACCACTCTTATCTTTTGTCCTTAATTTCCCCCCCGTTTTCTTTGTCCTGTGTGTTGGGGGGTAACGCCAGTCCTCTCCCGCCGCTGTCGGTCAATCCAATAAAACTCTCAGATCCGAGCAGTCAGTCCGCACCGGACACCGGGCGGAGCCGCAAAGCAAAACGGATGCACGCCGAGGTTGCTAATCCAGTAAAACGCAGTCCGAAAGCCGACGGGAGCGTTTACACACACTGACGCTGAACCGGTCTAATGTGTGCATTGAATGAGGGCGAGATTGATACAGAGGCTGATAGAGAAGACACAGAGAGAGAGAGAGAGAGTGGCCGGAAGTTAGGTGACGGTTCTGGAGGAGGAGTGCAGGGAGGCAGGGAGGTCCCAGGTAGAGAGAGAGATCCCCGTATCAGTCTGTCATAAAGTTTATGGTGCAGAGATTAGTCTTCATTACATGTCAGATATTGTCCAGTCAGTGTGGAGCTCCTCTGATGTGATTGATTCCTCCCTCATATAGATTCAATTACTTCTGCTTGTCTATAAATCTCTTGGTTTATCTGAACCCTGTTATGAATTTGAATCTTGGTATTTGAAAAAAAAAAATCAGTCATGACCGCCACAGTGCCAAATGGTACAACAATTTTTGGGGGAAAATACCTAAACTTCTCATGTCTGTATGGTAAATATGTAACAGGAGCCAGCAGGCAGTTAGCTTAGCTTAGCATGAAGACTAACTAGAACTTCCTACACTCTCCACTACCTGCCTGCAAATTGGTCCCCTCCATAAAATAGTCACATAACTTCCCAAATTGTTGATTTTACCCTTTCTGTATGGCCCAAACATAAAAATATAACGTGTTCATTTGTGAGCTTTAGAAGTTCTAGTACTGTTGTTACTTTTGTACTGGGACAGGTTAGCTGTTTGCCCCATTTCTAGCCTTAATGCTTAGCTAAGTGACTGTTGGCTTCTGTTACATTAATTAAAGAATCAGACACTGGAGTGGCTTCAGTCTTCTTATTTAACTCTCAGCGAGAAAGTGAATAAGAATAATTCCCCGAAATAAAACTAGCTTTGTGTCTAGCGTAGGCGTTATGCTGGTCTATGCTGGTTTTTCCAGCAGGGTCACTTTCATAAACACAGCTTCCTCCATATTTAATAATGTGTGCCTACATAAATGTTGCTAAATTTTGATACTTGATATTTTAAGTTTGGAGCATGGTGAGGTGGAGTGTAAATGTGGTGTGTTTACGGACCACAGGAAGAAAAGCATGTTTTGGTGCCCTTTGGAGTTTCCTTGTGAACAAACAAAAGTTCTGTTTACATTCAGTCTTTCTCTGTGTATCCTTGAGGTTCTAACAAATGTGTTGAACGTACTTCCTTTCTCATAAAACATCAACAACATAAAAGCATTTAAATCCAGTATTGTTTACATCCATGTTCATTGCTAGCAGCCAACTTCTTCTTCCCTTTTTTAAACAATTGCAATGCAATTAAACCTGCTTTACAGTTTCCAGTAAGCTACTTTTTTTAATCAAAGAGGAAGAAACCTCTCTGCTGAATAGTTACAGGTGTTTATCGTAAAAGCTGCAAACTCAAATTCTGGTTTTCAATTTGTAACTACTGACAATGCTTGTCCACTTTATGTAATTGGCTCCTGCGTTGTGTGGGTTAGTAATGAAGACAATGTTAGACCAGGACAGTGAAATGTAATAGTAGTAGAACCTCACTGTAAAAACAACTGTCCTACACAAATTAAGTAAATTACATGACTGTATATGCATCATCAGTGCCAACAAATATGATATATATAACAAACCATCAGAAACAATAGCATGTATTATAATGTTTAATGCTAGAAATGAAATCCACCTCTACCAAGAGTAGGAAGGGAGGAGATGTACTTTAAAGCAGGCACCAGAGAAGAAGATATGACAGAGGTGGGGGCTAAAATACACAGTTTACACATTCTAACAACACTGTAGATTTTTTGTACTTATACAAACAATATGAACAAGTGACCCAGTAACACTGAAATAAAGTCCTTTGGGAAGTACATATTTGTAGTTATTCACATAAGAAAAAGTGATTAGTAATGAAGTAGTAGTGAATGCCTTCTAAAAACGTAGCTGTTTTAAATGGTGTGAAACCAAATTCCAACATCCATATCTCCAAAAATGTTAATTTCCCCTGCAGGGCACTCTCTTTAACAAGGCTGACACATGCCTGTTGCCACTTCCAGTCCTGTGGCCCACGCTGTGTATTTACACAGACCCACTGGGGCAGGGCAAAGTTCACCGCTCAGCCAGAGGGGAGGAGGAGGAGGTGAGACGTTTGGGTTTGTAACCTCCGGGTCAAAGGTTACATCTTGGTGGGTCAGCTGGTGTGATACATTATGTGAGGGTGCTATTTTTAAAATGTGTGTGGGGCACAGAGGAATCAAACCAACGTGTGCAGCCTACTACTGTATGTGGTCTCAACACGGTGGCATCTGTTCCTCACACAACATCTGTTCAAAACCGACGCACACCGACACACACCGGACAAAGTCTTATCTTACTTCCTACTCCTCCATCAGTCATTAACCAGATCAAGGCACTGGATCTTAATAGACCAACAGTCTTTTATTTCAAACCAGCCATGATGCGTTTTAGATGATAAACCAGACTTGAAATCTCTTTACCATTTCAGACTTGTTTACTGTAAGAAAGCAACATCAAAAAAGCTGCAAGCTGCAGGCGAACAATAATGTGGTAATGTACAGAGTCAGAACTATAAAATAAAACCTTATACCACCATCAAAAACTTTTAATTAGCATGTTTGTATTAGCAGTAGTAGTAAGCTTTAACATAAATTCAATCTTTTATCAGAATTCATTGATATAAAGTGAAATCTGACAACTTCTCCCCCTCACTTTAATAATTTATTTTTTTTAAAAGCTTTGGTAAGATGACCGCATTTTCATTCTTTTTCAAAAGGAATTTTAAATGAACAACAAAAAAAATCAGGATTGAATAAAAAAGCAATTTGAAAAAAATGCATACAGTATATGCAGTAAACTTAAATCACTAAATCTCAATGAAAATATTTCGATTGATCATACAATTTCTGCCTGCACACTGAATTCATTTGTCTTCTCTTTATGCATTTGTGTTCACTGGAAGGTGATTTCAGTGAGAGGAAAAATAGAATAAATTTAGATTAAACTCTGGGGACAATTACAGATCTAAATTCAGACTAACCTCAGTTTGTTGTGGTGCAACAATTCACCTCAACATGACGTACTGACCTATTGTAGAAAACGTGGACATGTAGCACCATCTTCTGGAGCTTGGACAACACAGATTTAGGACAAAGTGCTATTAATGCATAAAACCTTAAATCTGGACAGTAATCTTAAAGCAGGGTGCGGATAATCTTCTTGGACTTGTTAGGTGTGTTTTCTCTGTTTGGCCTGTGTCATCATCATCATTACTCGTATCACCTGAAGCTTTAAAACCATTACTCCTCACTTCTAATATGTTGATCTGATCTCGTTTCTCATAGAATTGGTATTGACATGTAATTTTTTCTTTTTATTAAAGCCAGTGATTTTTGAAAGGAGGATTGGGGGGTTGGGGATTCACTGAAAAGTTGACACTTCGGTTTGACTGCTGTCACAACTAATCCCAAACTTCAGCTGACTGGCTCTGTGGACATGAAGCTACAGCACCATCTAGTGGAGATAATGAGTCAATACAAGTAAAAAGCTAAAAATGTGACGTTTTCTTTTTGTTTGTTCTGGATGCCTTTTGATGGATTTCTAACTTAAATTTATTCCACTGCAAACTGAAACAGTATTAAAAAAAAGGAGCACGCTGCGTTACCAATAAATCAATGCCAATAAGGAATCATCATGTCTACTGAGGAACTGAACGCTAACATCTACCTGTAGTTACAGCTGTAGCAAAGAAGGCAGAGTGTTGACAGAACAGCAGGACTAGTGACATTAATAATAAAGTAAGTAGCAAAGTACAATAATGAGACATAGAAGTAAAATAAAATGAATAAATCCCTGACAATAGAGACTGACATGTATAGAAAATCTAGTGCTTGTACATCAGTATTCCCTGTCAAGGTGATAATTTTTTACAACGTGTGGCAAGGTGCTAGATGGTGCTCGCATATGTTAACAACCAATACAGTTTTAGGCTGGTTTGTTCCTGGCTGATGTGTTATCAATGAATCTCATGGGTCTGTGATTCCCAATCAAGGGGTTCGGACCCCCCAAAAAAGGTCACAAGTTGAGATGATAAATTATGGCTCTTTTGCATTGCAAGGTATTATTTTTCTTCCCCAAACTGAATTGCATTTTTGAGGCGCTAAAGTTGCACACATGTCAAAGTGGCAAAAATTTACATCTCATGTGGGTCTTGGGTAGCTCAATAGCATTCACATTCACATCACATTTCAACTAGATGTACTGGGCCGGCATGTGGAACATATCTAGATCTACAAAAAAAGCCCCTTGCAGCCAAAAAGGTAAAGGCCCATTTGAATTTATTGGTCTGTTTTTCTCATTTCATGTACCGGCAACAGGAAGGAGGTGTTTTATACTTAGATAGGGTTCTCCATGCAGGTTAACCAGATCCACTTCGAACGTGGTCAGAAAAGCCTAAGACCTTGATAATTCTTTTTTTGGTATAGACTGAGACTGAAAAAGAAGTAACTTGCTTTCAAATCGTCCCAAATTTTACGTTTCAGAAAAGTCCCGTCCTGAAGACATGTACAGTTCAGTTATTGTGCCACCAGGAAATTACATGTTTTCTACTTTGATGTGCTCCTCTTGGCAGGTTGACCAGATCTCACCTCCAGATCTTCAGACTTTGCTGAATGTGGTCAGCAAGGTCTTAAGATCTTAATGACGCTAAAAAGTAAAGCTTGTGAGCTTTCATCAAACGCCGCTGCGATGGCGATTATTCACTATTAAACAGGAAGTTGTCCAATCTGCCCCACTTTTAACATTTTGGTAAGACTCCCACATTTAAAAAGTTTGCTGTCTCTTGTCATACATACACATTTTTTCCCATGGTGATCCACTGGAAGGGGAGGGACTTAGGCTCTATTAGGAGTTACAGTCATTGCGCCACCTACTGGCAACAGGAGGTAAGCCTTGTGAGAATCATCCTTTAATTTACATGAAAATTTTCCGATGTGGTTCACACTTGATGTACTGTAACATTTTTATGCAGTAGTACTCCTGTATAATTAGTGAATGTTCTGTAGGGACAGTCCTTCCAAAACACGTTGATTTTCAGAACTCCTGTTTTCTTGTGAAATAATGATAAATTTTAGGCTTCTACAAAATGTTTAAACAAAACAATTTGAGAAGTAAATAGAGTTATTGATGTGCAATAAACGCTCAACTTTTGGATCAACATTTAAAACAACTGTTCATGCATTACACTGGAAACTATGACAGGAGCATAATATATTAAGACGTATTGAAGGTGTGACAATCAGTTAACAGCAGGACTGCGTGGGTGTAGTGTAACAGCAGCAGAACATTATGAGGCAGAGAAGTAGTGAGGAAGATTAAAATGCATTCAAATTCATGAAATAAAAGTAGATCACTTCAGAATAGCTGCAAAAATGTCTTTGATGGTAAATTTGGTAATTTTCTGTTGATATAAAGCTGCAAGCATACAGGAAAACCTCACACAAACACACACACACACACACACACACACACACACACACACACACCAGATAATAATCATGCAGTCAGCATGTACAGCTCAAAACCACAAACACAGGATATGCAATTGACACACACTCATACACACCTCTACCAATGCACCTACACACAGACACATACAAATGCTGTCTGTCTGCATAGTTCGGTGCATTCAGCCTGGAAAACAGCAAGTTGCAGAGGTGAAAATGACGCAGTTTGAAACCACTTTTATTTGACTTGAAAAGTCACATCGTAGTTTACTCACTGATTTAAAAACATAAAGACAGTTTTAATGGACATTTTTACATCAAAAGCATATACTTCAAGGGACACAATGCAGATGCTTTTGTATGGTGGTCTTGTAGATAAATATTGTTTTTTTTCTTGGATATAAACAAATGTATGACATTTATTTACATTGTTATTATTATTCTGGTCAGTTTTACTGATATTAAGACAACCCTGCGAGACGAGCAAGTGCTTTGTCAGGAATAGTAAATTTGACCTGTCTGTTTGATTTATCACAGTAGTAAACATTTCTTTTATTCATCAGTTCACAACACAAATTCCAAAACGACATTACAAAGAACTGCATAGTTTGTATTGTTGTAAAACTTACACTAAAAAGCTGCCCTGTAAGTGATTCTTACAATAAAAACATTTCACATAACATTCTTTTTTTGCAACCTGTCTGGAAATAAAATAAAATCTTAGAAACTGAAGGAGTGCACCAAACCCTCTGGGAAAATGTAAATGCAACCTTGAAATACATTATGGAATATACCATTTGCCACAACTGTGCTGTGCAAGATAGCAAAAAAAAAAAACTGTAAGAGGAAATTAGTTTAAGTGAAATTAAATGCCAAACAAATTATTGTTTATAGCAACAATTTGACATTCAGGGAAATGTGGTTATTTGCTTTCTTGCCAGGACTTATAATATAATATGTAGCTACAGCCAGCAGTCTGTTAGCTTAGCTTAGCATAAAGACTAAGGAAGGGAAACAACTACCCAAATTCGAGTACCAGCACCTCCAAAGCCTGCGGGTTGCCTTACAACCTCTGAGTGACCTACAAACATTGTCCTGACCATAAACCTGTGGTACAACCAACACATGTTAATTTCACATTTTAGTCTGTCAACAAATTCTACAAACAAGATATAGTGAGTTAAGTAGTGAGCTTTAGAGGAGCTGGTCGTTGGACTGTTGGACCTTCAGACAGAACCAAACTAACGGGTTCCCCCTGTTTTCAGTCTTTCTGTTAAGCTAAGCTAACTTGCGTATTCAGAGTACGACCATGAGAGTGGTATTCAGAGAGATGTTCAGTGTTATAATTTATTTGTGCTACTGTCACTTTTTCCACATCTGAAAATCCTAAAAGTCATAAAAGAATGAAAAACAAGTAAGAAGGGAGAGGTTATCAGAGCAAGTAACACGTTTTTGACCGTGTTTTGCAAAAGAGGGTTGAGTAAATATTGTAAGTACTGTGCTGGTAATGGACAGAGCCTTTTGTACACTCTGGATTAAAAGGTACACTCAAACCTTTTCTTGACTGTTTTGGATTTTTATGTTCACTGGGTACTCCTGGAGTGTGTATATGACACACATAAGTGGCTATGCCTCAGGCTAAGATAGACTTCTTGCAGAATAGTAGCCTTGTACTTTGGCATTGGTAAACGGCCACAATATCATGCATGACACTAGTTTTCTTGTTCATGCAATGTTCATACAACTAAATATAGTCCCTGGATTTACCTTTAACTCAGGGTGTGATTACCAGCTGTATGTTTGAAAACCTATACAACCATACCATTTTGTATGCCAGAAAATGATTTAGTATGTCCCAATACCTAGCGTGGGAATGAGCTTGTCATTTACCAAAGTGAAAAGAAGATTGTCAATGTTAAAATTGTCTGAAAATGAATGTTACACAGAGTTGTTATCACATATAACAAAGTATTAAGAATGTATGGGAGAGTGTGATGCAGGTTATGGGTTAGAGGTCTTGTGTTTGTCAAATTGTAAGTAAGAAGTTTTTGCAGGTGATGTTATAGAAGTAATATAATGATTGTTGTTGTTATTATGTTGTTTAGTTTTTAATCTTTAAAGTGTGCTCTTCCTGTGTATTTGACATTATCTTTGTTTATATGGAAAGGAAACATAGCAATAGTATGTTTTGTTGTCTCTGGAAGTGATGCTTCACAATAATATTATTTGAAATATATAATAAAGTAATTTAACAATTTAAAAGCTAAAGTGATTTCAAGATTATAATAACAGAAAACCTCCAATCACTTACATGTTTTACAAAGTAGGGCAGTCCAGGTTTGCTCATCATGTCATAATAAAGCAAAAGCTTAATAAGATTAATAGTTTGAGTTTAGTAAGCATCTTTTGGTTTTGTTTTTACTTGATAAAACTGTTAGTTTGTTTAAATTGATTTTCACCACATCCTGATGAAATCATGATATTTAATGCCAAGGAGAGGCCGAAGAGGGGAGAAGTGTCTTTAATGTGCTTTTCCTGGCTGAGTTTGGCATGAAATCTTCTTCAGAAGATGAGAAGAAGGGACGAGAGATGCAAATCAGGATTAAAAATGATGATTAGAAGAAGAGCAGGTGAACCCAGAAACTAAACTCCAACAGGGTGTCACACTCTTGGTGTTTTGGGGGCTTTCTTCCTGGGCTGAGGAAGAGGAGGAGGCTGCTCATCATCAACGTTGTCGACCGGTTTGGGTGCCTGCTGGGAAGTGAACAATCGAGTGTCCGATCAAATGCCACACTGATAACCTGCACCTTGATGCTAAATGGTTACTTTCTAAATGCTACCGATTAACAACACATGGTTTTCATCATCTCCTACCTGCGCAGTTCTCCTGGGGCTAGGCAGAGGGTGACCGTGGTCGGGGGCTCTTGGACGCTGCTGGTCGCGCTGCTGCTTGGAGCGATGTTGGCGAGGACCAGTGTGGCCGGCCGGCTGCTGCTGGTGGTGGTGGGGATGGTGGTGGTGATGATTATGATGTTGTTGATGTTGTTGATCGGCAGGATGTTGATGTTGCTGTTGCTCATTGGTCCATGCCAAACGAAGCTCCCCCTCGTCTGTTGAGTACGAAAAAAAGCACAGACGACACACCAGACAGAGTGATTCATTGTATGTCTTTATATTTACACATATTATAAATAATCATTTATTACTATACAACTACAAATGTTTTATCTTAGAATACGGCTTTGAAGGTTGAGGTCAGCTAACCTATGAATTTGATCTACTTTGTGTTTAGCACACATTGAGCTTTCAGGGGGATGTTGTGGTCATGCTGGAGCTCATATGATTATTAACCACATGTCTGTAATCTTTAAAGTTTCAAACCACCAACTTTTTAAATCTCAGATTATCTAGCTTCTCTCAGTCAGGTGTGGATGGTTATTTTCATTTTACTTCTGTTAACCCAGAGTGCAGAGGTATTACATGGGCACTCTAAGTTTATTGACTGTTTTTAGAGCCTTTATTCTAATAAACTGTTTGTTCTTAGTAGTACTTTGTTTTAAATGTATTTATATTTAGATATTATAGTTTCCAGCATGGTTATCTCTACCAAAGGTTTGATTTGAAACACTTTCCATTTCAACCTCATTTATCAAAATTCAGCTTTGTGATTAAATCTTAAATTCAATAGTTTGTTCTAAACAACTTTTTAAAAGTTGCAATTGCTAAAGTATTCAGAAGATGGTGTGACATTATCACAGCAAAATAAATGCATATCAATGTTTGTAAACCTTACAAATGTAATTCATGTACAAAATAAACAAAATTGGGCCTAACACTGAGTCTTGGGGAACCCCACAAGTAACACTCAAATATTACACAGAGAGTGGGAGGAACCCGCTCATTTAATCAGCTTACACTGTCTCCAAGAGCCTCAGTTGGTTTTATTAACAAACACTGAAAAACAGAAATTGAAAAAATTGCTGCCCATAAGTACAATTCATGGCAGTTAATGAAAAGTAACACATACAGGGTTGCCAGTTGTTTTGTCATAATATGAATTATGACAACAAGCTAGTTACAAACAAACAAAAAACCCTTTACCCTTCAGTTGCAAGCGTTTTCTTCTTCTGGTTGTGATGCAGCAAACGATGACGATGACCATCAGCAGCAGAATAATAGCTGATGAGGATGGATAATTACAATATTTTTAAAATGACAACTCAACAATTGCATATTTCAATCACGTGTAATTACTTTAATCATAATTCCATAGTATGCATTGAGAAGAGAGGTACAGTTAAAAAGATGTATTAGTATATACACTTTGATAAAAAATACTGTCATGCTATCCGTGGAGGACAGCAAACATACCTCCTCCGCCACCAATGAAAACCCAGATACTAATTCCAAGTACTCGATCAGGTAAAATAGGCTCTTAAGGGGGGAAGAGGAGAAGGAGAAAAACATTAAATAAGTATTAATGTATTGTATTTCTTTTGATATGTGGTCAAAAACTATGACATTTGGTAAGTGGAGCTATCTAACGGACAGTTGACAAATATGCCTCTTTTTGAAACTTCCTAAGTAATCGCACTGCAGCTTATCCAACACGAGGACACTGAATGAGTCGGCTGAAAGCAACACATAACCTGAATCAAACTTTCAGGTTGTTTCACATCTCTACAAACAAAATCTTATGTTATAATGATTTGATAGATGCAATTATCCTACTAAATTATTGTGTTTTCCCATCAGTATATTTATAATTTTTTGTGTGGAAATGAATGTGATCAAAATGTCTCATTAATTAAATCAATAAACACCCTGATTATTACTGAGCATTTCTTATCAATACTGTTTTGTATGCAACTAGGTCTAGTCCATAACACATTTAATGAAACTGTGTGATTTCCATCAAATGTGAGGAATCAGGCCACATAGACATGTGGCTGTAGCCACTGAATAATACTTACTGTACGTAAAGCAGGGTTTGTCAACAGAGTCACTGGTCTTATTGCTGACGAGGTTATAAACTTCGCATCTAAAGGAATATTTTTCCAGAGCTTCAGCTTTTTGTTTCAGAACTTGATCATTCTCGTTTTCCAACTCCTTGTTATTCTGAAACCATTTAAATGTGGTCTCAGCCTGTTGGATAAAAATATCATTAATAGATGGATTATTAGAGGTTTATCATGAAAATATGTGTATAAGTGTAATATAAAAGACCCAGAATAAAACCTTGCAGGACAATTTAAAATTTAGACGAGGATGAGACCACAAAGTCAGCTCCAAACACGTTTTAAGGAAACAGACTATTTTCTCAGTGTTTGACCATTTATCTATTATCTGTCATACCTGTTCACCATGCCACAGATGAGGGCTAAGCTAGGTAGCTGAAAAATCTGAACAGCCAGCATGACTACTGTGTTTTCTGCAATGTGAGATTCCTCAATATTTTCTAGCTAATATCTTTCTCAAGGTTTCCTTGTTATGTGAAGGCCATGTGCAGTTAGCTCAAACATGAAGAAAAAAACATGAAAACAAATGGTTGAACAATACAGAGTCTACAAAAACATCTTTATGAAGGACTCATTCAGAAAATACTCCACTCACAGCTCGACCCCTACGCAGCTTTGTAAATAATACATATTGCAAATTCTCACCTGATTAACTTGGCAGGTTAAAGTCAGTGGGGAACACTTAACCTCCACTTTAGGCTTCTGGACAGGATCTGAGTAGAGTAGATTTGATAAGAACAAACATTATTTGAAATAGTGCTCATTAGGCATCATAAGTACACTGTAATTATCACGTCATGACAAACAAAACATGGAAACAAATGTAGTTATCTGAAGTAATGACAGGATACTAAACCACATTTTGTTTTATGTTTGTTGATTATATTGTACAGCTTCTGGTGCATCACAACACAGTTAAAGACAACACACTCTGAGTTTTGATGAACAGATTTTAAAAAAGGAGGGAATATTGCATGTTCATATCAACGTGAACATGTTCAGCAGACACGATGAAAACTTTGTGCTTGCAGCCAAAGAAAATGTAATCAGAAGTTGTTGTTGTTACCTACCCAGTATACATAATTTTGTGCTTTTCAGTTTCGGTATTAGTTGTCCATTTTTATCAAAGACCTCGGGGATGTATTCCCCTGCTTTGTCTTTCATCAGATTTGTCAGCTTCAGGGATCCATTTTCAGTAATATCATCTTTTGTCCCTGTGTGAAATGTGTCCCCTTGTCGATATACGATTACTTTATTGTTGTGCTTCCATTTCAGTTTTTCAGCTTTGTCCAGATTGTGGTTCAGACTCACAATAACGTTTGAGCCTGTAGCTGCATACTGGCCACAGTCAGCCTGAGAATCTGTGAAACAGAAAGAAAGGTGAAGAAATACAAAGGAAAATCAGATGGCACTCGTTATATTTTGCAGTCATGTTATTTATGCCCCCAAAAATCACATGACAATTCACATACAGTGTACTGTGATATTTCTGTGCATGCCACCTTCAGTGCTCCTGATATCTTTTATGTTTTTATAGGCTGCAGTGTGTCTTACACCATAAAACATTTCCCATATCTAAAAGAAGATTCTTCTTTTCATGAAGCAGAGTCAATAAGCTGCTAAAAAGACAAAAAACAAACCAAAAGAGCTCTTACATGTAGTGAGATATCTCTAGAGAAGACTATGTACTGTGTATCAGTGCCAAATTTTGTGCCAATTCATCTGGTAGATGTTGAGATATTTTAGTGGATAAGTCAAAACTCTGACCTTCTGGTGGCACTATAGGAAAAGTCAGGGGATCATAAAAGCCTATGGGATTAACCCTCAGGGGATTATGAAACTTGGCACAAAACCTCATGGACGTCCATATAATAGTTATGTTATACATTCTGGTCTGTTGATAGAGTTAGTCCTCAGCTTCTGAGTAGCTGACAGGACAGTGGCCAGACTGTCTTTACAACAATGAGCAATATCACAAGTTCCAAAAAGAAAAAAACTAGATTTCAAGTACTATATGAGGAGCATACAGAAAGAAAACATCACTGGTTTTATCAAATGAGTAATTTATTTTATTTCCCCAGCCCACTGTAGCTAATCTCATCATGAAAGTGGGAGATTAAGACAAGTGATGGACCTCAAAAACACTTACCCAGGGAACAAATAATTTGTAAATTGTAACTGATTATTACACTAACAGCAAATGTTATGAATACAATATAGTTACTACATATAGAACTTCTAAATGAAATACAATTATCTCATGTTTAACATGCACTGCTGCAACACTGAGCATTGCAGTTCTTATGTATGCTGGTATGGTTGCGAGTAATGGTGAGGTTTTTGGCATAATTTGACATTAGAGATGAGTCTGCTTGGGGTTTGTTCGTATGCATAGTCAGGAATGTATCCAAGTGCACGCATCTTCTTAAGCACATGGAAAAATTAATGGATTGTTTGGATTTTTAAATATTTATTGGCTTTTTAGTTGTTGGGATTAATTTCATTTTTCATAAATGTCACTGCATCTGGCCACATAAAGAATAAAAACTTTAACCAGCTTGTCCCCTTCTCCTTTGTAAGTGTGTATATGCGTGTGTGCTGTGCTGTTCGTACACGAAATGTGAAACTGACAAGTCTATGAAATGAAACTCTGCAGCCATACTGCACAGATCGTTTGACCCTGTCACAAAGCCTGAGAACACTGAAGATGGATGATGTGTATAATATCCTGTTGTGTCTCTTCAGACCACAGCCTGCTGAAAAAAACACACAAAGCCAAACTAACTCCCATATCTGTCGCCGTTAATATCCAGCCTTCACTTTCAAGTACAGCATAGTAAAATATACTAAAATTATGTTTTCCATATTATTGCTTTCCTTTTAATAAAATATACAAAAATATGATTTGTTACTTTGACTGAGTTTAATTTTCTAAAGGGAACCCAAAGGAAAATAATGGTGACATGAGTCATCCTCCGATGAAGCAGAACACTAATATTTTTCTACAGAACTGGTGATTTAAGGCCTTCATTGGAACACACATTTGAGTCACTCGTCAAGACAAAAAAAAACAACAAAAAAATTGCTAGTTCATCAGGATTTTGACCACTGGTCAGCAAACATGGTCTATTTAAAGTCTTTAAATACTGAAAAGGTCAACGTGATTATTAGCAAGTTAGCAAAACTTCAATCTTCCTTAAACTCAAATTGTTTTCTAAAACTAACCACAAACTCAAGAAGGAAACCTGATGTCAAAGTTCTGAGCTTTGTTTGCCCACCATCCACTCCAACAAGCTCTCTCTTTATGAGGTTCAATGCATCAACCAGAAATTACCTTTCCTAAACATATTTGGCAAAACCATGTGCATATAGGTAATAGTACATACACGTAATTTTTAGGAGACAGGAGTGCAGTGATGAAGATGGCCCTTTACCTTACTTGAGAAGTGCTTTTTGTTGATGATTCTGAGGGAGCCAGGAGCTTTTTTTTCAGCAAAATTTGTCATGGATGACTCTTCTGAAGTCTTACGCAGAAACAAATAATACTACATCCTCTTTCTGTGACACCCATATACTGTTTTTCCATTAGACATCTTATATTTTCCATGAGAAACGGTTCAGTTTCATCAAAAATCCTTTGGTTTTCAGAGAAATAGGCTGTGTGGGATTGCACAACAGTTGCATAATCCAAGATCCACAACACTGATTGGCTGGTGGTATTGCTGGCATCACTAACGCTAACCCTTTGTGTCACTATATCTGAATGTCACATCTAGCAGTATGCAAGTTTAAATCACAACAGAGAAGTTAGATTCTGGATATAATTACTTTTTCCAATTGTGACATCAAAGTTATCGATTCAGTTGTCAGTTAACAATTTTACATCTCAAAGAGCACAATCCAACATTTCTATTACCCATGATGCCCTCTTAAACACTGCTCACATGGAGATGAAGCTATGACAAGTTTTAATGAAGTTGTGAATTAAAGGACCCATAGTGTGTTAAATATTACGCACTTTTTCATGTCTTTTCAACATAAATATGTGTCTTTGGTGTGCCTAAAGTAGAGCCCAATCAATATGGGATTTATAAGACAGATACTATTTTGGTATTTGATAACATGACAAAATTGTTATAAATATTACTTTGCACAAAAGTACTCGTTATAAAAAAAGCTATTAGTTTTGTGGTGGATCTGTGGCATCCCAAACATGTCTGTTGCCAACAGGAGAGTTGTTGAACATCCTTTTGTGTACAAACTATGCAATTAAAACACTCATAACATGATTTAAGGATTCTACTTCTGTCTCTCCAATTCTTTTTAAATTGTCATTTATCAGCTGTTAATATTAGTTGTTATATAAACACAATACTGATTTATGCAATTAACTCACATTGGCCCGTAATATTGGCATGTCAATTTATTGGTCTGGCACCAGGCTAGTCTAAAGACCCCCAAAGTATGAGAAACAGCTTCCTTCCCACTGAACACATACTGAATACACCCTCTCAGCCCCAATGTGCACCTAGACCAAGTGGTTGTTCCATCAAGCTGGAGATGTAGCTTGTTCAGTATGTCTTTCAGAAAGGGCTTTTCAGTAATGAAATGAATTTCTGGTTTTCTGGCAGCTACAGTTAGCATTATTTAGCAGCTAATGTTACTACTTACAAAAAGTAAAGCTATCTGTACATCAAGAAACTTTGTAAGCAGCTGGAGGGCCTCAGGAAAACCAGAAAACATTTTCTCTTTAAAATATGACCCAGTTTCACCAAATTAAGTAAATAAAGTTATAAAGTTTTGCTTTGCACTGTAATCAGAGATGCCCTACTGTCAGATTTCCTATTTGTGGTTTGATAAACAGTAAATTCATAAAATTCAGTGGCCATATTGCTATTTTCTAAGCTATGTTATTGTAGCTGTCAGAGCCATCGAGCAAACTGGTAAAACAATAAGGCAAATAGGGCCACAAGTACTGGCTGCTGCATAATCTCGCATAGCTAGACCTACTTATAAAGTAAATTTGCATACAGCAGCAACACACACACTCAAGTGAGGAACACAGGGAACAGGCTTCCGTAAAAACAAAAAAAACAAGCTAATGCTAGCTGAGCTAGCTCAGCAGAAAGTTCCACAAAAGCAACATGTAAAAAGCTGCCGGCATCCAACCCACTACTCTTGTTATTTGTCTGGCATCAAATCAGACTTAATGTCCCTTGCTAGTATTTCAACATTAATCCAACATCGACACAGCAAGTGGGAGTAGCCAAATTAGCCACAAAACTGCTGCCGCCAACTTCAACCGAAGATACAATATAAACAATGAACAACATCAAACATAGCAAAACTTAGATATTTCAAGTTTTAATTTGGGAGAGCTGGCAATGATCAATCATTAAGCTTAAATTGTTACCGGCCCTTAAGAAAGCAGGTGGTGGTAAAATGCGCACACATACTGCCATCAAAAATACTTCATCCACTCAGCTCTCCTGTCTGCTGAGGTTGAGGGCCGATGCAACAATTTGTGCTGCTTCTATGATGATGTTGTTGAATAAATGTTCAGTAAGTTGGGCCATGCAGTCTCGATTAGGTTGGAGAAGTTCAGAGTTGTGAAAACGGAGGTGTTTGACTTCCAATCTTAGCTTACAACTTACTCTATTAAACCATACGATTATTAAAACACGTATTTTAAGCAAGATATATTTGAATATTATACATTTGAATATTAAATACTATTATAAAATACTCATTCCTCTAAAATTTGACAGGTAAAGAAATTTCAGAACTTTTAAGGACAGCATTTATTCTCTTAATATAAAGTAATAAAGTTGTAATCAATTTGACCTCAAAATAATGAGAAGCTTACTCCATCATCTCGGGATAATAATCTTAAAACAAGCAAAAGTATTTGCTCTCAAACTATGGAGATGACTTTACACCTAAAAGATAACCATGTCTGCTCTCCACTTCCACAAGCAGGCTAATGTAACGTTTGTCAAGTTTGAAAATGTCCTATAAAAAGTTTTTGCTTTCAGTCATTTAACAACAGCGTGTGTTGCTTATTCAATACAATAAAGAGAATTCTTGATCATCAAAAGGAGCTTCTGCCCACTATTACCACAAAACACCCAGTAATTTAAGGAACCAACAGAATAATGTATTTATAGATACATAAATGCATGCACACACACACACACACACACACACACACACACACACACACACACACACACACACACACACACACACACACACACACACACACACACACACACACACTTCACAGCTTTGATGCAGCAACCTGTTCATTCAAACTGGCCAAACATCAACTGTGACATTTTAAACTCAGAGATAACAAGATCCTCGGTTCGTCTGCAACACTGAAAAATACTTTTTGATAATTCTATGTAATCATTTCTCTTTCCGTGCATGTACCAAATGCAGTTTTGTTTATATGCAATTATATAAATAAGTAATGTCTAGAGTTTACCTTACAATTGTTTCTTGTAAACACTGATAATATTTTAAAACGTCCCTGTTTTGATCAACTCCTGATCAGATGCACTGGTCATGCAGCAATTTGAAAAGTTTTGAAAACATGTTTACATAGTTCACCAAAGTTTGATGTTTTACCAAAGAAAGATTAAAATGAAAAAGGATCTTTTTATATTTCTAGATGTATCTGTACAGAAAGTCTGTATTTAGTTAAACCATCTATATTTTGTATCACTCAGTACATGACTCAACTGTCTCAAACATGGCTATTATTTGATGCATTTCTGTATATTTATTTATGGTACATGTGTTTTTTCTTTCTTATTTCAGGTGTTGAAATCATATTGTTGCTTTTCTGTGCTGCGTGGCTGCAGCTTCTGTCGGTCACCTAGACTGAAGCTCTTTTGCTCTGCTTCCTGTTCGTCCCCTTTAACCTCATGTCAGACCAATTTCACCACATGAGCACACATAATTTCTGGTGCAGGTAACGTTCTAAGGTGATTTCTTCTAACTCTGATCTATTTCAGGCAGAGCTTTCAACTCACATTCACCCGCAATCACAATCATTTCGACAAAGGCATTAACAGAAAAACAAACATAGAACAGATATTTATACAAAGAGTGTAGTACAGTCAGTTTGACCAGATGCTATTTCAAGTCATTCAACATCAACCTCAGTTGGAAATTGAACCCTTAACCTGCCCTTGTCAGTGACTCTAGCTGCAGTGTTGTTTTTTTGTTTTGTTGGTTCCCCTTTAGTGCCACAGTGATGAAACAATTCCACACTTCAGTAATTCAGAACACAGCCTTAACTTTTAGATCTAATCTATTATTTTTTGCAAATGTCTGTCACTTCACTAGTCAACATTTAAAGCAACAGTCCACTGTTCTTGCATGTTTTAGCCCATTTACAGTATATTATGTGTACAATACTTAATTTAAAGTTTAAAAACATTTTTTGCACCATACTGAAATAAAGATAAATGTTACTACAGCATGCACTGAAAAATAATTGGTAACAGAACAACGGAACAAATATCTGGGGTTGAAAACATGGTAAAGAACCTCATTTAGAGGTAAAACATTTGAAAAGCAGTAAAGAGTTATTGAGCTGGCCAAAGTTTTTTTCTTTAAAACAGATTTTGCTTTTAAAAAATATATGGAAATGTTAGGAATCAGCACTGTTACAAGAGGAAAGTCAAATTGAATTCCTTAAAAGGCTCACATTATAATATTTAGGATGTAATTACTGAATTTGACATTACCTGTGGAGGCAATGAGGCAGCAGAGCAGGAGCAGAGTGATGGTGGAGACAGCAGCCATCTTTATCATCATCATATTCAGCTGAAAAGAAGAACAGCCGCTTTCCATTATCAAGGTTATTTCCTGTCAGAGCAGAGTGAGATCATCTCCTTTGTGTGTGCGTCTGTACATGTTTATGGTTTCTAAAGGAAGTGATCCAAGAGGCCCTATCTTCTTTCAATGTCAAAGAACAAAACACGCAAAGCTAATGTTATATTTAGAGCACACAGTGAAAGTGCACATCTTATTCTACTTTTGTTGCTTCACTAACTAATGATATAATTTTCACCTCCACTTAATCCCAACACAAACACCAATCAATTATGTTTTTAAGGTGCACAACAACTTATATTTTAGACTTGAAAGCATACATTGGCATCAGTTGGTAACCACTTCCTCTTGTACTATATATGTTTTGGGTCAGAAAACATTACAATATAAACTGACTTAAGTTGTTCCTAACTGCCGCTGCACGACATCATCACTTTTTTTTTTTTTAACCATGTATTGTCAGATCATGCACTTTCCACTCACATGGCCTTGCTGAAACCTCCTTCTGGAGCGCACTAGCCCTGTTCTTAAAAGTTATTTGATTAGCAAATAACAATTTCATCAATTTTATAAACACAACAGGAAATGATTTATGTAGTTAACAGCGTCTAAAGTAAGGTAAAATGTGAAGTTTTAAAGGCTGAACAAAAGTTTTGTATATCTGACCACACCCACATGAGATTAGGCTTTTTAAAAAGTTTGAAAAACATTCATTTTAGCTAATCTGTGATAACTTGAGCACTCTCAAATTTATGATTTCTCTGAACAAACGTTTTATTCATGAAGTTAAAAGTTCTGTCATTAAAATTGACAACAATTTAAAACTTCTGTGACCATAATCTCACAGATAAGGTAATGCAATTTTAATTTCACAAGAACTAATATGCCATGTACATCAATAGTATAAAAGTTTAAAATTCAGGTGTTTTTTTCCAATTTGAAATTGACTTTTAAAAACATACACCTGCTGCCACAAGGTCAAACTCTAAACCATCTGAAAGATTAAAAATCTTACCTTGCAGGGTATGACTGGATGAAATGTCAGAACACCATAATCACCACACAACTTCTCACTAACTGTAATGGTGGTAGATATTGTGCCTAAATAATTTGTATAGATAGGTTGTGCGCCTTCTCCTGAGTGCCTGTTGCCACACTATGAATGCAGAGGAAATGTGTAACCATATGTAGCTTGAAGTAACGTCAGCTTGTGGTTTCCCTCCACCATCTCTGAGCCATCATGAGCCGACAATAGCTCTGTACGGATAGTTTTAGTCATTTCTTCTAAATGTAATCAATGCTTTTGGATGACTTACATTTATGGAAACTCTAGGACAGGGGTATTTAATTAGAATTCAAAGAGGTCCAGTTAGAGAAACAATATTCAGTTTTCACATCAAAGTGGAGGGATAACAATAAAAAATACACTAATAGTAAATTCTAAATTTAAGTAAACTAAAATAAAGTGCTTAATTTCAGGGGGGAAAATTAGAAAAAGTGTAGTTTGAAATGATGAAGTGTAGTCTTAACCAATTTTATACTAAACACTCACATCTTAACAACTGAACAGCTGTAATGCCTCCTCTGTTCTTTCATTCCCTCTCATAGGCAAGGCTGGGCAAGTTTATTTGTATAGAACATTTCAACAACAAGGTAATTCAAAGTGCTTTACATAAACCATAAAAGCAACAGGGAGATATAAAAAAGTTTAAAATCAACATAAAATATAATAATAGTTACATTGTTAAAAGAGTTTAATGGAAAATAAAAACAGGCTGAGGGATTGAGCAAATAACTGAGTTACAATCATTTTGAAAAGAGAAAAAACATAGAAGTACACTTAATCTACTCTCTCTAGCTAGTCTATACTTGGGTCCACAGCAATCTTTGGGTCCACTGAAACTCCAAAAACTCCCCTCGGATACTACAGAGAAACCAGGACATGTCTGTGTGCAGGCCACTTTGATCCAGTAATACTCTGGACCCACCTGCGCGTTTACAGGTGGACAGAGGTTCCTGCAAATCACTCGGGCGCGAGATTTAAGACCACTTCCTTCACTCTGTTCAATCTCACTCCCACAATCCTTTAGCTCAATTACCTTCTCATTTCTCACTGTGTAAATATTTAATTAAAAGCAATGGTAAAAAGAGAAGTCTTCAGTCTTAATTTAAAAGAACTGACTGTTTCAGCAGACCTGCAATTATCTGGGAGTTTGTTCCAGATATACAGAGCATAATAACTGAATGCTGCATCTTCTTGTTTAGTTTTGACTCTGGGGACAGAAAGCAGACTTTTCTAGGTCTGGATGGTTCATAACGAAACAGGAGATCAGAAATGTATTTTGGCCTTAAACATTTAGTGCTTTGTAGACTAACAGCAGGATTTTGAAATCAATTCTTTGACATACAGGAAGCCAATGTAAAGACCTCAGAACTGGAATGATGTGATCCACCTTTTTGGTCTTAGTGAGGACTCCAGCTGCAGCATTCTGAATCAGCTGCAGCTGTCTAATGGATTTCTTAGGGAGCCCTGTAAGGACACTGTTACAGTAGTCAAGTCAACTGAAGATAAATGCATGGATAAGCTTTTCCAGGTCCTGCTGAGACATAAGTCCTTTAATCCTTGATATATTCTTCAGGTGATAGTAGGCTGATATTGTAATTGTCTTAATATGGCTCCTCAAATTTAGGTCTGAGTCCATGACTACACCAAGATTTCTGGCTTGGTCTGTGGTTCTTAATATTACTGATTGAAGTCGAGCACTGACTTTCAATCATTCCTCCCTGGCTCCAAAAACAATAACTTCACTTTTATCCTTGTTTAATTGAAGAAAATTCTGGCACATCCAATCGTTGACCTGCTCAATACAGTTGCTCAGTGCCTGTATGGGATCATAGTCCCCTGGAGAAATGGTTATGTAAATCTGTGTGTCATCTGCATAATTATGGTAACATATTTTTGTTGTTTTTCATAATCTGAGCCAGTGGAAGCATGTAAATATTAAACAAAAGAGGCCCCAGAATGGAGCCTTGGGGAACTCCACATGTCATTTTTATCAGCTCAGATGTGTAATTACCTATGGACACAAAGTAGTCCCTGTCCTTTAAGTAGGATTCAAACCAGTTTAGTACTGTGCCAGAAAATCCAACCCAATTTTCAAGTCTGTCTAGTAATATGTTGTGGTTGACCGTTTCGAATGCAGCACTGAGATCCAGTAATATCAAGACTGAAATTCTGCCACTGTCAGTGTTTAAATAGATGTCATTGAAGACCTTAACAAGTCTCAGTGCTGTGGTGTGATCGAAAACCTGACTGGAAGACATCAAAACAGTTATTTAGTGCCAAGTAAGCACTAAGCTGTTGAAAAACAGCCTTTTCAATGATTTTACTTTTGGAGATTTGATATGGGCCCATAATTGCTCATTAGTGACCTGTCTAGATTGCTCTTTTTTAAGAGTGGCTTAATGACTGCAGTTTTCAAGGCCAGTGGGGAAAAACCTGAGAGGAGGGACATGTTGACATGATTGATTTGTAGTAAATCTGAAGCCATGTCTTTAGACACATTTTTGAAAAAACCTGTTGGCAAAATATCAAGGCAGCATGAGCAGGATTTCAGATGTTGTATTATTTCCTCCACGTTTTTTTTTGGTTAATAGAATAAAATTGTCTCATTCTATATGAATTGTTTTAAGTGGACACAGGGACAGGACATATCCTGTAACTGATATAGAGGCACTGATTGCTTGTCTAATTGTTTGAATTTTGTCTTTGAAGAAGGAGGAAAATTCATTGCAGGCCCTGGTGGATAGAAGGTCAGAGGCTACAGACAGAGGAAGGTTGGTTAGCCTGTCAACAGCAGCAAACAGGGCATGTGCATTATTAGTGTTTTTGGTGATGATGTCAGAAAAGAAGGACTGCCTTGCATTTCTCAGCTCTAAATTATAAATGCGAAGTCTCTCTTTATAGATGTCATAATGAACCTGGAGATTTGTTTTCCGCCACCTGCATTCAGCTTTTTGACACTCTCTTTTTTGAGTTCTAACCAGCATGGCATTTCTCCATGGAGATCTCCTCTTACCAGAGACCACCTTCACCTTGGCTGGCGCAATGACATCAATAACATTTGTAATTTTAGAACTGAAATTATCTACAAGCTCATTGACTGAGACCTGTGAGAGGGTGGGTGTTGACGAGAAAGCCTCAATAAATTTTTCACTAGTGTTTTCAGTGATATGCCGTTTTGTGATCACTTCTGTTTTAACATTTGTGTGCACACAGACAGCACTAAAGAAAACACAAGAATGATCAGAGAGAGAACATCAGTCACCACAACCTTGGAAATGTTCAGACTCTTGGAGATGACCAAGTCCAAAGTGTGCCCCTTATTGTGTGTGGGCTCCATCACATGTTGGGTCAGTCCATAATTATCAAGAACACAGACACAGTTCTTTAGTCCCTCTGTCCTGGGGGTTGTCAGCATGGATGTTAAAATCACCAACAATAACCACACATTCAAAGTCAATACCTATTATAGACAGCAGTTCACCAAAGTCATCAAAAAGGTTTGCACAATATTTAAGGGGCCTGTACATATTTAGAAAAATAGCTCTAGAAGAGGAATTCAGCTGAAGAGCCACATATTCAAAAGAAGCAAAATTCCCCTAAGACATCTTTTTGCATTGGAGGGAGTCATTAAACAAAATGGCAACCCCACCTCCTCTGTTATGTACTCTAGCTTCACTCATAAAACTGCACTGTTATCTTGGTCCAACCAAGTGTCAGTTAAAAACATGAAATTAAGATTGTGAGTTATTATAAAATCATTGATTAAAAATGTTTTTCCTGCCAAAGACCTAACGTTTAACAAAGCTAAACGTTATCTGGCTCCCTTTTTTCAACAGGCTGATGAGGAATTAATACTAAACTTGCAGGATATGTTGAGTGCTTCCTGTTTCTTAACAACATTCACCATGCTTTTTCTGTTACCTATCAAGACAGGGATGGAGAAGACTACCAGCACACTGGGCCCCGGCTTGTCCTGGGAAGAGTCATGAGTGCTATTTTCCTTGTAGCCTGGACCCAGCACATATCAGACAGAGCTTACTGGGCTTTTTTGCCATTGCGGAGCGGGAAGGCAGGTTGTGCGTGATATTTGTGACACATGTCAAACCTGTGGTGGAGGTGGACGTTGAGGGGGGTTTAGGGTAGAGAAAATGGGAGTGGAGCGAGGGAAGGTGCGGGGTGTAAATTTGGTCTTCCATGTGATCAGTGAAGTCCAACAGGTCTGAGAGGGGAGACAGTGTGTCTGGAGACCTAGATGGGGATTGGGGGGGTAGAGATGTTGAATCCTCACTGTTGGTTTTCACTGAGAGAGGTGGAGGCTCTTCCTCTTGGCTCAGATGTCTCCCATGATCAGAGCTCTCTTCCGGGCGGGAGCTGGGGTGGCTCGCCTTCAAATTTTCTGGTGTGTTGTGTTAGGTCTTCTTCTTGTTTTGATTCCTCTTGTCTCTTAGAGCTACCACTTTCCTGCTTTCTCTTGTTCAGTGAGAAATGTGAGCTCTAGTTTGTCCTGCCAGCTAGCATTGGAGATATATGAGATATTCTGGTGTTAAACTGAGAGAAAGGAGAAGACAGCGGCTGGGTCTGGATCCGGACCGCGGTCCGCCTATTAGTGACCTCTGCTCTAGGAGATGACACTACATAGATCTGTTCCAGCTAACAGTGCTAAATAAAGTAAAACAAGTTGCAACAGAGACATTTTAGCTGTTAAACAGGAATGTGATCAGTTCCAATCATGTCCAATTGTTATCTAGTTTTCTTGAAGTGAAGTCGGCATCATCAAAAGTATTTTTTTGCACACCGCTAAAGGTGCAATACAGTGATTTAATCACAACAAATGCAGACTAACTGTTAACAATCTGTGATCTCAAGCCCAAGCTAAAATAACCCTGATCACATAAGTATGACCACCAGGGTTATGTTCTCGAATTTGTTAAAGCTTGTTTAGAGCCAAAGATAGATATCTTTCAACTGTGTTCACAGGCTGAGTGGTACTAAAAGTGACAAGGGAACAGATGTTTAAATCATGAGCTCATTCTAATATCTTTGGTTTTAATAGAAATGTAGAAGTGCAGCTCAATCATGTGTTTTAGTTGTTTTTATTTGTTTTGTTGGTTGAGCTCTGGGACACAGAGGGATAACATACACATAAGATACACACACATTTTGGTTTGAGTGTTTTCATGGAAACTACTGAAAATAATAAAAATATAGAATATCACGTCACACTATGTATATACAGTGTAAGTTTTTTTAGGCAGGTGTGGAAAAAAATGCTATAAAGTAAGAATGCTTTCAAATATAGACAATAGTGTATGATTAAACAATTACACCAATCAGGTGGCAATGATCATAAAGTCAACTGAAACAGAAACAGCTGTGTGTGAGGAATACAGCTGGGTGAGGAACAGACAAACTCATCGAACAAGGTGACTGAGTGCAGAAACAAGATACAAAGTAGTTCTCTCACATGCAGAATTCTTAAAATTAATACTTAATAATTTTGAATGCAGAATTTTTAAGGCAGACAGAGGTTTCCAGATGTGCTGTCCAAGCACTTTTTTAGAAGCACAAAGAAACGGGCAACACTGAGGACCGTAGACACAAAGTAACTTACTGCAGCAAATGAAAGGCATATCATGCTTACTTCCCTTCACAGTTGGCAGACATCAATCAGTGCCATCATCTCAGAGCTGGAAAACAGGAACTGGGGTGCAGAAAAATGGCATCTCTGGACTGATGAGTCAAAAACTGAAATATTTGGCTGCAGCAGAAGGCAGTTTGTTCGCCGAAGGACTGGAAAGCTGTACAAGAATGTGTCTGCAGGCAACAGTGAAGCATGGCGGAAGTTGCTTGCACGTTTAGGGCTGGATTTCTGCAAACATCATACAATTCCATCAGGGAGGCATCAAAGTTTATTCTGCAGCATAAAAATGGCCCCAAACATACAGTGAAAGAACTATCTTTAGAGTAAAAAAGTACAATGAGTCCTGGAAAAGATGGTATGGCTCCCAAAGAGACCTGACATCAACATCATTGTCATGGTTTTGGTATTTTCCTGTTTTCGATTTTTATTATGTCCTGATATGTTCTTGTTTTGTGTTCCAGGTGATGTTTTATTTGGTTATGCATTTGTTCCATGTTTTCTGTTTTACTTGTTAAATCTGCCCTCCTGTGTTTTCACACGCTTTACTTCCTGTGCTATTTTTCAATGATCAGTTTCATGTGTCTTTGTCTAGCTTTGTTCCTGTTGTGTCTGATCAACCACTCATGTCTTTCACCTGTTCACTCCATCCCTGCATGTTTGCTCTGTCTGTATTTAAGCTCTCAATACTGTTCTGTCTTTATTGCGTCCTTGTCTAATGTTGAGTGTTCTGTTCCTGCGTTTCTGGATTACCCCGTTTTTAACATGCTTTGCTCTGTTCTTTTTTTTTTGGTCACACAGGTTTTATTTTGTTAATTGATAAATATACTCTATTTGCATGTTTTGATTCTTACTTTACAGCAGTTTTCCACGCTTGCCTAAAATGTTTGCACAGAACTGAACACACAACAATATTTGGTCTAAACATTTAATTTATGAGTGTAACATTACTTTGTTCTGAAGGTTAGGTTTTTTACATTTTAAATTCATTGTTCAATAAATTTAAAAGGGTCCACCTGTAGTTTTTAGTGGCATCTAGTGATGAGATTTAAGATTGCAGCCACTATGCATGTTCGAACTAATTAGAGAGCACTTGGCATCGGCCAAAACAGACATAACAAGAAACGGCTTCACACAACATGCTGGAAACTCAGGTAAACTCCCACTGCACTATTAAAAGTAATGTTTTTATCAGCTTGATGTTAACTAATCCATGCTTATTGCATGGTAACACTGACTGCATTCTGCTGACATGATACGTCAGCGTCAGCAAAAAAACGAAAATGGTTAGAGAGCTAGACTTACACAATAAATTAGATTGTTGCCACACTTTAGTGACATTGCAGAGCCTCTCTGGTGAAAGTAGTCGGTTAGACCGCAGTAACATTACTTTAGTGAAAGGGTCTTCCACTGTGTTGTTGTCCTGCACCGTTTTGTTGCGTCATTTTAAATTATATGGTTCATGTAAGTTACAGCGATTGAGACTGGCGAAGAAGCTGTGTCCCTGAGTATGGGAAAATGATCACTAAATATTACAAAGCAAACAACAGCATATCCATGCTCGTTAGTTAAAGCTGAGCCAGCTAAAGCACAAAATCACATTAATTTTCACAGGTTTTGCTGCTTTGCAGAAATATCAGCTAACCTGTCCAACAGGATGAAAGCCTGAGTGAAAAAAGAGTTTTAATATCCAAAACAAAGTGAAGGTCTCTGTGAGTCAAGCTTTTCTGATGCAGACAGTGTTTTCTCCTGATGTTGATCCGATTTGGCCTCATTGGCTTCAGCACACAAAACTTTGTTGTTGGTTTTTATCCTTACTGGAGTTCATGTTGGAGTTTGTGTTGTGCTGGGAGTTGGTCGTTTTTTGGTGCTTGTGGACTTCTCATTTAGCTGCAGTGTTATTGCTGTGTGTAGGGTTCAGAATAAGGCAAGAGGCTCGGGGGCTTGCGTGCAGAAAACAAAATGATTCCTTCACATACGAAGCAGCATAGTGGCTGTTTCAAGAGATGAGTGGTTCAGTTTTATTTGAGATTTCAACTCATACACAAAAAACGACATATAGTCCCTTTAATGTAGATTATCATATCACAAGGCTGGTCTCACTCTCTGTTTCTGAGGTGTGTCACAATATAAGACAAGCCCAGGGGCCTCATGTACAAAAGACTGTGCAGCTTTCATAGAGAAAGATGGCTTACTCACAGAATTTAAAAAGTGTATGCACAGAAATATCCACATATAAAACCAGACGTACGCCAGGTCCTGCGCCCCTTTCCTTTACACATCCTAAGTGAAACTGAGCGCACATGCACGAGACACATTCCCCGCCTTGACTCCTCCCATAAATTACTATGCAAATAACCATAAATGCATCAGCCTCACCTTCTAAGATCCAAATAACAACGACCCATCCTGCTGCAAAACATGTGAAAAAGAGAAACTACGCTGAGTGTGAGATCAAGGTGCTGTTCACTGAAGTGGAGGAGGGAAAAAATATTTTATTTGATGGTTTGAACTCTTCGATCAGCAACAAACGCAAAACGACAGAGTGGCGTTAGTGTTACAGTAACAGTCAATGCAGCCGGCTACTGGCTGAAATAAAGAAAACATGGTCTGACATAAAGTGGATGTCAAAAAAGACGACAAAATAGTTTTTCTGGCACTGAAATCGAGGTGGAAGTCAGAAAGTTGTTTGATGCAGCTTGTTCACAAACAAAAGAAAATTCTGAGAGTTTATATTATTCTAAACAAAGACTGTAGGTAGAAAGATAAACAAAATATAGGCTGTTGTTGGTCCCATCAGACACACACCTGTCGGCTCCCGCTGCTGACAGCTGACTGCCAGAAACAGTGGCTATAGACTACTCGTATTTGTACCAGGATGGCATGGCTCCACATGGTTGGTCTGTCAAGTACTGGACCCAATTCAGTACACAGATCCAAGAGCACGACTATAGGGAATCTAAATCGAAGTATTAGCCAGTCATCATCATGGGCCAGGAAATCTTAATGAGCACTCTAATTCTTCCACTGGCGTTTTCCTCTGCAGTGCCATAGCGCAGCCATGCAGCATTACGCACTAGTGTCACGCAGCGTTTGCATGTTTACAGCAATCATACAGAGTATCACACCTTGCCAAAATGATGGCTTCAATCAGTGGTATCCCCACCCTGGGAGATCATTTGAAGATTCAGAGCTGTCCCTGGCTTTATTTCTAGAGGTTTTTAATTTACACAGTCCATATTTGCAGGTGATGAAGATGTGCCGGGTGAGTCGAGGTGAGAATGCAGAGAATCTGTTTGTGCGCGACCGCGGTATCAGCCTAGTTTGTTAACTGCAGTGTGATGACACGCCAAAACTGAAAACTAAAAGGTGATATATGCACGGAGGATATTATTTAAAACTACTGAGCTCTCCTGCAATTCTTTAATGCATTTGATATTATCTCGGATCTTTAGACAGTGATAATGATAATGTTTATATGATAAAGTGATAAAGTGTGATGTGAAGTGAAATTAAATATGTGAGAACCATCATGATCTACACCTCTCACATTCAATTTTATTTTGATATTAAACCACTACATACATGATCAAACTTTCCCGTTCATTTTTATGCATCCCACGTGTGCGTGAAAACTAGCGTACGTATTTTTTGTGCGTAGGCAGCTTTTATACTTGAGGCCCCGGGTGAGCTTTCAACCGCTCCTGGTGCCTGGGTCCTAGTGCTAGCCATTCTTCCCCCTCAGCACATCTGCAGGGCAGCAAAATAACTCTTAATGTGTCTTCAACTGTTCAACTCAACAAAACTATTTCACAAACACAGAAAAATCCTGCTCGCTCTCAGGTCAAGCAATTTGTATCCCTCACATACAAACTCCAACAGAGAGATGAGCTCCACCTGATTTGACCTGTAAGTGAAGCATCATCAGTAAACAGAGATGACCTTAGTGAATATGGACAAAACATTGCATAAGCACAAGTAATAGTTTATTCCCTATAGCACTCTATCATCTGTTGGCTGCTTCGATGCAAAAAGACTGCTCTCTAAGACTCACTGGCATTACTCCCAATTGTAAATGGGTTTTGAAGAGACAACTGCCGAGCTGTCTGAGAAAAAGCGACAACTTTCGGTTTAACACTTTACTAAAAATACAGTTCACACAGTAGGATGGAAAAATATCTCACAGGCTGATTCTGTCAGATAAATAATTTAACTCAAACACTGACAGTTCTCTATTATGTTTCACATCCTCCAGCAGCTTTATTTTAATTTCAGTTTTGGTTTTAGTTCCTGGAACTTGTTCCTTCTTGTTCCTTGCATGTGTGTACATAAATCAGTCACAGTAAATTTCACTGTCGGGCAGTGAGGATAGCGCTCAGCGAGTCGACAAAACATCGTCATTTTCCTTTTGTTTTTGTTCCCAGCAGATCAGATTTAAATATATTAAACATATATAATATGTATAGCGATGGATGGAATTATTGTGAAAATTCATGTTCAATTCATTTGAAGTGGGGTGATGAGTTTGTGTTTATTAGATGTTAGTATCATAACCACGGACAATAACGCTACTGTGTGTGTGTTATCAGCTCTGTTATTTACATGTGAAGAGCATTCAGCATCCAAACACCCACCCACTTTGAGGTTATCAATGAGAACCCCACACAGCAACACCTCCTCTGTCGCTAAAAGAACTGTCTTAAAAAAGGGGCTTTTTATATTACATTACATTATATTTATGTAGTGATATCAGAAAATGGTTATGGTATTTTATTAAAGCTGTGTTAAATGATTGTTAATTGAGCCTTATTACATGTGAAATGCAGATTAAATCATCTTCAGGAACGAGAAAAGCTTTGGCTGTATTAATTTTTTATTTATTTGTGTATAACTTTGTTGTGGTGGCCAGCTTGTGTCATGTTATTCATATAAGAAAGTAAAATACTGTATCATTTCAGAGGAACTAAACTTGTTCTTCAAAAATGAATTGGCAAAATTTCACTTACATAATACCGCCTAAATGTGAGAGTCAAACTTAGTGTCAAAAATGCAGAACAAAAGGTCCTCTGTGCCTTACAGGAGCCTACACATGAACCTGGATAATGTTCTTCAGTCTGACCTTCACATAAAAAAAATAACATTCATTTTTCTCCACTGACTTAAAAGAGTGTCATCTGAAAAAAACACTGAAGGAGAAAAACCACGAGTCGGTTTGATGAACAGTATTCTTAACTGCAGTTGCCCACAGGGTGGCACCATTAGATAACATGTGCATGTAGTTCAACATGATTCTACTGTACATCCACCAGCCTATCAATTTAATGCTGCATGCAATATGTATTTTAGTAGCTGCATAAACTGGATGAGTATTTTGTCTACTTTTACTCTTTTCCACTGTTGAATATCTGAGAACAATAAGTGAAATGAATTAAACTCAATTAAATAAAAATATCTCACATTTGTCTTAAGATGCACAGTAGTAGAAATATACAGGTTGCCAGATCCACAGATTGCGGATATTTTCTTGTATTTATCGGCTATTGGTTTAGTTTAATCAGCCTTGTTTCAAACACTCTTTATTCTGGCACCACACCTAGCTTTTGATTATTTATTGAAACACCAGAGGCTGGTACTGTGTTTTGTTTGACAGGTCATTTTAGTACAGTGAGGTAGGGGTTTGTTGATTTTGTTATTTTCAGTTTGTTGAAGTTAGTAAGGTGAGCAGGTAACTTGTAACTGTTACATCGGCGATATGTTCCATACCTAGACAACTTCTGGTTTTAACAGGGGGTCAGCTCATTAGTGCAGGACTGTTTTGAAAACAGACTGGGAGGTGCTGGCACAGGGGGCAGACTTATACACTGCATGTGCCTCGGCTTACATAAACTTCTGTACAGTACAAAACACCAAAACCATTAACATGTTTCCAAACCAAAAACCATGGCTGGACAGAAGTGTAAGGTCGCTGTTCAAGGCACGTAATGTTGCCTTCAGGACGGGTAACATGCTGGCAAACAGAAAAAAGAGAACTGAAAAAGAGCACTAGAGACTCCAAGCGCAGGTACAACAGGCGCATTGAGCCTCACGTTAAAAAAAAAAATCAACCCCTGTTGCATGTGGAGAGGCATTAAAACCATAAAAGACTACAAGAGCAGCACTTCACAGATCAGCACAATCCCTGAGGACCTGAAGCAGTTCTTTGCATCCTTCAACAACCAAAAACAGCAAAGTGGGAGCTCCTCACACCGCACAGTATACTGAAGTTTGCTGATAACACCACTAGAGTGGGACTGATATCTGAAAATGAGGAGACGTTCAACAGGGAGGAGGTTCAACATCTGATGAAGTTATGTTCAGACAACAACCTTTTCCTGAACACCACAAAAACCAGGGAGATCATTATGGACTTTAGGAGATCAAGGAAGAGTGCACACCCCCTTCTCCACATAAATGATGAGGAGGTGGAGAATGTCAATGACATCAAGTTCCTCCATAAAAGATGATCTCTCATGGTCCCTCAACACCTCCCGCTTGGTAAAGAAAGCTCAACAAAGGGTTTTCTTTCTGAGAAAGCTTCCCTTTCAGCTCCTAAAAATGTTTTACAGAAGCTGCACAGAGAGTATCCTCTGCCAGCTACACAGCAGTGAACAGCAAAGATTTGACCCACGTGGTAAGAACTGTACAAAGGATTGTGGGAACTGTGCTCCCGAACCTGGACACAGTGTATGCTAGCCGTCTACATATGAGGGCTAGCAGCATCAGCATGGACACAACCCCAGGTCACAATTTGTTTGTGCAGTTTCTGTCTGATTTATTGGTCTGATACATCGCACCACTGAGTTTTAATCGTCAATAAAACATGAACTTTACATTACCACAAACATATTTATACTTTACTCAGGAAGGAAACGTGGGCAGTGAGTTTTAACATGTCAGCAGGACAGAATACCACATTTAGATTTTGCGTTGAGCGCAAAGTGACACTGATCTGTATAAAATGCGTCTTTGAGAGCAAGGATTTCTACTTGGACACTAACTTGTAACTACTGATACTACTGTGAAGTTTAAAATGCCCCTATTTCAATTTATAAAATCAAAGTATTTAATTGAGTATATTTATATTTTTTGGCAAAAAGTTGCTTTATTTCAGCTGCAACATTTGTGATTAATTTTCCCAGCAAATCTCTTATTTCACAGATTACACAAAGAACTTGACGTGTGACATGTGGCCAGATTAACTGACCCAAGCAACATTTATTTATATTATACATTTAGCATGAGTTGAGAGCTATACAATTAAAATCAGAATTAGCATATCAAACAAAGCATGAAATGTAGTAATATATAACAGTGGCACATAAGCAATATATTATAAGAAAATGTGATATTACATATATGCAAATATATTATAACAAATACACATGTTGAGTATGTTATCCATTCTTTAAAACACAGGCCACATTATCCAACACAAATAAATTGGTGCAGTGATGAGCAAAGTTATATTATAAAAGGGACATAACAACAAGGCAAAAACCAAGAAAGAAACATTCATTTTCAAGATGGATTGGGGTCAGATACATAGATATACAGGTTCATCTCTGTTAGATCATCTGTGACACAAGTCAACTAAAGCCTCAGGCTGAATTTCCTGTTATTTAAAGTTGGAGTGAGGTATCATCAGCAAAGAAATGAAAGCGATGAAATGTGTGCACATACACAGAAGTAATCTGTTTATTATGAGAAAACCTGCATAAACCCTATTCCAGTTTTTAAAAGAACCTTTTGGACACTTTCATGCTTTTACAACAGACAGCAGTGAGATGCAATAAAGACCGATACATGCAAGCTGGATTACTTGCACAGAAACAGGATAACTGCGGATTCTGATTTGTGATGAAAAGTGGCAATAGTACAGTATGATACTCCATAAACACTCCATCAGCTACCAAAAAAATGCTTAAATAAAAGAGAATTTTAAATAATTCATAGCATCATTTTAATGTTGTGGTCAGCAAGAGGACAAGTTTAAACTCTCTCTCTAAACACTATTTATATGTAAAATCAGACATTGAGCTCCCCCATATAGCCAAAACAGCATGATCCTCATTTTGTAACGCATCCAATCTTTGAATATTCTGGGTCACCCCTAGGTTAAACAATTATACAATTCATCCTCCGTCTTTTCCTTTGTTATATACTGGAGTAGAAGAATAAAACAGCAGAAAATAGAAATGCCTAATGTAAAACACTTACTTTCCACTGATGGATAGGTCTACTGTGTTACATAAACCATATCCAAGTTTCTTACTTATTAGATTTTCAGTAACAAACAACAGGAAAAAAAGCTAATAATCATCATCCCCTACATATTTCCGAGATATATTTTTAAGTGATAAAAAAGCCATGAGTTTTGCCTGTAGAAGATGCCATGTTTGATGCTAGTTAGCTAATGTCTCAATTTCACCGGCTGGTTCAGCAGCCACACTCCCTATAATATTGCGGTTACACCTGATACTCTGGCAGTTATAGTAGAGTAATATCAGAAATAGTTGAGCAGCTACAGCAGAACACACAGAACCACATTAGCTACTAACTTTACATAACAAATTGAAAGATAAATGTGGATAAAAATAAAATTAGAACATATAATTATCTATATAATTTTAATGATAAAGAAATATTAATTGAATATTTGAAAATATTACAGTGACATTAGAAGTTAGGCCACATAGCAGAAAGTATATGTGATATGACAGGAATGTAATAAAGAGCTTCTAGTGAAATCTAGCACTAGTGCAACATTGTTTTTTGGTACTTCTCTCTTAGCTCCTGTCCCTTCTGTCCCTTCTGTCCTAGTATTCTTACAATGTGCAACTCCTGTCAGACAAAATGAAAAAGGAAAGAGAGCAAAATGGTAAAGACAATAAGAAGAGCTGGTGAACCCAGAAACTAAACTCTAACACTCACAGGGTGTCACACTCTTCGTGTTTTGGGGGGATTTCTTTCTGGGCTGAGGAAGAGGAGGAGGCAGCTCATCATCAACTTGTCAACTGGTCTCTGTGCCTGAGGGGGAAGTGAAAAATCCAAAACAGATACCACACTGTAAACAATGTATGCCAGGATAAGAGAATAGTGTAAAAAGCTCCTTAATTTTATACAGTAATGCAATTGATGTTTACATTTTTGCTTTGATATAGTTTCCAGTTATAGTTTCACTTGAAACACTTTCAGTTTCAACCTCATTGATCAAAATTCTGCTTTGTGATTAAATCTTAAAGTCAATAGTTTGTTCTAAACAACTCCAAAGTATTCAAACAATATTGTGACTTATTGTCACAGCAAAATAAATGCATATCATGTGCAAATATTTTTTATTTTAATGGTTTGAAAACCTTACAAATTTGTGTCCAAAATAAACAATTTTGGGCCTAAGACTGAGCTTTGGGGAACCGTAGAAGCAACATTCAAGTGTTGCACAGAGAGTGGGAGAAGTGATGGGCCCACCAGCTCATCCAATCAGCTTACACTGTCTCTAAGAGCCTCAGTTTGTTTCTTTAACAAACACTGACAAACAGAACTTGAAAACATTATTGCCCATAAATTCAATTTGCTACAGCTTGAGGAGAAGCAACACCTACAGTGCCACAAGTCCACAGCTTCCTCTGATGTTAAGCATGACCTTTTTAATTCTTCAAGACAGTGCCGTAGTAAACTTAATTAACATTAGCATTAGCATTTTGGGTCTTAAGTTAAGGATAGGGTTAGGGCAAAAGTTGCGGTTAGGGTTGGCCATTTTAATATGAAATATGACAAAGAGGTGTTAAAAAATTAACCAAAAAAATCTTTTACCCCTCTCATGCGAGCGTTTCTTCCTTCTGCTCTGGCAGCAAACAATGCCGATGACCATCAGTAGCAGAATAATAGCTGTTGAGGATGGATAAATACAATATTTTTAAAATGACAACTCAACAATTGCATGTGATTACTTTAATCATAATTCCATGGTATGCAGTTAAAAGAGATACCGTTAAAAAGAAGCATAGTTTATGCACTCTGATAAAACATACTGTCATGCTATCTGTGGAGGACAGCAAACATACCTCCTCCGACAGCGATGAAAATCCAGCATTGAATTCCATATAGTTCTTCATATAAAATAGACTCTTCAGGGGGAAAGAGGAGAAGGAGAAAACAGTCAATAAGTATTAATTTATTGTATTTCTTTTGATCTATAGTCAAACTGTGATTTTTGGAAAGCTGAGCTATCTAATGGAGAGTCACACTGCAACTTATCCAACCAGAGGACACTGAATGAATCGGCTGAAAGCAACACATAACCTGCATGGGGGGTGGGGGCTTTCAACACCTTTAAGATTAACATAGTTTGATGGCTGGCATTGTCAAGAAAAAACAGTCCTACAAGTCCTACAAATGCAGTTTCGGTCCTAGGAGAAAATGCAGCCTCTGGTACTGCAGCTACATGCTACTCAGTTCAAGGCGTCTTGAACGTGTCTATATGTCACGGGCTGGGAGTGAGAATGTGTTAGTTCGGTATGCAATTGAGTCTAGTCTATTACTAACACATCCCACTGTTTATAACAGGCCACAGAGACCTGTGGCTGTAGTAGCCAGGGTCATACTCACTTGGCTTATAGCAGGGTTTGTCAACAGGGTCACTGGTCTCACTGTTAACGCTGTTGGAAACTTCACATCTGAAGGAATCTTTTCCCACAGTTTCAGCAGTTAGTTTCAGAACCGGATCTTTCTCCTTTTCCAACATCTTGTCACTCTGAAACCATTTAAATTTGGTGTCCTTGGCCTGTTGGGTTAAAATATCATTAATATTTGGATTCTAAAAGGGTAATCATGAAAATATGTAGACAAAATAAATCACAGACCACACACCGAACCTTAACACCGCAGCAACATCTGTATGTGAGTGCCTTTAGTGAGCGCCTCAACTCATGCTTAGTTTTAGGAAAGCAAAGTAGACCACAGATAAAAACATCTTCACAAAATACTCTTCTTATAACGTGGCCCTACACTGCTCTGTAAACAAAACACATTATAAATTTGTTCTCACCTGAACAACATCGCAGGTTAACGTAACATTGGGTAGGGAACAGTTGAATGTCACCTTAGGCTTCAGGACAGGGTCTGAGTAGAGTAGATTTGATTAGAACAGACATTATTTCAAGTAGTGCTCATTATGCATTATAAAAACAAAACCAAATTTAGTTTTTCTAATGTGTATTGATTATATTGTACAGCTCCCGGTGCGTCACAACACACTTACAGACAGTTTTGATGATCATATTTTAAAAATGGAAAAACTGTTGTATGTTCACGTGAACATATTCAGAAGGTGAGGTAACACGACGAAAACCTAACGTGGTTGCAGACCTTAGTTTCTGACCAGGTTAGGCATAAAAAGGGATGCACAGTAAGTATATCAAAATATACTTCAACAATTAAAGGAAATGTAATCAGAGGTTGTTTGATATACATAAATATATGCTTTTCAAATTCTATCATAAACCTGGAGGTGTAATTCCCTGCATTGTTTTTCTTCAGATTTTTCAATTTTAGGGATCCGTTTTCATAAACATCCTCCTTTTTCACTGTACCAATCTCATTGTTCTGTCTTCAAGCAAAAATCATTTTATACAATCTTTAGCTGAAGACAAAACAATCGTCAGGGTAAACACGGCAGGGGTTAATCTTGATATATATTAAGAAAACCCACAAGGTGCACACCTTACAGAAATGTCCAGAACTCAAAAAAGAATGATTTAAAGTCAGGAAAATTAACACAGTGGCAGGGTTACAGGCAGACACATGGACTAGGTACAACACATGACATACAATGAGAACACATCAAGGACTGAACAAAACTGACCAGCTTAAACACAGGGGCAAACAAAGCAGGGACGGAGTGAAGAGGCTAATCAGACCAAACAGGAAATAAAGTTAGACAGAGAAGACACATGAAACCGAACAGTACAAAATAACACAGGAAGTGCAGCATGCAACAAGTGAGTGTATCAGACTACAACGCAGGCATTACCAGCAGACAAAACCTGAAAAGGAACATAGAACAAGAACACCAAGTGAAAAACACAGGAAAAAACTGAAACCCAAACCCTGACAAGTGTTTTAAAACTAACCACAAACTCAAAAAGGAAACCTGATGTCAAAGTTCTCTTTGCCCATCATCCACTCCAACAACCTTCTGTGACAGAAGAACAAATCACCAGGAAATTACATTACCTCCTAAACCTATTTAGCAAAACCATGAGCTTGTATGTAGTAGTACAAAAATGTAATTTTTAAGAGACAGTAGTGCCATGATAGGGATGATACCCCTGCCCCTCAGAGAGTGTGTGAGGTCACCTCTGCAGAGATGATACAGGAATGACAGCACTGTTTTTAATCTAGCAGGAAAACGAGAAGTGCTTTTTATTTACGATTCCAATGGAGCAATTAGCTTTACTCAGCAAAATTTGTCATGGATGACTCTGCTGATGGTTTACGCAAAAGAAATAATCCTACATCCTCTTTCTGTGACATACATATATGGTTACTGTCTGTCCACTACACATTTCGTTTTTATCCAAAGCGACTTACCTCCAGCTGTCTATGTGTCAGAGGACAGCGACTAGGGGATAAGTGTCTTGCTCAGGGACACATTGGTGGGTGTCTATTGCACCACCACGACCAAAAAATCTTCATAGTATTTTTCCATCATAACGGTTCAGTTTCATCAAAAATCTTTTGCTGTGTGGGGTTGCACAACAGTTGCATAACACATGTTCCACGACTCTGATTGGCTGGTGGTTTTACTGCCCTCACTACATCTGAATATCACATCTAACAGGATACAAGATTAAAACAGAGAAGTTAGATTCTGAATATAACTGTTTTTGGATTTTTACAAACATCACTTTTTGTGACATCAAAGTGACTGCAAATGCTATTCACACACCCAGCTTCATTCTTCAACAACTTTACGTCACAAATGGTTTGAATTCAACATTTCTATTACCCATTATGCCCCCTCTTAAACACTGATCCAGTCTTTTCATCCATCACAATAAAAATATTCAAACAATCACATACTGTTTTAATGTAATTGTGACCTAAATGTAGGTCTGTAGTCAATCAATGAACATATTGGTCGACTGAAATTCTATCTACTCTTCAACCAATCAACTGGTAACTAATAAAAGTTACACAATATTGCCAAGCAAATGAATTCCTGCAGTTTGACCAATTCTTTATCACACGTAGCTATCAAGTACATTTACATACAGCAGCAACACACACACCCACTCCAGCCAGGATCACAGAGTGATCACGACAACACTCACCGGGCTTATAGCAGGGTTTGTCAACAGGGTCGCTGGTCTCATTGCTGACGAAATTATAAGCTTCACATCTGAAGGAATCTTCTTCCAGAGCTTCAGCTGTTCTTTTCAGAACCTGACCTTCCTCCTTTTCCAACTGCTTATTATTCTGAAACCATTTAAATTCGATATCCTCGGTCTGTTGGGTAAAAATATCATGAATTGATGAATTATTAGAGGGCTGTTGTGAAGATATGTAAACATTAAGGTGTAACATTAAAAAACCCGGGGTAAAACCCTGTAGGACAATTTAAATTTGAGAAACACTGGACGAGACCAAACCCATTTTAAGGACACATGGTATTTTCTTAGGCTTTGATCCTTTAGTTATCCAGACGAGGGCTGAGCTAAGTAACTGCAAAATATGAATATTCAGCTAGACTACACTGTTTTTTGCAGGGTGAGATTCATCAAAAAAGTTTTGATACGTGAAGGCCATGTGCAGTTGGAGGGCTTCACGTATAAATGAATCATAAATACAAACCTTAACGATGAAGCAACATCTGTGAGCGCCTAAATGAACTCTTGCTTTTTTTTTTAGAGGAGGGGAAAGTAGACCGCAAACCCTCTCTACAAAAACATCTTTATGGAGAAATCATTTACAAAAACTTCACTAACAGCGCGGCACTACGCTGCTGTAAATATATTTATTACGTTGTTCTCACCTGATCAACTTGGCAGGTTAAAGTGGGTGGGGAACACTTAAACTCCACTTTAGGCTTCTGGACAGGATCTGAGTAGAGTAGATTTGATAAGAACAAACATTATTTGAAATAGTGCTTATTATGCATTATTAGGAACACTGTAATTATCACGTCATGACAAACAAAACATGGAAACAAATGTAGTTATCTGAAGTAATGACAGGATACTAAACCACATTTTGTTTTATGTTTGTTGATTATATTGTACAGCTTCTGGTGCATCACAACACAGTTAAAGACAACACACTCTGAGTTTTGATGAACAGATTTTTAAAAAGGAGGGAATATTGCATGTTCATATCAACGTGAACATGTTCAGCAGACACGATGAAAACTTTGTGCTTGCAGCCAAAGAAAATGTAATCAGAAGTTGTTGTTGTTACCTACCCAGTATACATAATTTTGTGCTTTTCAAATTCGGTATTAGTTTTCCATTTTTATCAAAGACCTCGGGGATGTATTCCCCTGCTTTGCCTTTCATCAGATTTGTCAGCTTCAGGGATCCATTTTCAGTAATATCATCTTTCGTCCCTGTGTGAAATGTGTCCCCTTGTCGATATACGATTACTTTATTGTTGTGCTTCCATTTCAGTTTTTCAGCTTTGACCAGATCTGTGGTTCAGACTCACAATAACGTTTGAGTCTGTAGCTGCATACTGGCCACAGTCAGCCTGAGAATCTGTGGAACAGAAAGAAAGGTGAAGAAATACAAAGGAAAATCAGATGGCACAAAATTTTGCTGTCACGTTATGGAGGCCCGCCAAAACATCACATGACAATTCATACGCAGAATAGTGTGAGATTTGTGTGCCTGCAAACTTTAGTGCTGCTAATATTTTTTAGGTTTTCAAAAGTCTCCTTAGTAACCTCTAGTGGCTGCAGTGACCCCTACACCCTAAAAACACCGATGCCTATGGTGTGGGCAACTCAAGTACCCCCGCATTTATACTTGTGAGTTTGTGTCTGTGCAATTACACCCCCAGTCAGCGGTGGGGCTTTTATGTTCCACTATGTTGGTGACCCAGCTCACTTCCTGTTTAGCCTTCCACTAACTTGAATGGCGGTAAAACCTTTATAGTGTGGCTCTTCTAGGCTTTCCAAATGTTGACGAACGAATGGATCAAATTCTGATGGTGAAACGAGTTTGTTTCACAGAGGCTGTGATGCTCAACAAAATGTATCCACTGTTTTAAAGCAGCTTCTTTGGCCACTAGAACTAAAACTGGTTTCAAAGCACTTCCTGGAAGCTTGGACAAAATGCAATGTTACCAAGCCGACCATCAAAGATTTTTCTTTAATTAACAAAGTCTGGCAGCTACAAACACGTGTTAAACCATACAAACCCGAACAGAACATAGACTGACTGCAAAGTTATCTCATAACAATAGGAGACATTAATACAACAGATATATAAGACTAAAGAAAATGAAAAGAAATCAATAAAATAAAGGTTCTAATCGGGAATCAATATATGTTCTTATGAATAACCAAGGTGTGTTTTTATATAATGTAATGATTTTTAAAAATAAAATAATTCATTCATGACAATTAAAAAACGTGGTCTGGCATTAGTAAATCTGTTTCTATGAATAAATTGTTTAGTCATAATAATAAAGCTATTATACAACGTTTCCCCCTCTGCATTATAACTCCAAATAAACCTTATAATTTATTTTTATTTGGGCGCTTGACCATCCTTTTAAGATTTCCAAGTTTTAAAACAAGCCCCAAAAGGTTTTCGTATAATTAGACGCAAAAAACAAATGTTCTAATGATTTAAAATCAGAGACACAATACAAACAATTGCTTTTTATGAATGTTGAATCTTTGTCTCAGAAACTCATTACAAGAATAAATGTCATTTATTATCCTAAACTAGAGACCAATCACAGATCTTACAGTCTGCGTCGTTGCAACGTGTAGGTCCTTTTTCCACAGTTTGTCAAGCGCTTTAAACATCAGCACTTTTTAAGTTTTGTCTTACAATAATGAAGTTTTTGTTTGTGTTTGTATTTAAATAAAGACAAACATTTACCTGGAATGATATCTTTACCTGAATGATCAATCATTAAGCTTAAATTGTTACTAGGCGTCATTAAGAAAGCAGTCATCAGAAATAAACTTTATACACTCAGCTCTCTTGTCCACTGAAGTTGGGGGCCGATGTTCTGTTTCTTTGATGTGGTGTCAACTAATGTGGAGCCGAGTAAATGTTCAGTATGTTAGGCCAAGCAGCACCTATTAGGTTGGGCATGTTCGGGAGTGTTAGACTTCCTGTCTTAACTTACAACTTACTCTGTTAAATCACACGATTATTAAAACAGAAAACACATTTGTTACGCAAAATCTATTTCAATATTATATATTTGAATATTTGATAATGGAGTTTCTCCTTATGAAAGTAACAGCAGCAATTCAGTCGGATAAGAGCATTGGACCAACCAGTCAACCAACTGACCAGAAGGTGTCAGCACTACTTAAATGACTTATTATCTTTGACTCATTCCTTTCAATTTTGACATTAGGGACAATATTTATTCTCTTAATGGTAATAAGGTAAAGTCGTGATCAGTTTGACCTATCAAAATAATCAGAAGCTATCTCGGGATAATAATCTTAAAACAAGCAAAACCATTTGCTCTGAGACTATGAAGATAATTAAAAGGAACTTCTGCCCACTATTACCACAAAACACCCAGTAATTCAATGGAAAAGATTAATGTGTGTGGGCTTTACAAACCACATCAAACCACACACCTGTTTACGAAACCGGCTAAACATCAACTTTGACATTTTATAATCAGAGACAAGAATATCCTCAAACCGTTCGTCTGCAACACCAAAAACGGCTGTTTGATAATTCTGTGTAATCTTTTGTCTTTCTGAGCATGTACCAAATGCACTGTATTAACATACAATGATAGAAATAAACAATGTCTGGAGTTTATATTAAAATAATTTAAAAAATATATAAATCTAGTTTTACAGTTTCATTGTTTTGATCAACTCCTGATCAGATGTCATCCAGCAACTCTTAATTTGAAAAGTTTTGAAAAATATTTATTACATAGTTCAAAGTTTTTTGAGATGTTTGACATGTAAGAGATTAAAAGAAAAAGGATTTAAAACACAGTTGTGATTAGTTTTTTACACTTATGTATTTATAGATGTATCAGTACAGAAAGTCTGTATTTAGTTAAACCATCTATAATTTGTATCACTCAGTACATAACTGTTTCAAAAGTGGCTATTATTGATGCATTTAGGTACATTTATTTAGTAAAGTCATGTATATTTCTTATTTGAAATCATATGGTTTTCTGTACTGCGTGGCTGCAGCTTCTGTCGGTCACCTAGACCGAAGCACTTTTGCTTTGCTTCCTGTTTGTCCTCTTTAACCTCATTTCAGACTACATCAGTTACCACATCAGCACTGTGTTTTTGCTGTAGTTACCTTCCCGGGTCATTTCTTCTAACTTTGATATATTTCAGGCCGAGCTTTCAATTCACATTCAACCGCAATCACACGCATTTCGACAAAGACGTTAACAGAAAAACAAATATAGAACAGATATTTAAATACTAACAGTGTAGTACAGTCAATTTGACCAGATGCTGTTTCAAGTCATTCAACATCAACCTCAGTGGGAAATTGAACCCTTAACCTGCCCTAGTCAGTGACTCTAGCTGGAGTTTTATTTTTGTGTTTTGTTGGTTTCCCTTTAGTGCCACAGTGATGAAACAATTTGACAATTTACTGATTCAGAAAACAAACTTTTACTTTTTGATGTAAAGCATCAGTCCATTGTTCATGCACGTTTTAGCCTATTTACAGTATACATATATACAAAACTTTATTAATAAGGTAAACAACAGATTTCTGTGCCATTCTGAAATAAAGGGAAATGTTACCTTGTTATATTATAAACTACAACTGCATGCATTGAAAAACGGTTGGTAACCGAACAAGGGATCAAATATCTAGGTTTGAAAACATTTAACTCTAAAAAGTAGAAGTAAATTATTTGAAAAGCAGGAAATTTATGCACATCTTTAAAAGATGCTTTGCTTTTACAATAAATAAGGATCAGCACTGTTACAGGAAGTAAGTCAAATTAAAATTCTTAAAATCCTCAAATTATAATACCTCTCCACTTAATGAATGTGAGGGCATAATTATATAATTGCGCAGTACCTGTGGAGGCGATGAGGCAGCAGAGCAGGAGCAGAGTGATGGTGGAGACAGCCGCCATCTTCATCATCAACATCACATTCAGCTGAAAACAAGAACTGCAGCTTTCCATTGTCAATTTCCTGTCAGAGCTGAGTGTGCATGTGTGTGGTTTCTAAAGGAAGTGATCCAACAGGCCCCATCTACTTTCAATGTCAATGAAAAAAACATGCAAAGCTAATGTTTTATTTAAAGCACACGGAGAGAAGTTCACTCTGTAAAAGTAAACATAAAAGCTGTGGTCCTGACAATATATGTGGTTGTCTACTTAACTATTGCGCAAAAGTTCTAAGCTCTTACAGATACATGTACTCTCAAACTTTGGTAAGATTCTGTGGTTGTACCTGTTCCTAAGTCCAGCTGTCCTACCACCCTAAATGAGTTTAGGCTGCTTGCTCTGACCTCTTTCTTTGAGAAACTTGTCAGGTCTGAGATTTTAAGGCGTACTGAACATGCACTGGACCTCATGGAAGAGTGGAGGATACTACAGTCACTTTGCTTAAAATCAAGGGCGTCACTTTGTGTTGAAAAGTGGTGTGAAAATGTTCCCAGCGTCCCCAGTGTGAATGACACCTTTGCTTGACATGCTTTTCAGACATCTGGATGATAACGGGAATCATGCCAGACTTTTAATTATGTACTTTTCCTCTGCTTTTAACATGATCCAACCCCACATTTTAATCAGAAGGCTTTTGGAGCAATTTGATTGAAGTAATAATCTGGTGGACAGATTCAATCAAACTGACTTTTTAACGAACAGGACACAGAGAGTGCAGGTAAATGGGATTTTGTCAGATGGAAGTGTTGTTTCACAGGTTGTATGTTGTCGCATTTGTTCTTCATTCTTTACACAAACATGTGGCAGAGCAGATATGACAACACAACTGTAAAGAACCCAATATGTTCAGCGCTACAGATGAGATAATTCAGTTGGATTTACTATGTATTTTACCTGGTTTGGGGCTTTTATTTTGAAAGCTACTCGCTAATTGACAGCTAATTGTTGGGCTTCTGTAAATAACTGCAGAGTATGGTCTAGACCTGCTCTTTATGAAAAGCACTGTGAAATAACTGTTGTTGTGATTTGGCGCTATATAAATAAAATTGAATTGGTAGTGAACCAGTCTCCTGCTGCATGTAATAGAAAAGAGGAGAAACGGCAAAATGCACACACAGTGAAATATTTAATGTATTAGCACCCCTTTGAAGAGGCGCAATGTTACTATTTGTAGTAATACTAGAATAACAACATATTGGTGGTGTTTTCAAAGTAGTTTTGTAGCTTTCTAGCTGTTTGTGTAACTGGGTAATGTTTTGTGTTGTTTTTTGTAACTAGCTCTTATGTTGGTTTTTGGATTTCCAATAAATCTGAAATCATCATTTCAAGTGTCAGACCATCTTTCAGAGGGATACGCTGCAGTAAGAACTTGACCTGCACCTGCTGCATCACGCTGCCAGTGGAACTCATGAGAAGACAGCAAGACCGGGCATACAGAGCAGTGAGCTGCAACATCTAGTGAGATGGTCACTGGTGAGTAACTGCACTCAAAATTAATAGATATATAAGCTACAAACGGAAATTCAAGAGAGTAGAGGCTTACTGCGGCACAGTGGGCCAGCGGATAGCACTGTGGCGTCACTGCAAGAAGGTTCTGGGTTCAAACCCTGGTCGTCCCGACCTTCTATGGGGAGTTTGCATGTTCTCCCCGTGTCTGCGTGAGTTTCCTCCGGATGCTCTGGTTTCTCCAACCATCTTCAGTCAGTGTCATTGACCAGACACAAATCCTGAGTTGGTCTGCAGCGGCTGCCCACTGCTCTGTTGAGGGATGGGTTAAATGCAGAGAATGAATTTTGCAACATGTACGTGACAATAAAGTACCTTTACTTCAACAAGAGGAAGGAATTTGAAGGCATGTCAAGGCAGGAGCTAGCTGAGCTTTAACACAAAATGGATGATGCTGATGGGTAAGCCTTACCACATAACTAAAGACATTATGAAACTAATCTAACACTTATCAGCAGTAGACGGCGGCTATGATGCAGAGTGTGAAAGGCACCGTCTCAGTCAGCTGCTAGCCCACAACTACGCTTACTCCATACACAGTACTGCCTCTTAGTCAGCTGCCAGTCGAAACTCAGAATTAATGATCACATCAGCTAAAAGGGGTGATGCAGCTGCAGAGCTTGCTGCAATGCAGCAACAAAGAAAGCAAAAGTAAAAAATAAGAACAGTGAAGGAGCAACATAAGAAGGATTTAGAAGTGCAGAAGTCTGAATTAGAGAGTCTGCTGGCAGAAAGGGTCGTCGAGGCTGCTCGTCCCAGACTGGAGATCTATGACAGAAATCGAACTGCAAACTGATACAGCTCATACAGCAGATCAATCCTAACACCCCAGTATACAACCAAAACCCTTACATAGCCACACTAGCGCCCGCTACTGATGTGTCCTATCCATGACAGTGTCCACAGTCAGTGTTTAGTGGAGAACCAATTATCTACATTGAGTGGAGGGCTTCAGTCTTGTCACATGTGGACATTTCTTCAGCTGATAAACTTTACTGCGTACCGAAAAATGTAAGTAGGCCTGCTCACAAATGCCTTGAAGGCACCTTTTATTGAAACGATAAAGACGGATACAGAGATGCCACTTCTCACCAAAGAGCCTTTAGGGACAAGCTGTCCAAATGGCAAAAAATACAGTCCAAAGATGCTGAAGGGTTAAGAGCATTCTCCGACTTCCTAAATCTGCAAGCCAGGCCTCATGTGAAGGGTCTAGAAATATTAAGTGACTGTGAAGAAAACCAAAAGCTAAAACAAAAAGGAAAGTTCCAGATTGGATTGGATCCCGGATTACGACAGCCAACATGGAAAATAAAGAGTTTCCCACATTTTAGGATTTTACCAAGTTCGTGTCAGTAGAAGCAGAGATAGCATGCAACACAGTCACTTCCCTTCATGCTCTTCAGACATCTAACCAATGCCATGACAATAGAAGCACGACTCAAACAAAACTGTCTTAAGCACTCACACTGCCATGGAACAGAGATAAATCAACACCAAGCAACAGGACATTGAGGCCCCCTGCCTGTGGTGCAAAGATGACAAGCATCTACCCAAGTGCCAAAGCTGCCTTTATCCATTGCAGGGTTTGACTGGTTGAAATGTCAGAACACCATCATCGCCACACACCTTCTCACCCTAACTGTAATGGTGGTAGATATTGTGCCTAAATAATTTGTATAGATAGGTTGTGCGCCTTCTCCTGAGTGCCTGTTATACCACTATGAATGCAGGGGAAACGTGTAGACCACATGTAGCCTGAAGTAATGTCAGCTTATCATGAGCCAACAATGGCTCTGTACTTCACATGGATAGTTTTAGACATTTATTTTAAATGTAATCATTGTAATCACTCTTGCATGATGTACATTTAGAGAAACTGTAGGAGATGACACTACATAGGTCTGATCTAGCCAACAGTGCAAAATAAAGAAAAAAAAGTTGCAACAGAGATATTTTAGCAGGTAAACAGGACTGTGATCAGTTCCAATTGTGTCCATTTGTTATCTAGTTTTCTTGAAGTGAAGCCAGCATCATCAAAAGCTTTTTTTTTTGCACACAACTAAAAGTGTAGTACAGTGACTTAATATAACACCTCCAGAGTTATGGCAATCACAAGACACAGAAACTGAAAAAACAATGGTCAAAATTTATTGAACATACACATCACAAGCTTAAAACACAGACGTACTGTTACGCAATCATTTTAAGGCAGGAGACACAAAAACTGGATGGTAATACAAGATCTAGAGTGTGACACTGTGCCAGACTGAGATAGACCAAAAGAATCTGCGGGGCATAAGAACTTATTCACCATAAGTTCTGATGGGCAACAGACAGTTTACAGTTACTGTTGGTTTTAGGAGGCCTTTACACCAACGTGCTTAGGACTGGGGCAGTGACATTTATTTTTAAAAGTTGTACCTGAAAACTAGTATATTTCAACCATTTAAACCAGGAGTCCTTGGGGAATTTAAGAAGCTACAGCAGGGAGGTGAGATAACCAACGATAAGCAAACTCTAAGTCAGTAATAAAAAATCCAAATGATAAGAAGTAAAATTATTGTTAAAAATAAAGGTCTTGTTTGATTTATTAAAGCAAATTTGACGTTGGGGTCCATAATTTTCTGTACAGCCACTCTGACATGACATATTTCCACAAACTCAATAACACTGACAAGAAGAACCATGTGTCAGTTTGGTAAACTGTAATACTCTTAACTGCAGTTTCCCACAGGGTGGAGCCGTTGTATTACATGTGCGTGCGTGTAGTTCAAATTATGCAACATCCACCAAACACTCTTAAAGTATTAATGTAATGTTGTATGAAATATTAGTTTACATGTCGAAATATGTTGTATATATAGTAATATTTTAGTTGCTGCATACACTGGATGAGTGTTTTTTCTACTTTTACTCTTTTCAACATATGTTGAATATGGGTGATCAATGTGTAAAAATTAATTAACTAACTGTGACAGGAGACTTTAATCTCATGGAGGTAAAGACAGTACCACCCTTCACAAGAATGTTAACAGAGAACCAGAGACAAACATATCCATGTTCAAATCAACATAAATATCCCGGGAGCTTACTTGGCTGCCCCATCATCACACCTTGGCTTTTCAGACAACATTTTACTGAATACGAGTCCATACTATAAACCTTTAGTCTGCAGAACAAGAACAACTGTTAAAACTGTCCAAGTTTTGAATGAGGAGGCCACCTCATTACTGCAGGACTGTTTTAAAAACACAGACTAGGGAGTGTTTCCACAGGAAGCAGACTAAAGAAATATACTTCATGTGTCTTGGCCTAAATATACTTCTGTAAACAGTACTAACCACCAAAACCATCAAGGTGGCTGGACAGAAGTTTAAGATCTCTGGTAATGACAAGGGCTGCTTTTTTTAGGGCAGGTGACTTGCTGGCCTACAAGAAGAAGAGAACTGAAAAAGGGCATTAGAGATCAAGTCAAGTGCAGGTACAAACAGTGCATTTAGGGTCAGTTTAAAAGCAACAACCCCCGCAGAATGTAAAGAGGCATAAAACCAGAACAACCAGAGAGAAGCACCTCACAGATGAGCTGAAGCTACACTGGCCTTGAACCAGTTCTTCACACGCATCAGGATGCTATTTGTTGACCGAAGATCATGAACCCACTTCACTCCATTATGGATCATGGACTTTCTCACATACAGACCACAACATATCAGGCAACCACACATCCTCAACACTCATCCTCAACACAATTGCACCGCAGGGTTTTGTACTTAGTCCAGCCCTTTCCACTCTCTTCACCCATGAATGCTCCTCCATCCACTCCTCTGACACCATATTGAAGTTTGCTGATGACACCACTATAGTGTGATTGGTATGTGAAACAAAATGTAATGTAATGAGGAGATGTACTACAGGAAGGAACATCTGAGTGGTGTTCAGACAACAAACACCACAAAAAAGGGAGATCATTATGGACTTTAGGAGATCCAGGAAGAGGGCACACCCCTTTTCCACATAATTGCGGGCAGGTGGAGAGTGTCAATGACAACATATAATAAAAGATCAGAAGCACCATGGAGTGTATCCTCTGCCGCTATGGACAGCAGAGAACCGCAAAGATTTGGCCCCAGTGCCAATAACAGTAACAGCATGGAACCAACGCACCAGGTCACAGTTTGTTTGTCCCCTTGCCATCTAGGAAGAGATACAGAGCCATCAGAGCCCAACAGACTGAGAAACAGCTTCTTCCCCAAAGCTGTAGCCTTATGTAATATCTTGAAGAAAGTTCTCAGTTATAAGGTCTTTATTTAATGGGGATGGCATTAGATAAAATAGTAAGTTATTATTATAAATTAATAAACTAATGAATGAAATGGAGCTCAGTGCAAAGGATGCTGGAATAAATAAGCATTATGTGCAGGTGTTAAGTGGTTATACTTAAGTGGTGGTATACAGTGTATACAATATACAATATGGCAACGTTGTCAGTATGAACAGCTCTGAAATAGAGAAAGATGAATAAATAATAATAAAAGTGGTAGCCAGTAAACACGTGGCTGATTAGAGACAGAGGTACTGGGTTATTGCACAGGAATTGTTCTTGACACTGTGAGGCAGAAATCAGCTGTTCACCAAAGTGATGGCTTGTGGGAAGAAACTTTTCCTGAGTCTGTTTGTTTTGGCGTACAGTGCTCTGTAGCGCCTGCTAGTAAATTGCTGACAGGGTTAGCGTCCCTAAGTGTAAAAAAAGGGTGAGATAGAGTGGGAGATGGGAAATCAAAGAAGTAAAATAAGCAAAGGTGAGAGACCTGCCTGTTTTTCTTTTCTAACTTTAAAAAAAATTATTTATATTTCCCTGTTGCTTTTATGTTTTATGTAAAGCCCTTTAATTACTTGTTGTTAAAATGTGCAATACAAATAAACTTGCCTTGCCTTACCAGAGGGGAGAAGCTGGAACAGGTTGTGTCCAGGGTGAGATGGAACTGCAGTGATGCTTCCAGCCAGTTTCCTGACTCTGGAAATCTCTAAGTCCTGAATGGAGGGAAGTTTGGCACGATGACCTTTTCTGCAGTCCTGACTGTCTGTTGTAGTCTGTCCTTTGTGGTGGCAGATCCAAACTAGACAGTGATGGACGTGCAGAGAACAGACTGGGTGATGGCTATGCAGAAATGGATCAGCAGCTCCTTGAACAGGTTGAGCTTCCTGAGCTGGCGCAGGAAGTACATCCTCTGCTGGGCCTCCGTGATGATGGTGTCAGTGTTCGGCTCCAACTTCAGGTCCTGGGAAATAGAGGGTATGCATTGATGTCACTTCTCCTTCCGGAACACACTGGACTGAGTGGAAAAACATCTGTTACCATGGCTGCGTTTAGCAAACTGGGAGTAAAACAAGTGATTATTTGCTCAAATTAAAGGCAGTCGGACTTGACAGTGATCCTAACTGCTTACCAAAGAACCAGTGGTCCAGCTCTTTCCCATTTTAGAGGTGTTATTTGTGTTTTAGCTGATTTAAGCTAACACTGCTGCTTGTGTTTTTGCCACTCTGTGAGAGTAACGACATTCTGTGACATCATGCGTATACCCTCTATAGTGGATCCCAGAAATCGGAAGGAGTCCACAGCAGACACAGGGCTGTTAAGTATGGTGAGTGGGGAGTATGGTGATTGGGGGCAGAGTGGGGGGGCTCCTCCTGAAGTCCACGATCATCTTCACAGTTTTGAGCGTGTCAAGTTCCAGGTTGTTCTTATCGCACCAGAGAGCCAACTCATCACTGACTCATCACCTTCCTAAATGAGGCCGATGACCGTCAGCAAACTTCATCAGTTTGACAGATGGGTCTCCTGAGGTGCAGTCGTTGGTGTTGAGGGAGAAGAGCAGTGCTGAGCAGTGCTGAGAGCACACACCCCTTGGGGACACCAGTGCTAATAGTCCAGGTGCTGGATATGATGTTCTCCAGCCTCACCTGCTGACTCCTGTCAGTCAGGAAGTTTGTGATCCACTGACAAGTGGGGGCTGGCACAGTGAGCTGGGTGAGTTTGGTGCTGAGGATGTCCGGGATGATGGTGTCCACAAACAGGATCCTAGCATATGTCCCTGGAGACTCGAGGTGTTGCAGGATGTAATGCAGTCCCAAGTTGACTGCATCATCCACTGACCTGTTAGCCCTGTAGGCAAACTGCAGGGGATCCAGCAAGGGGCCTGTAATATCCTTCAGGTGGGCCCACACCAGTCTTTCAAGGACTTTGAACTACAGATGCTGGGCGACAGGCCTGTAGTCAGTAGTTTCATTTAGAGATGGAGGGTTTTTGGTGATCTGGATGATTGTGCAGCGTTTGAAGCAGGAGGGAACTTCACACAGCTCCAGTGATCTGTTGAAGATCTGTGTGAAGATGGGGACCAGCCGGTCTGCACAGATTTTCAAGCAGGATGGAGACACACCGTCTGGGCCAGGAGGCTTCCTGATCTTTCTTCCTTTGGAACATTAACATAATACTAGAATGGGCATTCGCTATGTGAAAGCTTTCAGTTGTTAGCTGTGACTACTACCAGTGCTGCTGCAAAGAAGTGCTCCATCTGTAATTTAATAAATCATTTAGCACTACCTAGAGGTAAAAGAATCACATGCCACAGACTAATTCAGTTAAATATTAAAACAGCAATCAGGGTTGGACGGGCCCTTGCACGTGAAGCGCGTCAGATAGTGCTGATCTGAATTGTCACACATTGTTGGATGCTGCACAAAATACTTAAAAATCACTTCCTGTGTCCTCTATGTGGTGCAAATGAGCACCCAGCAACAATTCATTATGTCCCAGTACATCATGAGTGAAACACATTGAAAATTTCTTTTAATCGCATGATGAGTGTCACACAGGGCTCACTTCCTGTTGCCAATAGGTGGCGCTACAACTATAACTGAATTTTGTAGATGTGTTGGGGGCGGGACCATCATCAATCACATAAAGGCGAATCATTGATATTCAACTCTACGACACGAGGTGCCCCAGTCGACCAAACCTCGCCATTTGCACAATGTGTAATCATCGAAGGTATAATACTGCACAGCACAAATTTAAAAACAATCCGACTTATTCTCCAGGAGGAGTTCATTGTGGAGTGCGTAGATTACCAAATATGACACTAAAATTAAAAATGCCAACTTCCTGTTGGTTGTTAACCCACCTTGCGTGTGTACAAAGTTTTATAAGTTTTCCAGAACATTTAGACAAAAATTTGCAGAAATATTTCCTCTGTTCAGTATTACAGTCAACATGCCCTGCCCTGGATTCAAACTGTCTTTCGATCTGCAAGGCAATGCCGTCACCACTAGATCAGGGCTGTTAAATAAGAATAAATAAATAAATAACGGCCCTGCTACTAGACTATAAAGTCATAAAGCTTATGATGTGTTATTAACCTTTTCCTCTCATTGTGGTCCAACATGTAATGCCCCAAAACACCAATAGAGGGCAATCTATTCCAACAAATGCCTGCTACAGCACAGCGTTGCCGTTAAATGTATTTTCTGACATCATGTCCACTGTTGCAAAATAAAATGAAGACACAGAAAGTGACTAATATCAATGTTTTCATTTAAAAAGCTCACAATTTGATGCTTTGTTAAAATAAACGTGCATTTGCCTTAATGAAAGTTCTTACACTGTTATTTTGGATTTTTTTAGTTAGGAAATATCTTTTGTTTGTTGGTATCATTAAGTTAAAACACCAAACAGGTGTTTAAAGTTGAAACCAATTATCACTGTTGCGCGAACCCACGACTAGAATAAGAGTTGCTCCTCTACAGACATTTGCCTAAGGACTGAGCCAGCAGTCAGTCAGCCAGGCTGGTAAGGACACAATTTGATCCTGTCTTGATACAAAAAGTGTATTTGCTTAAAAAATGCTTTTCAGCTCTCATTTTTTGTAGGTATTTAGTTAGTGCTTGAGTAGCTGAGCATAAAAATGTACACGTGTCCAAACTCCAAACATGAAGTTAAAGAATTAGTGACAGGGGGAGAATTCAGGCTGCAGCTACATCAGGGAGTGAATGAGAGACGACTGAGACTTTCCAATCAATTAAGGATCAGAGATAAAAACTAGACGTTTCATCTCTGAGCTAACGTTACCTGCAGAAAGGAGGAGCGGCTGGTTTGTCTCTTTTTGTCATTTGGCTAATGGCCAAGCTAACGTTGCACAGAGATGGTTAAATTAACCCTTTCTACACGTTTACCCTACACACAGGTGTACTGATAAAGTATTGTCTTTTTACTGGCTTTTACTGCACGTACTTACAGTAACGAACAATAACACTTACTTTCATCATGGACTCTTTAAACAGATTATACATGCTAAGATATAATCATAAAATCAAAACATAATAATCAGACTAGACAGAAAATATCAGACCAGCTGTCATTTGTCAGACTAAAATGCAAATGATCTACAGGCTGTTACAAGAAAGGAAACTGAATGTCTGGTGGTCACATTAAAGGGGAAGTAAAAGTTCTGGAGGTTCTGTTTTAAGAGCTAAGTTATGCTTATGGATAGAAACATTGAAGTGGTACAGCTGAGAAAATGTATTTCCAAAGTAAATGGCTGTCTGATGGCAAAGTAAAGCGCCAAAAATGTTTAACATATCGTGTACACTTGAACAGATATGGACTTTTTTTTGGTGGGCCTTCTTTTAGGTGGCTTAAACATGAGTTGCTGCTGACCCTGTCCACAGCAGGACATTGCTTAGCTTCCTGGTTGGTATAACTCTGCTTCTCCAAACTGGGGACACGCTGACCACTATTGCAGGTAATATACTGACCGTGGACAGGTCCACTTATCAGAAGGTGAGTGGTTCAATCCCCAGATCCACCAGACTGCATGTCACCGTATCATTCAGCAAGATACTGAACCCCAATTTTGTTCCCAATGGCTGTTCCATCGATGTGTTAATGTGTATGAATGTGTAGTTTCTTTCTTATTTCAGTTGTTGAAATCATATTGTTGATTTTCTTACTGTGTGGCTGCAGCTTCTGCAGGTCACCAAGCCTTATGTGCTTTTGCTTTGCTTCCTGTTCATCATCTGTAACCTCATTTCAGACCAATGTTACCACATCTGCATCATGTTCCTGCAGCAGATAATGTTCCTGTGTGATTTCTTTTGTGTATCTTTATATTTCTGGCATGGTTTTAAACTCGCATTCACCTGCAGTCATAAACACGCTTTTTCAACGAAGACGTTAACAGAAAAACAAATATAGAACATATTTAGACAAACAAGCACAGTCAATTTGATCAGATGTTTATTTAGCTCCTAAAACAGCAACCTGAGTAAGAAATTGAACCCTCAACCCTACCCTTGTCAGAGACTTTAGCTGCAGTTTTGCTTTTGTGTTTTGTTGGTTTCCCGCTGAGTGATAAATCAATTTGAGAGATTCAGAAAACAGCCTTCATATTTGGATCTAGTCTATTAAGTTTTCAACAAGTCCTCCAACCTCAAAGGACAACATAGGTAGTTTTAACAAACCTCTAAATACGACTCATATAAGCGTATCCTTCAACAGTGCCCCTATCTGTGGTGTTTGTCATGGCCACACAAAATGGCAATTTCAAACTCTGTTTCCCGACCAAACCTACGTTTCTGAAATCACGTGACCTATGTCACATGACATAAACACCTGGAGACCCATGGCATACACAAAGGAACTGTTGGGTTCACTGATTGACATGGCACACACCCCTGTGAAGGTTAGGGTAAGGGGCACGGAGGGTTTTAACACCTTTAAGACTAACATACTTAGCTAGTTCTGTAACCTATGTAACTTCATTATAAAGGGCTCTACAGTGCTAATTATTTTGCTCGCGATATCCCCTAAGAAACTTAGGCGTGAACTGGAAAAATGATTTAAGAGCACAATATGCAAGAAACTCCAACCTACCATAATGACAGGAGACAGTAGTGAGAAGATAAGGAGGTTGTCGGTTTGGCTAGCTGGCCATTTAACTATCAAGTGCTTATTGTTGAAATAGGTTCAACTTTTCATAAACTCAATGTGCTTGTCAATTTCACTTTTTGTCAACTGACCAATTACAGCCTGGATAGGATGGGACACAAAAAGGGTTTAACGTGCTACAGTAAAGTTTCAGTTGTTGACCTCCTCCTTAATGAATGGTTCTGATTATTGATGAGATAGTAGCATTAACAAATGAAGAGACCAAAGGTGGCCATTTTTCTTGTGCAAGATTTTAATGAATGAAAATGAAACTGCTGTTTTGTCCAACTGGAATTAATATTAGACTAGTGGTCAGCTATATAGTCTACTATTAAACAAAATGACAATGCATATATAAAAATTTAATATTTGTTAACAAAATAACAGTATACTATGATATTAAAATTTTAACTTTTTATCTAATGTTATTATAATAATAAAAATACTGATTTAAACTAGCTTCTCCTCCATGTTGTGTGAAAATGGAAAGATGCAGATTTCCACTGCACAGGATGCCGGTGTGCCAGTATGTGCTCCTTCTAGGCTCCTGAGAGCAACATCGTTCACCTTGTTCTGTTTTATTAAAGTTATACTGTTCAGTAGTTTTGTTTACATTAGGCGTGGGTTGTTTGGGTGCTGCTGGTGTATCTTGAATCCGTCCCTGGTTAAAAAACTACACAAGCACCAATCACAGTAAAGTTTTTTGTGATGAGTGATTAGTGTTTTAAAAGCTTTTTCAATGTCAAATTTTCAAAACATCTGTTTCAATATTTTTAAACGCTTTGACAATATTTTAAGGCCAATGCTGAGTGTACAGCTACAAAAGGTCTTCACTTTCAGTCCTCCAGTGGTTTCAACATCGTGGTTGAACATAAGGAGATGGAGCACACACGTAGTATAAATATGTATGTAATAAAGAGTTTGTTATACTATTGATGACTTGAACATTTTTCACTGTGCTCCTAAATGTCTTTGTGTACTCCTAAATGAAAAGATTTAGGAGCACATGTGCTCCTTGGGAAAAAGATTAGCATAGATATATATACATATATACACAAGTCATTTCATTAAATAACACAAATCAATCTTGTTTCACATAGGAATTGAATGCTGGTCTCCTACCACCAGGTACCAAGTACAATGTTCTGGCTATTTTCAATATGCTACTGTTTTTTTTGTCGTAGTTTGACACTTAACCCACAAGACCTAAATGAGATACCGACATGGGGTTCACAACATTGAGACGAGATGAGATTTGAACATTATTTTTAAGAAATCATGAATTTGAACATTAGGAGCATTAAACACTTAATTTCCAGCATCCTGGTGATTTTTTTCTGCTCCAATTTATAGTGGAAATATTTTTTTACATAAAGGCATACAATTCAAAATAAAAATGGAAAATAATGCAGTGCAGCTCTAAGTTACTCAGTGTCACTTTCAGATCTGTTTGTCCTGTAGTTCAACATTTCTCAAGTAATATCATGCCTGCTGAATCAGCACACATGCAGGCATGATTTTGTTTGGGAAGTAACCTCTTTAAATGTGCAAGTGGTACTTTTCATTTCAATAATAAATTAATTGATTTTAATTCAGTAACTCCTGTGTTTAAGCAGTTTTCTGCTTGTTAAAAACTAACATCATTTATTGAGAATTTGTAATATTTTTTTGTTTACCTGCTCAATATTCTGTGTTATTCCTCTGCTAATCCCCTTCAGATACAGTTTGGGACGGCATGTTGCATGTGAAACTGAAACTAAACAACAACACGTCAAATCTCACCACAAATGTTAACTTCAGCAGCTCTAATAAAGTGCAGCTCATCAGTCTCTTTACCAGCTACGTTACCACTCTGTAACAAGCTGGCTGCGACTCACCCCACGAGAAGTTCACTCGACTATTATTGCAGCACACGGTCGTGTCCATTAGCTGGGCAAAGTTGTTAATGTAGACTCTGGTGGGTTACACCTAGACCACAGATGCTCACAAGTCTCTCAGCTAGAGTCCAAGTCAAGACTCAAGTCACTCATGGTTATAATAAATGTTTTATCACCTGATGCGTCCAATCCAGGCTGCTTATTGTTGGAAATATTTCTTAGGTGTCTTAATTGATGTAACAGTGAAAGGTAAGACAGGTCTAGCTTAGAGTAATATAGCTGACTCCATAAATATTTGACATTATAGCTTTAGGTATTTCTCATGTGTACTTGTTCTCGTCAAGGAGACAACAATTGACTGATTAGCTAGAGACAGTAGCTCAGGCGTCAGGCTAGCAGATATGAGTGTTCTCTGGGAATCTAACAAGGTTGAGCCATACAAGAATGTTTACAAGAACTAACTGGCTACACAGATTAGAGTACAACTCTTGGATAGTAAGAGATTCCAATATGATGAAGCACTGGAATCTAAACATCAGATAGATTAGGTGTTCTAGGTGAAGATGACCTAATAGAGAAACCTACAGGCTCTAGGGGGAAGACAGAAACATAAAAGGGACCACAAGATGTTATCCTTCAGATTTGGTGTTGGCATTTGACGTGTTCACATGTTGTATGCTGGCACTGTATCTCCTCGGCGGGTTCAATAAACTATGCTATGTTAAGTCTTCATCAGTCTCCGAAACTTCTTCACACCTGAACCTGGCTCACCACAATAATTTCCTAACAATTTGGCGTCACGTGCACAGGATCTCAACAAAACAACAACTGGTAAGTGCAAATTTATTTTATTTTTGCCTTGCCATGTTGTGTTTGACGAGATCAAAGAAATCTGTGTAGTAGCCTAACTATAATCTGGCTGTGAATAATTTCTAAGATTATTAAAGAACATTTAAGATTAAAGAGGATTCAAGTCTGGGGACAGTGTCCTGGCTGATCTCTCTGCGAGCAGGGCTCGGGACAAATGTGTCATATAACAAATGTTCAAATTTAAATAAAACTACAAAAATAAGTAATCGAGTGAGCACAAAAGGTCTAAACTATGAATTTGATCTATAAAATCCCTTTGGGACGATCAATGGTTGGTTTGTAGATTTGAAACTTAAAAGACTGCGTGGTGTTTAACCAACGCAGCCCACCAAAGGGTGGTTTCTGGGACAGCTTCGGGCTGTACCCGACAAGTGGTTGGTTTGTAGATTTGAGACTTAAAAGACTGCGTGGTGTTTAACCGACGCAGCCCACCAAAAGGTGGTTTCGGGACAGCTTCGGGCTGTACCCGACACAGTCGCAGAACCGCACCGTGAGGTTAACTCTTTGGTGAAGACGTTCTGGGGTAAGCACGATATGAGGGGCTTATTTCGGTTAATCAAGACCGGTGCTGAGATTGTGTCCAGAGGGAAAGATGGCTCTGGTTGCTTGTGGCTTCAGAGACCTGTATGTTAATTTAAAAGTTGTGTACACAAGGTGAAAGTACTTGAAATATGAGTCTTCACTCCTAAGTCATCAAAATCGCCAACCACTAAAAGCAAAATAAAGGAATTGAAGAAGTGTTGAGACTTGTGAAGTTGCAGCAGTGTTTATTGAAATTTTTATGCATGTTTGATGTTTGATGTGATTTGTAAATATGGGAAATCAGTCCACAGCAGAGACTAAAATTAATCTGTAGTTACTTCAATAAAAGTAAAAATTTAAAGCAAAAAACACACCCAATGATGATTTTAGTTTTAAAGGTTGATAAAAAGTAAATATGTAAAACAAAAGGATCAATCTGCAAGTATCTGGCAACCGGAGTCAAGAACGCAAATCAGAGTGTCCCTGATATTAAGTCAGAATATGAAGCAATGTTTTACACACACATGCTGATTATCAGTAGACAGAAAGGTCTCTAGTTTTCTCCACTTTGTTTGTATGTGAATTAATAAAGGCTGAATGACCATATAAAAAGTCGTTTATAAAAGTAAACAGCAAATGGCTAAAATAAAGGGTACTTCAAACTATGAACAGTCCTGCCTGGGATTTCAAATATCTGAAAGAATGTATGACAATTTAGTCAGCTGTGGCTTATCAGTGTGATGCTGTGACTGAGAATGGCAAACAACGAGTAAATGGCTGAAGAGCTTAAACAGTGGCAAAGAGTGCTAAATATGCTGCTTCATGTCTTAGGCCCGTGAGGGATGCTGTGTTGCAAAATAAAACTGCGAAAAATTATGAAAATAAGACTTAATGGCAACATTTGATAAACAGCTGAAATTAGTATTTTCACTGAGTACTTCCAAAGCCCAAAGGAATATGTAAAATGTGTATCAACTTTTCAGAAGATATGGTCAATCAAATGCTTTTATAAAATTAACAGTAGTGATCGGTTTATTTTAAATTCTACTTAACTGTTATCTAATAGAGCAATTATCTTTAATATAAGCAATTTCAAATAAAAAATATTTTCAATTCAATACTGTACATAGACACGCAGAGAAAGATGAAAAAAAGGCAAGTGTCATTAAACAAAACTAGGAACTGTAGGGTCAGCAAGGTTTTTCACACATAGTGGTACAGATATCACCTATTCTTATGTCACCAAGGCTACCAAATCAGATTAACAGGCCTCAACGCCCAGTTTAGATTTACAGTATATTTACATTTATTTATCTAGCTGATGCTTTTATCCAAAGTGACTTACAAGCGCTAGTGTCAGAGGCCTCACGCCTCTGGAGCAACTATGGGTTAAGTGTCTTGCTCAATGGTGTCTCACAGTGGACACCACAGTTTAGTTTGATCACTCCAAGTCTGACACTTACAAAGATCATAACAAATACATATTGAGGTTAAGCAGAAGTCAGTATTTCTTCTTTGTGCAAGCTGAAAATAAATAAACATTAATTAAATTAAATGAACACATTAATGAAATTGTCTAATTTCAGTTACAATGTAGGTTGCAAAATGTTTATTCTTTCTACAGTTAATATCTAAAAGGAAACTTAAATTACTGTCATAGAGCTTTTATTGAAAACTGTATCAAGCAGTTAAAGAAAACTAGTATTCAATTAGTTATTATTTTGATTCTAAAAGTAAAAGGTCAATAAATATTAAATTGAGTTTGTAGGCAAGGTGTTTGTATAATATGATTACTATGAAGCACTCTTCCTTTTAACAGCATGTTTTGAGTTTTGATTAAAAAATTATTGTTTTAAACTAATGTTATAAAGTTAACTTCTGACCAGTTGATATTAATTTTTCAGATAGGCAAGGCGGGTGTATTTACGTAGCACATTTGAACAGCAGGGCAATTCAAAGTGCTGTACAGAAAACAACAAGGCAACATAGGGCAATATAAGGATACATTTAGATACAATGAAAGTTTAGTGTTAAATAGAAAATAAAACTAGGATAAAACATGACAGCAAAATATATACTGCATGCAAAATTAAAAGTAAGATTCCGGAGACTAAACCACTAAGATTTCTGGCTTGGTTTGTGGTTTTGTTTTGTTTTATTTTAAAGACTGTGGGTTGAAGCTGAATATTGACAATTTAATTGTTCTTCATTTGCTCCATAAAAAGAAAATGACATAAGTTTTGATTTTGTTTGGTTGGGGAAAATTCCGTTGATTAGTTCCATACAGCTACTCTGTATTTGTATAGGATTAAGTAATATGGGTGATCTATCTCACCTTATTCAGATAAAAAGTAGAATTTTTTCTAAATTGGTCTCACAAAGTTCAACCTTGAGTTCGGGAGCTCACAAAACAGGCTGTCTGATAAGACACACACAGAAATAAACCTCCCTTGGTGCTCCTAGGATTGTTTACATTCCCTCTCTGACACTGAGTGAGCACGTTTTACAGGCATCAGAGCAAAATTCACATTTTATATATTTCTTAAATTATAATTATTGGTTTCCTTAGAGTTTATTAGGGCCTTGATTTATAAAACACTTTTGAGTTTGTACTTTCCGCTTAACTAAAAGATAATTTGACTTTTGAAAGTTTTGCCACACTGTAGGCAACAATATTTTATACCTTAAAGAAACAGGTAAACACATCAAAATCTGAAATTATTTAAAATAATAAATCAATAAATAAAAATATTCTGACAACTGCAACAATCCTTTTATAGAAAGTATTCCTAAAGTTAATAAACCTAAAGAATGGGCACTTTGTTTAAAGTTCTGGAAGCTATGTGCAATTTAAATATTGACAGAGGTTTATTCAAATCTGACCTCATTACTTTAAGATTCCAAATTTAAGCAGTGGTGAATTTGTGTTCACCTCTATCAATCTGATAGTCAGTAGTATTTCTGCAGTATTCAGGCCTCAGAGGTAGTGGAGCCTTATTTGACCTTCTTGACCCGATGAAAGCACGTTGCTTCTGAGAAAGCATGTGAACAGACTCTATTCTCCTCCTGAAATGAAACGTTTGACTGAAAGAGGTCACAGAGCATTGCTTGCCAAGCTATCAGCCAAGGGGTCATCAACAAGGGGTACATTTTGGAAAAATGGTTGCCTCCCCTATACCACACAGACTTTGCTGCCGTCTGCTGTGCCTCCTCCACACACCAAAACAGAGATGTGTTCCAATTATGGATTTATGGCTCCGCTGAAATGGACTTTATTGCTGTCACTCTGGACTCTGCACCTGAACGTGTATAATGAACTGAAAGCATGACATCTGCATTCAAAGACTTAAAGGCTGCTCCCACATCAGCACCAGACAAGATCTGCCTTTTGGAGACATACTGCTTCATAATGGGCATTTGGGTTCAAAAACATGGCTCTCATTACCACTGTTGGCTCTCTATATTTATAAGATGCCTCCTGTAAAAGGGAAGCCCAGTCAGTTTGCTAGCTGTTACAGCTAAAGCTATTCTAAAAGACGATATCAGTGTTATTGTTAGGCACTCTAATGTTATGTGTTTGCTATAACAAATCTGCACGTTCTGAACACTTCTGTCGCTAACACAGGACAGCTGATCCGGATCAGGTTACAATGTGACCATTCTTTCTAATTCTGATATCTTAGTTAATAGAGCCTCCATATCCAGTTGCATTGATCCTATAAGTTGATTGACTTTGATGAAATGCTTATTAAACAACAATATAGGATATGTTAGGTCTCATTACAACATTACAAAGATAACAGCTTAAAACCTGCGCTATATATGCAATGAGATAATTTTGTTATGAACTGAAGTTAGATAAATGAAATTTAATTGAACTGAATACGGAAATAAAATGGACTTAGATCCATTGTAACTTAAAAGTGCTAATACCCCAGACTAGAACTAATTTATTAAAAGCTGAAAGTTCTACATTCAAAATTTTACTTGAAGTAAAAGTACAAAAGCACTAGCATAAAAAAACATGCTTAAAGTACCAAAATAAAAGTACTCTTAATTTGACCATTTCAAAGTACAAATTATATGATTTGAATATTATTACTGTTGATGTCTGTAGATGATAACAATGGAGCTCATGGTAATTAATTTAGATACTGATGGGAAGCTTCAAAGTTTCTCCAGTTTTTTTCTCGGGAAATAATGAAAGTTTTTCTTTGTCTATATTAATACATCATCATGTTTTTGTTGACTATAACTTTGAATAAGATAATCTGAATCTGCAAAATAACTAAAGTTATAAAATAAATGTGAAATGAAATAATTAAAGAAATACAATATTGACCTTTGAGATGCGTTGGAGTGGATATACAAAATATGAAAATAATGGAAATACTGATTTCAAGTACAGTAGATTAAGTAAAGGTGCTTAGTTACTTACCACCTCTGGACACAGATAAATCATCTAGGCCAGACTTAAAGCAAGTCCACATTCCAAATTTTGGTTAATATTATTTTTTCTAGTAATGATTCAGATGAGATTCTCAAATACCTATCCTTTAGTGTATGTTGTCACAACATAAAGACATTACACACTACATACTGTTTGATTTGCCTAATGGAATACCTGCTCATTAAACTACAGTAAATAACATACAAATATGTCTAGATTTAGCTGAGGGCCGAACTACCACCAGTTGCCCTGTTTCAAGAGATGCGTTTTGATTTTTATGACAACATCCTGCAAAACCTCTAGTTATCCAACACACTGAAAGCTATTTTCTTGTTTCTACTATTGGCTAGTGTAGTTCACTTTCAGGTCAATATGCTTTATGCCATGAATGTTGATGAGTTAAACTGTGTTGTCAAAGCGGTTTGCACCAAAATCCAAAAAGTTTGCATTTAACATAATAATTAATTAATCATGGCCATTCAAAATAGCAATTATAAGTAATAACAAATACAGAGAGAACTTAAACTACAAACAAAAATGAACAAGTACATGAGCTGCACAAGGAAGTCATACTGATTCTGTTAAAGAATATTTTGTTTCTAACAATACTTTACCAATTAATGATACAAAATGCCAATCCTAATTCCTTTCTTAATTTCTTCCTACATGTGTTAATCTGGGTTGCACACGGCAACAGAAATTAATGAAAAAGGGGGAATAAATAAAAGAATTATACATAATGTTTTTTAGCGGACATCGCAAAATCTTTTGCTATGACTATGACATGTCAATTAACCAGAAGAAAAGATAACCCAAAGTCTTATAACGGTACTAAGATTTCAATGTACAATAAAAAGACATTATCCAAAGAAATGACAACAAGTCTGAAATAGTAACTTTAAAATGATGAAATTGAGCCTAAAGATGCTCTGAAAGAAAGGATGACAATATTGTTAAGAGATCTTTATCTCGTTCCTCTCTGTCAGCATGGCATTGCAAAACTGCCATGACTATCTAGGATGTTTCAGGTGTCCTAATGCATACTGTCCTCTGTCCACCTTCCACACAAGTTGATCTCGTGCCGCAGCTGGGGAGGGTTTAATAATGCCCAAAGATCCAGAAAGTCTACCTCCCTAAGGATGGGTCAGTAAACGACTCCAAGGGTGAGAAGAGACTGCTTGTGGTGTTGTTGGAGGAGACTGTGTGATACAGCACACCCATTAAAAGAGGATGCAATATTGAAATCAGAAGAATGTAAATATAAGAAATATTTTAACTCATTTTTCTAAACTAATTGATTAATTAAATAGGGAATAATATCAATAAAAGTAATAACTTAAAGACAAAAGTCTCAGAGTAATTGCAAACAACTAACTGAAAGGAAGTCATGTAAAATCATTAAACCATACATCTGATCTAATGAAATGTACAAAACCACTCTGCTCTGGACTGAACATAGGAATACTGACATAGGACTAACAGAAACCTTTTAATTTTCAGGAATTTTGGCGGACTCCTAAAACCATCAGAGGAGCATATTCTGTTGATTTCTGTATCTCTGTAAGTGTATGAAAGTGTATGATCTTGTACTAATCCAATCTTTGTATGAGTTTTCTTTGTCTCCCAGGTGAAAACATCCATTCCATGCAAGGGCTTGCACCACCTTTTGGTTACAAGACGGTCCACTGCCAAGGAGAGGGAGCAGGATCCTGCTCTTTTTTTTTCTGCTAGATGATCAGATCAGGCCAGGGTGGACCCGGCGGATCACAATAACAGCGTGAGGGCTCTCATCAGAGCTCACCAAAATTGCCACAATGTCACACAATGTCCTCCAACCTAAATACGGAATCCTGGACTTCCACTAACACTTTTCTGCTCAGCAACAAAGTAAGACTGCATTGAACAATGAATTGACAAGCAGACTTTATCAGAAGGCGTTGTCATGACAAAACACAGCAGAGCTATTCAGACAAAGACTTATGGACATGCTCGTTAAGCTCAAGTGGATCTCAATGGTTTAAAAGTCCCACCCATGAAAGATGAAAGACTGTTTTGTTGCACATTCAATTTTATACTCTACAAGTAAATGATGGTAATCATCCCATGATATAATTTTGATGGGAAAGTACAACTTTCTGTAAAGTATGGAATATTAATTGTGATATTCAGATGAGTTTCTACACTTTGCTTCTTCTCACCTATAAACTTGAAAGCAATTATAACTGAAGCATCAATGATGAGCAAAACAACACACTGTGTTCAGCAATCTAAGTAAAACAAATTCAACCATTAGTTTAAGGGCTAACTATGCACAAGAACATAACCTAAGCAAAATATGTCAAACTATACCAAGATTAATGCACTCTCAAATGTTTATTAAAATTTAGTTCACCAAAGCAGATAGTAAAATTTTAGACAGGTATGATTTGAGTTTTTCCTTTAATCAAACTAATAAAGGTTAAGTTTTTTTTACAAGGCACCGCCCATCCCCCTCCCAGATTAAGAAAAAGCTGTTGTTTTCTTGTTGTTGTAGGTTAATCTGTATTACAAACCATGAGGTATGGCTAGTTACCACAAAAAATATAGAGTTGCTAATTTACGGCTAAGAGTAAATTAAATCTGTTCAGGGACCAATATCTTAATATACAATCTCTATAAGAATAGCTTCTCATCTGTACTATCTCTGTGGGAAACTTTAAAACATATAAGAGGATTTCAATACTCTTTCCATAAAATACATGAATTAGAATCAGAATTTTCTGTGAATTATCCCTGAAAGACTCCCACACAAGTTCAATACATCTAGAGACTAATACTTATTCGGGAATCACTTGAAATTTGATGTAACTTCATAGCCATCTATGTATTAATTATGTTAACATGATGCAATATAGCTGGTCAAAGGACAGGAATATGGTACAAGGCTTACCTTAATTACATACAGTATAGAGAACATATAAAGTAAGTCGATTAATGTAATGAGATAATTTTAAAATAGACTCATCCGCTTCTTTAGCAAATCTTCAGTTAAAATAATTAAAGTGTCGAAAAGACAGAACAGACATGTTCAAAACAGAAATAAAAGCAAACAGTTGGTGTCTCTAACAAACTAGATATAGATTTCTATTTTGATGTTTCTTTGTTTTGATGGGTCCGGTAGTCCTGTTTTCGCGGCTTTATTTTCTGGTAGCTTTAGTTCAAAAAATTGGGCTCAGGTTAGAGGGGACAACTCAGATCCTACGACCCTTTGTGGGTTGGTCTAGAGGAGGTCCCCTTCCTTTTATTAATTTTGGCTGGCTCATCACTCTTCTGTTATTCATTGGTTTTATGCAAAATGTTTTTACTGGAACCAGAATATTAAATTAATGATAGACACCTGACTACCTGCTTTATTATAGAAAGTAAAAGACTAACATTAGGATTAAACAAACCATGAACTTAGAAACTATTTCCCTCAAACTCTACTTTCCTTTCCTCCTTTTTGTATACAGTTCAGATTCTATTAACAAAGGTTATCACCTAGTTGTTCACCATTAATAATATAATAATCATAATAATCTTTATTTGTAGAGCACTTTTCAAAAACAAGTTACAAAGTGCTTTAACAAGTGTAAAGACAATAATAGCCAAAAGACAATAAGACAAAAAACTATACAAGATAACCGCAAGAAAACATTGACAAGACTAAAATACACTGTTTAAGATAAATATACAATAACAGTAAAATGGAATAAAATAAAGGGATAAAGTCAAATAAGATCGGAAAGGCTCTCCTATAAAAGTATGTTTTAAGAAGGGACTTAAAAGAGTTCACTGACTCAGCTGACCTGATTTCCTCGGGCAGGCTGTTCCAGAGCCTCAACAGCAAACCATTAGACAAGAGTTTTAGTAGAATAAATTTACAATAGAATATTTCATCAATGAAAAATGTTCATTTATATTGATAAAATAAGAGGGAGTCGAGGGATGTGGTTGGATAACTTAATTAGTGATCATAATAATTGAGTGCCAATTATCAGGTTATTACATTTTAATAATTAAACTCATTTTCATTGAGTTGTAAGAAGTTGACTATTTTCTATTGGAATGAAGGTCCTCCTGGTCTAAAGTAAGCAAAAAGATCCAAAGTAGAAATTGTTTGGATCATTGAAGATAATTAATATATTGAAATTTACTGCTTGAGAATGTTGTAAACAGGACTAAACTACTACAGATCAGATTTCCACCAATAGACTTTGCTAAAAAAATAGCATCTTATGGTTTGACTCAAAAAAAATTACATATTATATTTTCTTAGGGAGTTCTAAAGTTACTGTCTTCTAAGGTTTTAAACATATTGTGTTATGATGAGAATAATAATCACGGTAACTTAAAAAAGTGTAAACGAAGTTAAGAATATCTTACTGCTGCAGAAATTATTAATTTCACTTATTTGTTTCAATATTTCCCTCTGGGTGTGATGGTTTAAAGCTCCAGGTCACAACGGATGACCTGTACAAATGAGAGTACTGATGGCTTTTGAATGGACAAAAAGGGGACTCAATATTTGTATTCACATTTTGAATTAATACCAGTTAAGCGCCTAATAAAAATGTGATAATGTTTTTAATTTAAATTGATTAATTTAAAATATTTACCAGTTAATTAAAAATGTATTTGAGATGTGACTTGATATAGGGCAACACAGGTTGTCCTCCTTTTCCTTTTGAGGGTTTCTTTTAAGTACAAGTAGTTATAGCGTAAATCCACGATGACTGTGATAAGAATTTACTATGTTATTTCAAATGTTAAAGTTAAATCAATACTTTATGTATGATAAATGGGATCTACATCAGCTTTACCTTAAAGGGGTTTAAATGTTTAATATTTACGTGTCATGCAATATGAACATACCAAGTATGATAATAAGGGATATTGATCAATGCTTTGCTTTGGGATAGACATTTTATTATTAATATTCATTACGAATTGTGCCTATGTATTCAGATGATTGCAATGTTTGCATGGTTTATGGTCTTATTTGAGTTTAGCTATAAGTGCATCTGTGAGTTTTCCTCTGATTTTCTATATTGAGGTTTTTCTCCATTGTGCACTGTTTAGGGAGTGTAGCTAGTCTCATAAGCCTTTTTTGCCCATTTTATAACTTTCAACTATAATTTCAGACTTCAATACATGAAATATAGAGAAGTGGGTGTTTTTGGCTATGAGCATGCGACCGGTAACCTCTGTCAGGGACTTATCACTTGATAAGACTCTTTATTATTATTAGTTTAGAGCAGAATAATCTTTTGTGTCACAGCCACTGTTAGGCTGCACGGAGACAGAGCTTATGGGACGTGTGTAGCTAGATGATGTAAGGTTTCTTACATTTCCATATGTACAATAATCATTCTAACTATATGATAATAACAACAGAAATGGTTTCATGTTGGAAAATGTATTTTATATTTACGGGCCAAGGATAATGTTGATTTAAATGTTTGTGATCTTAACTACTGTGATTGATTTTTGAAAAAGTACCAACCCAACTCTGAAGATGTCCTGACTGGTCCATAGCATTTAGCGAAGTTTTTAATAACTGGGTTCCCAAATTTATAAAGGGTTTAGTGATTGAGTTTATCTTTTGATAAAAAATGGGGGGAACTGTTGGAAATATTTCTTAGGTGTCTTAATTGATGTAACAGTGAAAGGTAAGACAGGTCTAGCTTAGAGTAATATAGCTGACTCCATAAATATTTGACATTATAGCTTTAGGTATTTCTCATGTGTACTTGTTCTCGTCAAGTAGACAACAATAGACTGATTAGCTAGAGACAGTAGCTCAGGCGTCAGGCTAGCAGATATGAGTGTTCTCTGGGAATCTAACAAGGTTGAGCCATACAAGAATGTTTACAAGAACTAACTGGCTACACAGATTAGAGTACAACTCTTGGATAGTAAGAGATTCCAATATGATGAAGCACTGGAATCTAAACATCAGATAGATTAGGTGTTCTAGGTGAAGATGACCTAATAGAGAAACCTACAGGCTCTAGGGGGAAGACAGAAACATAAAAGGGACCACAAGATGTTATCCTTCAGATTTGGTGTTGGCATTTGACGTGTTCACATGTTGTATGCTGGCACTGTATCTCCTCGGCCGGGTTCAATAAACTATGCTATGTTAAGTCTTCATCAGTCTCCGAAACTTCTTCACACCTGAACCTGGCTCACCACAATAATTTCCTAACACTTATAACACCGCATAGCTCTAAGGGATTCTGTAACTGTAACCTGCACTTACAATAAACAACCATGTAATGTGCAATGCAATTAATGACAGCTTTAACTACTGTAAGTCAACATACCTGCAGACTCTCAAACCAGTGTAACGTTACCTAAACTATCTGTAACCTGTTTGATACCGGTGTTAATAATTAACGTGATGGCAAGCAAACATTCATTCATCTTTTCATAAAGAATACCAGTCGGAGTTACCCTCCAGTAGGATGTAGCTAAAGCAAGAAGCAAGCTAACGTTAGACGCCAATGCTGAGCTAAACATGTTTACTAACCTCATGTTACTAACCTATGTTGTGTCCAGCGCTTCTTTGTTTGGGCCTTGTTGTATGAAAATTTAAAGCTAAAGTTTATGATGAATGGTATAGCAGCTGCCAGTGTTTGTTGTCCTCTCTCACGTGTGGCTGTGCGGTAGGTTATAGGTAACGCAGAGAGGGGAATAGCTAGCTCGTCAGACATTTCCTAAAAATTGTTCACATGTATCGCAGCTCAAGTCCGAATCAAGTCTGAAGTCTTTTGAGGAAGAGTCTCAAGTCAAGTCTGAAGTCGATATGTGTGCAACTTAAGTCGGATTCGAGTACGAGTCTCAAACTCGAGTCCCCATCTCTGACTTAAACTTACTACTGCATGTAAAAAATGTTAATTGCTTGAGTTTCATAAGACAGCTTTTAAAAGCAACCAAGTGTCTAGTCTACCGCTCCTATTCCCCCCTTTCAAAGAGCGTAGGATAGCTATGGTGGCTTACACAAGACAGAAGATGTCGTCATCTGGGACAGCAGAAAAAAATAAGCGGTGCTGAAATAGATCTCAGTTGTGGCAGCGACACGTACACATATTTTCACTTTCTCTTTAGAGTAATTTAAAAAGCATGAGAATGTTTTTTGCAGCAATGTTTTATTTCAAGTTGAACTGAAAGCTTTTACTTTGAAAAAATTCGAGGTGAGAAAGAGAGTCTGTAGCCTGCTTGACAGATCTTTGAAATAACTGTCAGAAAATGTGATGTCCTCTGCCTGAATATACTGGTGAAATGAAAAAGCGTCCGTAGGTTAAAGGATGTGGATCAAATACCGGAACACACACACACACACACACACACACACACTTTACCAACTGAACTAACTGAATACTGTAACATTCAATTTAAATGTCTTATGTTCTCACCCACCATCTAATGGATAAAAAAAATTGCTAAACTTTTTTGCAGTCCCCAGCTATATATTACTACTTCAAACGTACATACAGTGCCAGAATGCTACAGTAACAATAATAAGAAGAAGAACGTAGTGACATCTGAGTGAGTGAGTGTCTGTTTGAGCTACTGTAGAGACATGGCAACGTCTATGTATGAGAGACCCACAGTTATGTAGATTCTAAAGGTAATCCAAACAGTTCATTATATAAGGTCTTTATACACCACTGAAAACATAGTTATGGATATTATATTGCATTTCTGTTAATAGATCCTCAGACATATTACACACTGAACTTTTGATGAATGTGAGTATGTAATTATTTAATTTTACAGTACCTGTGAAAGCAATGACCCAGCAGAGCAGGGGCCAAAGGATGGTGGAGACAGCAGCCATCTTCGTCCTTTTCAGCTGAAAAGAAGAATTGCTGTTTTCCATTACCAGGGTCACTTCCTCCTTAGATCTCCACCTCCTTTGTGTGTGTTCACATTTATGGTTTTTAAAGGAGACTCTGCCTACTTTTATTTTTAAGGAACAAGCAAAGTTAATGTTATATTTAGCGCACATAGAGAGAAGTGCAATTCTTATTCCAATTGCTTATTCTAATTGCTTCCCAATTATTGAATCCCTATACAAACAATTAGGTTTTTAAGGTGCACAACAACTAATTTTAGACTTTGAAAATTTTAAACTGATGTCAAATGGGTTTGCAAAATGAAAAAGTCCAAAGTCCAGCCCAAAGGGAGTTCCCATCTCCTACAGAAAACTCTGCTCTGAACTGCCTGAAAACAGCTCGTTTGTAGTCCAGCCGTTTCGCTTTCATTCCTATGACAACACAGGGCTGAAAGCTAAATGCACGTCTTATAACGCTCGCCAAGCGGCTACTCTGACATGCTCTCAAAAACACCAGTGGAAAAACACTGAGCTGCAGCACACCTCTCCTCTCCCTTCCAATCACTAGCTACCCTCCAGGCAGTCAATGAACATAAAGTTGTTACTGTGATGTAGAGACAGAGCTCAGTTAAAACTTTATGGATGAAACTTACTTTTGTTACAAATTAATAACTCACCACTCTGAAACTCTTGTTCCAGTCTATGTTGCCAAGCTGATCAGCAATATGTACAGCTGAACCGAAGCCTTGTTTGCTTCTCACTGAACCGCCCTTCTCTGCTTCTGATTGGCTAGTAGTCCTCAGAGCCCTTTAAAGAGAGAGTCGCGTCATCTCCGTTCACTCCAATGGAATAGTTTTTCACAGCAATAGCGGATCATGGAGAGTCTGAATAGTCGTAAGACGTGTAAAAAATTATATTATATAGTATTAGCAAAACTGAATTAAGTTAACATGTGCAGTCAAACATTAGAAGATTTAGGGACATTTATGATTAACAAATTAACATATTGGCAATGGATAAAAGTTAGCAGCAGACAAATACATATTTTTGGGGGGGTGATATTAGTGATGCATGTATGAATAAAGGATTTCAAAACTTTATTTATTTATTTTGGGGGGGAGATTTACCCCTAACACTAAAAGTAGTATGTTAGCATATTATAAAAACAATCTTCATAGTAAACAATAATTATATTAGAGCAGTAGACTCTGCGAGGTGGAGGAGCAGTGATGCTAAAGAGTACTGAGTGGACCATGGTGAGACAGAAAACAACACATGATTATATCATTTATAAGAAATATATACACTTCTTATACTTTCTTTCCTTTCTCTTAGTGTCTGCATCCCGTCTTAGCTCATGAGCTTATTTTCCACACAACAATTCAGGTTTATTTACCCACATTAATACATCATAGTGACTGAATGCACCATATTGGTGAACACACAGTTCTTACTGGATATGTTTACTCTAATTACATAATTACTTTGTACAAATTCATATCACATCATCAAAGTTCCTGTATGTGAGAAAAGTTTGAAATAACAAAACTAACAGCTTATACAGTGACTGATGCCAACATCAGCTACAAAAGCTGTTAATGAAGTTCCAAACTTGAACAATCCAGAACTTTCTCAATCAAACCTGCAGCCGTTTACAAGAAAGGTTGAATTGAGAGCAACTGGACTTCTTCTGAAATGTCCAGATACTCCCAATTCAACTTTTCTTGGATTAACATGACCTGGATGAATCTTTATAGATGTGTAGGTTTGTCTAACCCTTTTTCTCTTGTTCTCCCTCTCTCAGCACAAGAATCACAGGGGTTCAGAGGAGCCTGAAGATCATCTGCCGTGATGTTTTTAATAAAACAAACATAATGCCAGTGATGTGTTGTTTCTTTGTGGAAAAAGTACCTCACATACTGTATTTTATTGTTAGCCTCTTTAGTGATTGTAAGGTTGCTCCTGTTGACCTGATTCAACCATTTTTTCCTCCTCTCCATGTCAGCTGGGAAACCAAACGTTCATACTCATTTTTCTAACAGACACAAACCACTTAACATGCTGTTTTCTAAGTTTATTGGAGATTTATTAAATTAATACATGACAATCATTGATAGTCACCTGCTAGCTGTTATTGTAAAAAATATATGTCCTTCTTTTAAAAAAAATAGCAATGTAACTACAGTTATGTGTCAGTGTTCTGTACACATTTGTTGTTTAAATTACCAGAAATCGCTTAAAATTGCCGGTTTGTCGTTTCTCTCGCTCATTTTGAATTGCCCGCCTAGGACCTCCGGGAACTATCTGCAGTCTCCATGAACCACGTGACGATGTAGCATTTTGGACCCCCGCTGACGCAACTCTCTCTTTAAAGGGCTCTGGTAGTCCTTAAGTAGGAACTGCACATGTGCAACTCCCAACAAAGATCATTTAGAGACAGATGTTTCACTCCATAGCTAAAACGAAGCCTTCAACACAGGGTGAAAAGAGGAGCTGCAGCAATGTGCAGTATGAAAAAACATGGTGTTTTTTGAATATTAAACTATGTAAACCTGTTCTGGTACAACCCTAAATAATTTTATTGTTTGTGTATTTCCCAATTTGAAATGGACTTTTATAAACATACAACTGGTGCGACATCTCTAATCCATCTGGAAGATTAAAAATGTTACCTTGCAGGGTTTGACTGGATGAAATGTCAGAATACCATCATCGCCACACAACTTCTCACTCTAACTGATATTTGCCTAAACAGTTTGTATAGATAGGTTGTGTGCCCTCTTCTAAGTGACTGTTACGCCACCATGAATTCAGGGGAAACGTGCAGAACATATTTAGCTTGAGGTAAAGTCAGCTTGTGGTTTCCCTTCACAATCTCTGAGCCATCATGAGTCAAATATACTTTAGCTCTGTACTTCACAAGGCTAGTTTTAGTCATATATTTTAAATGTAATCATTGCTCTTGGATGACTTAAGTTGAATGATTAATAAGCATCTTGTAAATTTAGAATACAATTTACTGTTATAAGTACATTTTATAGCAATAATATAATTCTTCAAATTTCACTCTGGTCTCTTCATTAAGTTTATATTTGACATAATACCTTCTTATCTCAATTAAAAGTACAGAAACAAATGTATATGTGACACAGGGAATTTTTTTATTTTGGCTGGTAAAAAATATGTTTGGCTGGTGGATTTTTTGATCTACCATCCACCTTGGCAGGTGAGCCAAAAAGTGAAATTCCACTCCTGGTCAACAAACCAGTTACTTTACTCAATAAATCTTGTCAGCAGGTGGGAGCATGAAATGCTCTAAAAGACACTGCATTGACTCTGGACATGATAAAATAAAGTGGACCAACAACAGCAGATGACATGGTACATTTTTAATAAGTCAGTCAATAAGTAGGTTGGCTATTAAGTCATTTCTTCTTCTTAAATGTAAAGATTTGCTACTTTTCCTTTGAATAATTGTTTTTTATTTAAAGGAGAACTCTGGACAATATTTAAGTTAATCTTGATCATTATACCTTTATGAGCATTGTCTACGAACTGGACTGGTGCTTACTGGTGCATTAGTGTTGCCATCCTGTTCAGAGACGACAAGAATTAGGCATTCTCCATGTGAACATTCTTGACTCAAATTAAGTGCATGTGTCGGTGTTACATTATTTTTCTAATTTCTGAGACATTGGAATCGTCACAGACTGAGAACTCACATTACTGCAGCTGTAATGATGGTTCTTGAACAATATTCATTTAACTCAATGTCTCTTTACAAACATGCCAAATATCCTTTTTAAGTAAAACAAAAATCTGAATTCATGACATTTTCAAGTAATAATATTTTTTTTATAGGTGAGCAAATAAAAGTCCTTTTTTCTAGTAAGTGCAGTAAATCATTTTCCCCACATGGAGATGCTGTTTCTACTTCTTGACTATCCTGATCCCATCCAGGTTATTGAAAAGCCTCCAACCCCAGCAGCCCAATCAACTCTGTGCCAAGAAAGAATATATGCAAAACACAACCCTGATCATCAGTATACTGTTAATATATACAATACATGTTGTTGAAATGTTGGGGAAATGTTTCATAGATATAACAATGTATGGGCAATGAGGCATTATAAAAAAATTCCAATAGATTTCTTACATATAAAATAATGAATGGACTCGAGGTGTATTAGATCAAGTCAGGTTACAGTCAGCTTATGAGTTTATCTAAAAATCCTGCCATCTCTTTGTCTTCGAGTTTTGGCAACAACAGAAGAGAGAGTTAAATCATAATACAACTTCATTCATAATACTTTTGAACATGAAATTCTTCCTATCTGTGTTTCTGTGTGAAGGCTAGTGTTGCATTCACAGAGATCCAGGCAGACGGCAGAAGGACAACACTTTGTGGACGACACGGGAATGACAAACAGTCAGATGGAATGGCAGACTGGCAGAATGAAATGTTCACAGCAACATCACCATAACAAAATAAAGCTGTGGTGAATGGTTGTATTGTTTCAAAAGAATGAAATATAGAATATTAAATACAATTATTTCGTGTCTATTATTTTATGTAATTACTCTTGTTTCATGTTTTACACCACAGAAGACGGCAAAAAGTTAATATAAGTTAACTATGGACAGCAATACAGCCTACTGTTACTGTTATTCTCTGCCAGCCTCACCGAATTTTACCTTCCTGCTCTCGTTCACTATTAAGCTAGCCGCTCTAATATTGCCGTCTAACATCATCTGCAGGGTAGCACATCGCGCAGCATGTCCCTATCTCTCTCTCCTTGTCCCTCATGAACACAGCTAAACAAATCTGTCCAACAAAACCCTTACAATGTCGGAGACCCAGCTTAAAAAAGTTAGCAAGCATGTAAGGAGCCTAGCTAATAAGGAAAACCAAGTTAATGTTAGAAAACACCTGGGCCCGTATTCACAAAGAATCTTAAGGCTAAAAGTAGCTCCTAGTGACGTAATTCTAAGAAAATTCTGAGAAAAGTGGGCTGTACTCTTAAAATTAGAGAAAAAATCCTAGTAAAGAAAAAAGTAATTCATTAAAGCATCTTAAGTCTTTAAAAGAGCTCCTAAGCTCAGAATTGTTAGGAGCAGCGACGAGGACTTTTAAGGGCTTAAGAGTTTCTTTAGTAGAGGAGAAAATGGCAGAAAGACTAAGAGGGATGACGAAATGTGTTGCAGGATGACAGTGAGTTAATCAGACGCTATAGATTAGATCGTGCAGGGATCGTGGTTTGTGACTGATCTTATTAGATACACGCTAACATCTCCGACACAGCGCAGGAATTAAAGTAATCACTACATTACGATATTTGGCAATGCAGCGGTGATGATTTGGGTCTGTCACAACCTTCTGTAAGCGTGATCACACAAACAATTAAAGCTGATGATACACGGGCAACTTTTGAGCAATGTTGCTGGGCAATCTTGCTAGAGGCAAGTCCGACTATGTTTAAATGGATAGCGGCGAGCGGGCGGTGGCGGAGTGGCGGGGAAGGGGATTACGGTAGTAATCTTTACTCATTATTATTGACGACAGCGCTGTTCTGCACGCATTGCTCTAAAAGTTGCTGTGTGTATCATCAGCCTTACAGCACTTTCAGAACCTCTATTGTGTCGCAGTTCATTTCGCTTCCACTGGACATTCCCACCTTGCAGGCTCAAAACTGCATGTATGAATATAGCAGCTTCCCTCTTGCGCACAACGAGAATGAACCGTTAATATTTTGCGCTAAGCTCCCTCGTCTGCTTCTCGCCCCGTGCTGTGACACCCGGCCCGAATTTTCCTTTTAGAATTGCCTTGTGTTTATCCACTAACTGGTCCAGTTGGGCTTTCTCGCCTGCTTGGTTTTGATTCCGTGTTTGATCCATTAAAACCAACATTCAAACCACCACTTAGATAGAAACGCCAGCAATCAGTGTTATTGGAAAGAGTGGAACAATTTTTATCATTCCAAGCCAATCAAATACCTGATAGGAAATTAACAGCATGGTAAATAAAAAAACAGGATTTATATACACATATATAATGTGTGTGTGAGAGAGAGAGCAGAGAACGGTCGAATAGGAAATATTACGCATGTAATTTCCAAAGTAAAGGCTTCGAATATAACCTACACTAGAATCACTCTTTTTTTTCCCTTCTTGGACAACCAACCAATCACAGTCTTCAAAAGATTGTGTCATACATAGCAACGGGGTCAACCCCGCCTCCTCACTAAGATAAAAGTTTTTGTCTTTTCCTTGCTCAGAGTTGCTCTCAGATCAGTCCTGAATAGCTCTTAAGCTAAGACTCCTACGTAAAAGTTTTTAAGCTAAGATAAGAGTTTTCTGAGAGGACTCTTAGATTCTTTGTGAATACGGGCCCTGGGTTTTATGAGGCTAGCATGCTGCATATAGGTGGTAATCAATATTAACTGCACCCCAAACACACTGTGCTTCTGGATATTTCTGGGTGTTTTTTCAAGCCAAGTGTTTTTAGGTCTTCAATGAACCTGGAAAGCAAGTAGAAAATTACCTAGAAATCCAATTAGTGCACATAGAATATTGATAATTACAGAGGTGAACAGATCCTACCTTCAAAGTGGTTGATGGACGCTGTTAATGACTTGAAACATAAAAATGTCCTTAAAGAGATGGTTCATGATTTTTTGAAATGAGGCCGTGTAAGGTTCTTATCCATGCTCACAGTTTATTAGGCAGCGTGTCCTCAGTTTAGAAAAGCAGACAGCATCTATCTTGGTAAAGCTATTGAATTGTTTGGCCTACCATTTTATTTCAGTGAGAGTCACTTTAAGCAATGGTAGGGGGAAACACTGACAATACTGTCATACCGCCCAACCGTACTTTATATGACAGAGGATTTTATAAGCCATTCAAGAGATTACCGCTGGGCTTTTTGGCTGGTGAGTGAAGCAAATCTACCAGCCACTTCGATATTTTACCAACATTTGTCTGGTGCTGATTTGTGCCTTGTATGACAACATGTAAAAAGGGGGAAACGGGTACTTGAGAGTTCAGATCAGATCTTGTGATGACGAGCGAGTTCATGGTAGCAGCGGGACAGGCTGTTTGTGTTCCAGTGAGGGACACAGATGACCCTCTTCTGTTAAATGGGCCTTTATAAATAGAGCAGTTATTTTTCCACTGCTCTGGTCCAACTCGTCCGTACATCCGACTGAAGACACCACACAAACCCTTCAGATTCCCCAGCTTCCAATCAGAAGCCTCTATGTTCACCTTAACAACCAATCACAGCCATTCAGATCGCTTCACCATCATATCAGAATGCTTTAAATAACTGGAGCCAATCAGATATTTAAACTGCGTCAAACCAAATGGTTCTCACTCTTGGATCAGCAGGGTGCTGTGATGAGCAGAGTGACCGTCCTTCAACTAGACAGCGTTCAAACTGCTGCTCAGGCTCCAGAGGTCGTCCTGCAGATGAAGCTGAAACCTGAACCCATGCCCATAAAGATCACCTTGATTTATCATTCCCATGGTGGCCATTTTCAGTTTATGTCACAGCTGAAGCAGTTCAATCACAGCCCAGCCTTGTAAGTTTTCACATTTCTTCCTTTCTATATTGATTCATTAGATCAGAGGTGGTGTCAGCAGAGTCAGGTAGCTGTTGCTGACCTGCAGTGCTGCATCTTACACTGCTTCTACAGGAGAGATGAGCTCAGTAACGGCTGTTGTACTGTGGCAGGTGCCTTTGTGAGTGGAGAATCTTTTTATAGACTCGATGTGATGACACAACATGAATCAATGGAAAGAATGCCCACTGTTCTCTAATGACAGTCAGTGATAAGAACATTTAGTTAGGCATTTAGTAGTCTGAGCCGTCTACAACGTACCTCCTATAATCCTCTCTGGACGTCACAGCAGGATCTGAAGCACTGATCACGGACACAAGTGTTCATAGAATATGTAAGGAAACAGTCCATTCATAACCAAATGATGATATCTCCTGATTAATCCACTGGAGCTTAACATTATTTCATCACAAGAACAAAAAGACTACAGACACAAAACATCTTATTATGGTAATGTCAAAATGTTAAAACCTGATCAAGTTTGTCTGCAACCCCCGATCTAACTATTAAACCATTGATATCCATCCATATTCCCTTTCCTTTTCCCACCTGTCTTCCACACAGACAGTTTGATCTCAAACCAAGGACACTCTTCCTGTGCAACAGTGCTAACACTGAAAAACATGACATCTTAATGTACCAGAAAAATAATATACAGTACCTGAAGAATGCTTCTTTTCTGTAATCAGTCATTCATCTTCACAATCTCTGAATTCACCACATTTGAAACTACTCGAACCTTTTAAATATCTTATTCACGTGTTGTAACTTGTCAAAATGTTGGATTGTGCTGTAGAAAGTCAGGTGAACTAAGGGAGACGGTAGGAGAGGAGGAAAGGGATGAAAATTTTTCTTTAATAGTCAGTGTTCGGAAATGGTGTTGAAACCGAGGAACGTCACAACATACGTCAAGTAAGGTTATGTCCCAAAAGATGGAGACTGGTGGTAATGCTAACGGAAAGCTAGTATTAGGATGAGAGTATAGAGTTTAAAAACACCCCAACAGTGTTTGTTGAAGGATAAACAGTAGATATTAATGGAGACTGAGAAAGGAAGTCAGGAATGTCTCACAGCTGCCTTTAATTTTTTTACTATTTTACTGGACTATTTCTAGTCCTTCATTTCTCATTCACTGTTCCTGGACTTACGGACATATTTTTCTGCTCACAGCTGTCTAGCTCACATAAACTCTCACTAAAATCATCATACTGTAGTAAAAGTATTTTATGATTTGGGCTTCTATTTCCAGATTGTGTGTCTAAAAGTTCAATGAACTGGGTTTGAGTTATTTTTAGAGGCCAAGTGTCCCGAGGCATTCCACATTTGAGTGGTTGTTGTCGGGTATCTCTGGGGAATGCCGTAGTTTAGAGGTGCCGGTTTTATTTCGTGAGTCCCGGTTTGTTTTGTGTGGTTTTACTGAAGAGGCAAGCTGCACATTCCAGAGATTGGGTGCTCTGGATTAGTGTTATAACGATAGCCTGCTGTGGTCACGTTCGACTATTGAGGTGCATCAGCAGACCGGATTAGAAGTCATTTTAGTTTCAACATCAGGTAGTGTTGGAGTTGAGATGACGGGAGGATGCCGACTATTGTGCCTCGGATTTGTGGTGTTTCATATTTAGTAGGCTGGGTGTGTTTTATTTATTTTAGTTGGACAGATGAGGTGTACTGGCTTTGTGGATTATTTCAGGAGATGTGACATGTGGATGCCTCTGAAGGGGTTTTTGATATCAGATCAGAATGACAGGAAGCCTGCTCTGGTTTTGAAGTGTTTATTTTAGTGGACTGGGTGCATTAGATTTGATATTTTATATTGGGAGCACTGGCAGCTGGCACAGTGTTCAGTAACTAGGGTAACTGGGGAAAGGTCTTTTGGTTTTCTCTGGGAGTTTTGATCCCAGAGAACAAAACCCTTTATCACTTTCTGAGCAGAGCAGCAGCTGGGAGGGATTCAGTTTCTTGCTTGAAGACACCTCAGCAGGCTGGATGCAAAGAGTTATGGGATTAAGTCTGGATGTCTCCAGGATGTACAGTACCACTTCTCTAACCACTGTGCTGCCCTGCACTCTCAAGTCTTGATAAAGACTTGAACTCAAGAATCTTTATGAAATATGAAAATCTGTTTGAGAAAATCCTCCTGAACCTTAAATCAATTTCAGACAAATTTGAACAAAAACAGCAATTAAAACTTAAAGGATTTTTACAGATGAACTGGGAAAACAAAAACAACTCTTTCCTAATGGTAATGGGTAAATATGAATGCCATTTATAGGATATAGCACCTTTGTAACAACCCTTTGTGATTCTATATGGATATAGTTAATAATAATACTACTACTACTAATAATAATAATACTACAATTGTTGCTTGGGTGATTATGGTTCCACATAGAACATCTGAACCAGAGACATTTAAGAACCATCCCTGCTCTGTGCGGGTGTGTCAGTTGATGATGAGTCAGACTGACGTGCTGCTCTACAGGCTGTGAACACAGTCGCTTCCTTTACGTCATTCACCTTGTATTTTTACTGCTGCTGTGGAATGTCCAGCAATTTCAAAGAAATGTATATAATTAACTGCATGTGAATAAAAGAGAGTATCTCTAAAAATGTTAACATCAGAAAATATGATTTATTCTCCACACAGACAGACAGACAGACAGACACACACACAACCACCCCTGCGCCTCACGCCTCCAGCTAATTGGATTCTCTGCATGTCTCAATTGCCGGCATTAACAATCCAAATAATTAATTAAAAAGAGCTCATCAGATGGAGGTGTTTGTGGTCTGTGTTTCAATTGCAGTAGCCTTGTAATCACATTAGGTTTAGTGCATTAGTGTGCACACTGATGCAGCCATCCCTGTGTTAGAAACCCCAGGGGATTTTTTTAACCCTGCTCAGTGATGGATTAACGATCCATTGAGTTGAAACCTGTGTGTGGTGTATCATTTTAAGGTCGACTGAGTTATTCTTATTAAAAATGATCTGATGTACATCGTTCAGTATTTACAGAACAACTTGTGGGAGAAACAATTGACACTTTGGCACTTCTAGTTAGGCTCTACACATGTCTGTTAATAAAGGAACCAGAATGAACCTTTAACCCACCTGAGTTTCTAAATTAGAAATTTCTAAATTTAATCTCTGTAAAATTATATTTACAAACACTGTCATGTCATTAGAGTGAGTTTCAGAGGAGAATTGTTGTGTCTTGGGTTGGTACTGTACTTCAAAAGCCCATATCAGATAAACCCCGCTCTTAGTCGGAGGCCTCTGGGGGAAAGCTAGTTGTAGGCTTCTCCACATAGCTGGCTATATCTGGAGAACAGAGAGAGTGAGGGAAAGAGAGAATGTGCGTGAAGCTGCCAACAGCAGCAGTAAGTTCTCCAGAGTAAACACAACTGATGGGGCAAACCCTCCCTCTACCCCTCTACACCCCTGAAATGCCCTTTCTCTCTCATCCTCTATCCTTCTATTGCTTTGTCTCATGTGTTACAAGCAATATACATCATTAAGACAATTATATCAACACAGGGACAAGATGGGCTTTAAAAGCATAATGAACAGAAGTGTAATCAATTCATATCTAACATTAGTTTCATTTACACAGAGGAGAGGGGTTTAAGACAAGGTCTTTGTAAGTAAATATTTCCCCAACACTTCCTTCTGTAAAGAAACAGCTGACATGTATTGCCAAACATTCCTGCTATATTTATAATATACTGTAGTTATTATACATGCATAATATAGACTTTTCCTGAAGTTCGCTCTGTGACGTGCAGTAGTTTCCTTAGAATAAGAACAAGGCTCAAATTATACTTTCTGTATTAGCCGCGAGGGTTCATGCCATGAACATCCTGTCATCAGACCTCTGTCCAGATGTCCGCATGTACCCATAAATGTACGACTGTGTGGACTGTGTGTGTGTCTGATATCACGGCCTTAAGAGCCCTTATTGTAAGTGTAGCCAAGTGTCTGTGACACAAGTTATTTATTTGAATATGATTCGTGCATGCTAAATCCTGGCAGCTTACTTTGTTACATTAAAACTAATTCTGCTGTTAATCGATGAAAGATAAAATAATTGACACAATGATGACATTTCAAAGTCATCAAGTGTCATAGTTTTTCTCAAGTGCTGTGTCGTAATTTGGCGTCTGATGAGCATCTGTTACTCAATTTGTTTTTTCCTCTTGGCAACATGTCCCAACCAAGCAGGATTCTTCCGGTCTGAGAAGAAAAGTCCCTTAAACCTGCATTCTATTGAACAGCCAGCAGGGGGCACCTCTTATGGTTCTATTAGAAATAATGGCAAAATGACTTCTTCTAAACTGACTTATTACCTCAGTAAAGACTTTCATAATGAGCTTATGGTCTCAATCACTAGTTTTAAGTCTTCTTTAATAGAGCATGACGTTCATTTAGTAAATTATGATCCCATTTAGAGGAAAACAGACCATAAAGCAGAGACAGAATGCAGTTTTTTGCAGTGAGAGGCGCCTTTTAAAATTGTTTTCTTTGGGCAGTTCTGTGCACTGTTAATGCGCCATACATTTTGGAATGAACGCTCTGAGCGCACAGAGTTGAAAAAAATTCAACTCGTACCTGATGTCATTGGCGTTTTTTTCACAGTGTTCAATCTAAAGAATGGAGAGATGGCCAGCTGTGTTGACGGAAGTTTACAGTTGCTTGAATTGTCCAGAGAACAAACTGTCCCTAAATCATTCTAAAATAAGCTTTAAACCGAAGCGCATGGACCAGCTGGTGGTAGCCTACTACCAGCGGCGTCTCTCCTTTCTGAAAGTCTCATGTGCCCATACGGATCTCAGTTTCCCTGTCTCCTGCATGTTTGTACACCTCACACATTCAAAACAGTGCCAGAGCAGGCGCTCTGCATTTGGCAGATGTTTTTAGCAACAAAAGACACAGACCTGTGAGTTGAGATCAAGTTTCTGATAATATGACAGTTATTAATTAGCGGCAAACCAAAGATTACAGATCGCTGGTTCTATAATCTTTGATTAGACTGACAGGACAGCTGATTCAGTGGTCGCAGCACTTTGCTCTTTTCTAAATTCAACCAAAAACCATTGCTGTGCGTCTAGTGTTTTCGAACCCGCAAAATGCTATCTGTCTGATCGGGGCCTGAGTCGTTGTCGTTTATAGCGGTTGGCATCATCGCAACCTACTCGATTAAACAGTGCAAAATATTTACAGTGTCCACCCAAAGTGATTCCACAACTATAGTCAGTCTAGTTATTTTTGAGGGTTTTTTTTCTGCTTTTGTGACTATAGCAGCATTCTCGTGACCCCCAGAGGGGTCCCGACCCCCAGGTTAAGAACCACTGGGCTAGAGTGACTCGTATCCACAGCACTGTGTAAATTTAACCAGAGCCACTGAAAGAGCTTATTAGGAGTTGGCTGTTCATTTTCTCTGGAGAGTACATTTATTTTTGAGCCTTGTTTCACAAGAGAAAATTATCATCCCGGTTAAAATGACAGCTTGAATTACAGATGCACCTAGCTAAGCAAGCTAGTTAGCTCCACACGGAGCCGTTGGTTCCACCTTCTCTTCAAAATATGCTTATGTCCGGTGCCGCTGGTTGCAAAAAATAAACATGGTGGCGCCCTAACTTAGCCAAACTCAAGGATTCAAAATGGCAGCCTACAAACCATGGGGTGACATTACGGTGACTAACTCCACTTCTTTTAAACAGTTTATGGTCCAAACAAATGCTTGCATTTCTTCTAAGCAAAGGGCTGTTTTCCTTTGGTGCCAATAAAGAGGGCAGATTGAGAATCCAAAATACATATGGTTTGTCCTCTGGGGAGCATGAATGTCTCCAGTAAATTCAAAGGCAATCTGCTCATTAGATTTAAATTTGAAATGTGGCTTGTGAGTGCTGCCAGACAAAAGGCCCCCAACGTAATGAAAAATAACCTTCTGGTGTCTGTGAACATCCATTTCAAGTTTCATGAGACTCAATAAGAGTCAAAATGTCGCATGTGACACTGATAGTTTTTGGTTTTGTTGTATGCGTCCTGAACTCACCTCTTTGATCAGGAGGTAATAAATCCCTCTCTCTTCCAACTGGCAGCAGAGGCAGTGTCTGTTTCCTCTGGCCTGCCGTGGTTTTTCGATAACAGTCTAGTTGTTTCTCTCTCTCTGCATCTTCCTCTCTTTCTAGTCTTAGGTCAGAGCAGTCAGGCATTTCACCATGTAAGGCTGCAGAGCTGAACTCCTCCTGGGAAGGAAAAAAAGGGAAGCTATTTTTCTTGTGGACCATTTTATAACCATTTTCCAGCTGAAAATAAAAGCAGTGGGTTTGTGAAGATTGAGAGGAAGATGGTGATAATGATAATGGATCGTGTAGGCTCTTCTTGTCCATTATATACACATATATATGGCTCACCACTTGAGAAAGACATTATGGAAGAGGTTATTTTATTGCCTGAGGAATCATTTTCTTTTAACCTCTCAGGGAAGTTTCAGTATGAGCAGTGCTCTCAGGATTGCCCGTGTTCACACTCCCACAGCTCCACACTTAGTGTAAAGCCTGATGTGATGGCCACTTAACAGCTCCTCACAGGTTTGAGGGCCTTGCTCAATGGCACCTCAGAGGTGGTAATGACTTTTACTCACCACACACACACACACACACACACACACACACACACACACACACACACAACACACACACACACACACACACATTATCCTGCCAGTAGGGTACACTGTGGATGTGAGTTGCTGCATTACTTCATATACAGTTTCCAACAATCAGTAATCCTCTTTGTGACATCAAAAAGTAATGTTTGCTGTTGTTTAGATGGTATAATGTTATACCATCTATAATGTTAATTTAGCATGTTAGCATGTTAATATTTTCAAATGAGCAAAAACACAAAGTACAGCTAAGGATTATGGGAATGTCATTAGTAGAATTATGACCTGCTTAGAGGTCAGGGGATCACCAAAGTTATAATTCATCCTGAGGGGAACATGAATGTATATAACACATTTTGTAGTAATCAGTGCAATAGCTGTTGAGACCTTTCACTGACATGCCAACCTCATGGTGGCCCTAGAGGAAAAATTCAAGAGATGATTAGAATGCATCCTCTGGGGACCATGAATGTCTGTATGGGAATCCATCAAATAGTTGCTATGATATTTCAGTCTGCAACAAAGTGGTGGACTGACCGACCAAGAATGCTATCCAGTTGTCTAAAAAGCAAACCAAGGAACCTTGTGAGTTGTCTGGGCTAAAATCTTCATCCCAAGGAGACAGGTGACCTTTAAATTGTCTTACCTCTAACATTTCTTGATACTGCAATGCATGGCTTATGTCATTTACATCATTGTTTAGTTTTAAAAGACCACCGTTGGGCCTCTGGGATTATTTTTTTATTGTAAAAAGGTCAAAGTTTGGTCTATGTACCAACAGAAAGACCAACAAAAACACCAACTCATCCTCCCTGTCCCAATAGTTAGCCTTTTACACTGTAAACATCATACTTTAAGAAGACAGTACTGTTGACCTGGAGAAGGACAAATCTGAACAAAAAAAATGTCATAAATACAGCATGCCCATTTTTCTAAGATGTTTTATTCAGTTGTGTAGAATTTTAATGGCCCTTTCTTTCTTTCTGATGTGTTTTTGCATTGTACGTACATGGAACATAATTTATTTTTATCTCAGTAGATTTTAGAGCTTATTTTACTCTCCTGCTGAGCACACATTTTTATTTTTCACGTCATGTGTTTGTGAAAGAGGGGACTGTCTGTTTTCTTTAATCCATTTTTATCTCCCACTTGAGCAGCCCAGCTTTCCCAAAGGGATGATCAATGTTTCACGTTATCTTTGAAAAAAAAATTCAGTTGTCATAAAAGAAGTTGATATAAACATCTGCTTGTCCGCATCCTCAGACGGTCTGAAGTGTGTATCCACAGTAGAGCAGTGAGTAGCAATCACAACAAAGCCGACTGGCCCGGTACGTGACTGACAGCCTGTTTACATTTAGATTCTCCTTATAAGGCAGATGCAATGCTTTCTGGGCCACAGCAGGGGGGTTATTTTTACTTTTTCCAGACGTTTTTGAACCCCTTGTTGCTTCTGATGTCTCCCAAGTGGAAGACACTGTCCAGAACCACCCCTCCCCCCACACACATACCATTAATTGATCAGCCCCAAAATATGTTTTAACCAACATTCATAATGACATCAGCTGGCAATATCTGGCACGCAGCTTTGGAGTCACAAATCATACTTACAGGGATTATCATCTTCATGTTGAAAGGTTGGCGAAACAACTGACGTGTTCATCTGAATTTAAAAGATCTAAAAATGAGTTGCTGTGAGACAATAAATTCTCTGATGTTATTGTGCTCTTGCTAATGCGCCAAAAAAATCTATTACCTATTCTCCAACAGCAGCAAAACTGGATGTTACACGGATGAAATAACGGCAGTACAAATTTAGATAACAAGGCTAAATTATGTGGTCATATCCAAACTGTATATTTAGATGTGCCATCAGCTGTTTGTGGTTCGTGCCAAGTGAATCGGGCTGCCAGGATAATGAAGACAATAGAGTAGCCCAGCCGTGATGTTTGATTGTAGGCCAAACTGCAAGCTGGCTCTGCCATGACATGCTGGTCATCCGACACGTCACGGATATGTTGAAGGAAGGAATCCAAACATGGTCACCGGCCCGTTACATACATTAAGGATGCTTGCCAATGGCACTAAAAGGAAGTGCAAATAAGTGGATGAGCACAAGAAAAGAAATTCCCTGCTTTCTTCCTGGTCAGGATGGATCAGCATTAGTCTCTTTTTCTGGCTGACCATATTTGATTTGACTGAATTAAAAAAAAAGCTAGCCTTTCTGCTGTAATCTCTTATTGAAGTTTCTTTCATTCGTCTCTGAAAAGTAAAATGTGTTGCTGAGGTTTACTATCCATATTTTAAAGATATTTAAAGATAAATTTGTGTCTGCCAAAGCATTTATTAGAATTTAAAGTATACAAAAAAGTACACGGCAAGGAAAGAAATACATCATTACAACTGTTAGCTCCTCCATTATCCATGATACAAAGCTCTCTTCTAATGTAATTTTCCCAACTTTTTAACTGTGATATCTGCTGTCTAAAAGATGTCTAAACCTACAATCAAAGGTGGTGGGGTTTATGGGAAATGGTTATTGTTACAAGCTGCTCAAACAACAATATTTGTTTTGTTTTTTAATTACTATCCTTATCTACACATGTGGAGAGACAATGACAGAGTTGAGCAATGTTATGTTTCAATGCTGGATTTTTAGTGATTTGTATCATCACAAGTGTCATAAAATTGATTTATGCCAAAAATAAACTATTCAACACAGACACAATACTTATTATTTGTGAACGGACTGAAATGATAAATTGCCTTTAGCTTGTCATAATGTAACTTATAAACATTTCAAATGCGTTTCGACTTTTTATCAGTCATGATGAGGTTCCAAGCCTGAGTACATTAAGTATTGTTTGGTTGGTTTAACAGCTTTCAAGTGTAAGGACTCAAACCCAAATTCCTGAACAAAACTGAACTGGTAGATAGTAGCTACTACATGTATAATTCACCAGACCTGGTGTGACCTTGGCATCCCCACTCTCCAAAAATCTTTTCTGGGATGTCCTGCCTCTCTCTCTCTCTCTCTCCCTCTCTCTCTCACTTTGTGTTTACAGCCTTGTAGAGCGCTGCATATCTGACATTTCTCTCTCAAACTCCAACCAGCTCTGTGCTCATCTGAAAGGTAAGAACCAGCATCCTCACAGCTGATCTTTAATTCTGATTTCATATTACAGCAGTAGATGGGGAAAATAATGATACAGATAATGTATGCCAGATGCTTTGAATTAATCATCAAGACTACAACAGCCATTAAAATGCAAATGTGTTATTGTTTCTAGTAGATTAAATGACCATTAAAAACAACTTTTAGTGACGCGTAAAGGCTTCCTGAAGTTTAAGTCAGTCATAGTCAGACATCATTGACCTTAGTATGTGTGTAGTAGGCTGTGTTTTATGTGAAGATGCAGAGGAGCACTGTATGAATCATTGCTTCTTATAAAAAGTCATTGTTCACATACAGTAAACACAGCTCTGAACAGAGGGGCAGGGGGGATGGAAACTGGACTAAACCTCCCAGAGGGGTAAACACTCATCTGCACTTCTTCCATTCCCATCCAAAGCACATGATTTTATTTTAGAGTGCTGAGGAGCCAAATCAGCTCAATCTAAACATCAGTTTTATAGCTTAAGTTTAAAGTAGCATTCACTAACAAAATATATTTGCCTTACGTTTAAAGCCAAACTGGTGTGAAGACAAATGGTTATGGTAAAGCTGGCTATAAAGGAAGGTAAACCTAGGAGAATGATTTTATTAGAATTATCATTATCACTTAAATGTTTGAGTGTTAGAGTCCTGTAGCGATCCTGATGCGTTTTCATCCTGACAACAAATATCTACACATAAAAAGCTAAAGAAACTAAAGTAAGTTTTTGCAAATGCAGTACAATAAAGAGGAAGTAAACCAATAAACAAATATCCCAACGCAAAAATCCCCAAACTTTGCAAGATTTGTTAACTCTGATGAGATTTTTTTAATATTCATTCATAAACCATCAAGTCACACATTAGCTGTGTGTTTGTGTCATCTAGCACAAACTAATATGATACATAAAGTGCATTTACCTTGGTCACACAGTTTCTGCAGCAACACATAATTTATCCGTCTATCAGCAGGTGGGTGACACTTAGCATGCCCCACTTAAATTAATAGGTCAGCATCAACACAACCATGCATCTGTCTAACCCACATTTTACTACTCGATAGCTGCTTTTTTACTGTCAATATCCATGTGCCACCAGCTGTAAGAGATACTGCAGCGGTTTTATTTACAAAAATATACAGATTTTGATTGAATCATAACTGCAGAGGCATGAGAAGAAACTAAAAATCGTAATATCTGAGCAACCTCAACGGTTAATTCTCCAAAATAACAAAGAAGAATAATACCAAGTGTATCCAGATGGGAGTACGGTGACGACACATCGACATGTCAAAACCTCTCTGCTACTCACACTGGAGGTATTTAGCTCTTGGCAACAGCAGCTCATTATAAAAGTGCAACATGGTCCTTTCAACAGAGGCAAGAATTATCTTTTACAGTAACAATAAACTAAAAGTAAAACCGTCTCAGTTACACAGTTTACTAATGCTTCAAACAGTTAAACTTGAATTGTGAGTTGGAATATCCATTAAATGAAAAATAAGCAGGAAAATAAAATATTGAAATGAACCAAATATGTAATATTCTAATAACAGGCTAATGTAACTGTTAAAGGACTTTTAAAAAGAAACTGTATTTAATTATACTGTTAAAAGGTCCAGTGTGTAATATTTATGAACATCTATTCACAGAACTGCAATGTAATATCCGTAGCGATGTTTTTCGTGTTGTATAAAAACCCATAACCTTATGTTTTTATTACCTTACAATGAGACATTCCTATCTATATACACCTTGGATAACAAAGGAGTCCTCTTACATGGACGTCGCCATGTTTCTACAGTAGCCCACAGGGACAAACTGCTGTACAGAGCGTGTTTCGTCACTATGTTGAATATGTAAAACAAGAAGAAGTATTAGTAGTACTCGATTGGGTTATTAGAAGTAAGAACAGGGAAGAAATTTGGAAAAAAAAAAATGGGAGGACCACTCATATTACTTAGCACAAAGGCCGACAGAGCGTGCCGGCCACCGTAGCTTCTCCTCCGTGCTTGCTAAGGGAGGGGTGAGCGGTGGTGACTCATGGTGCATTCATGTGGTGTTTTACTAATCTACTAATGTAATAAACTAAGACAAACAATAAAAAACGTTGCTTGGGGTAGTTTATATTTTATAAAGATATTTAAAGAGGAACAAATATTGACAGTTTTCACAGCCTTGTTGTATTTAGAAATTAAATCAATGTAACGTACAACCTCATGGAGAAAAGGTAAAAAGTTAGGTTTTTTTTATTGCTAAATTTACAATTGCCATAAAAATTTATGCATTTATTATGATGTACTTATTTTGTCCGAGGAGCAACTAAATGCACAATGAGACATTAGTTGCAATATACAAGTCTCCTCACTAGAACACCGCGACTCCCCCGTAAAGACGCCGCAAAAGCAGTCAAATGTTATTTGTAGCAACTTTCAACTTAAGAAAAAAAAAGATATGAACACTTACTGCAAATGTTGGGCATATCCGATCCATATAACATTACAGCATCCGCGGACGCATTTCTACCGTTAAAACCCCCCCAGGTCTCTGCCCGCTTCACTGCGGTAATGTTTACTTTTAACTTCTGGGAAATCCCTCACCTAACCGTGCCCAGGCTTGTCTCCTCCTTGACTGGTAAATCCGAATGCACAACAGCCATCCAGCATTTTGGCGACGCAAAAAATAACAAACTCAAAGTAACAGTGTATCACTATATTGGTTGGCAGGCAGCGGAAAATGACGTCTTTTTTGCCCTCCATGGGATTGTTTTCCTTGGAATGTGATGTCACGTGAAAACTATGAATGAAACAGAAGTAACAGATTTGTACATTTTTCTTTTTCGAAATTTAACATCAGAGATACATTCATTGATCTACAGTGGAGAACTGCGATAAAAGCACAGCTGTGATCCAGATGTGAAGGTTCTGGCATGACCCAAATGGCAACCCACTGATTATTTCCTTTTAGATTCAGAAAAACAAACAAATGTATAGAAAAGATAAAGGATGGGACTGAGATGTAAAGATTGAAATCACCAGGGCTGACAGTGATAGGCTGTGATTAGGCAGACTTAATAACTTCTTAATGGAACGATGATTGTCAAAATTGGCACCAAGTCACAATAAAAAAGTGAAATTAGCTTCCTTTTGTAGGCAAAAAAGAAATTTGGAAATTAGATTGTCTTGGAGCCACCATCTACTGGTCATTAGAGGTACTGCATCTGAAGATATCAGCTTTCATCATTGATGGAGGGCATCTACATTACAACAACTTTTTGGCTTGTGGCTATAGCCATTTCCTTTCAGAGGCGTTGAGGAATAAAACTCTCCAAGAATTCAGAAGAAAAAAAAGCAAAGACTTGAGAAAAGTCTGGAAAAATGTTAGAGACATGTTTTTCCTACCGCCTTATTAATAATCCCTCAAATGTAATGCCCTTGCAGGCAGAACGTTATGTAATTTCAGCTTTAACCTTGATAAAGTTTTTGTGCTATTATTTAATGCATCAACAAGGAAACTGGACCACTCTCAGCCTCTTACCGGCCTGCCCAACACCTCCAGTTGCTGCGTCTCGTCCAGTTACATGCTTTTATGAAAAAGGCAGCACAGATCAATCAATCACAGAGCAACAGCTGTGTCTGTGTGGTCCTGTGTGGTGAGATGTGAGAAGCAGTACAGACAGACAGCAGGGGAAAGCAGCAAGTGATGACTTAAAAACAGCTTGTTGAAAAATAAGGTTGGGGAGTCAGTCGAGGCAGGAGAAAGAAGTCAGGCGATATGTGGGCTATGTGTGGACTCACAGAGCCCCAAATGTCATGAGACAGAGGTAAGCCTGGGTATATTCACTCATTCCACTTCTGTGGTAATGAGGATTTACTTGCGCACTAGTCACAGAAAAGAACGACAGTCTGTCTCCCAGCGTGAAATGACGGGCAGACAGCACTCGGCACGCAATAATGCAGCTGATGTGCACAGACGAGTGGAGGATAACGTGGAGCACCAGTCACTCACATGCTGTCAGTCATGCAGCGGTGAAGCCCCACACGCAAGACCAATTTAACCACAAGGTGTTAAAGGTCAAAGTACTGGCAGGACAAACATGGGAGAAGTAAATGAAAGAAGCAGGAAGAATGGAGGTTTTATCAGAGCTGTATTAACTGATTCAAGGGCCGAGCTGGACAGGGGCCTCACATGCAAGGGATAAAGGACATGTATTGTTTTATGTTGGTATAAGCTGTTTGGAGGAGGCCCGTAATTTAAAGGCTCATGGGAATTTTTGTTATTTACCGCAGCTGAGTGAAAAAGCAACTGCCTTAAGATGCAGTTCCTGTTTTTGCCACTAGATGGTGGCAAAAAGAAAATCTCTCATTGCACAGGTTGCAAAAGTTTGTAAAATCAGTCACCAAAACAAGGATTTTTGGGTTTGTTTCCAAACATGGCAGCGACATGGTGGACTAAATCTCCAGTCCAACATGTCAGAAAACTATGAGTAAAGGCTAATGCCAACTGTCAGAAGCAGGACAGAGAGGACAGTCCTTCAGTGGCTTTCTTTACTGAAGCTACTTTTTAAATTGTATTATTTATAACTTTTTTCTCATTAAAATGTTGAGCTGTTAAAGCTGTTTTTTTCAGCTAGAGCATATCATAGATCAAAATACACTACATTTAGAAAAGAAACTGGAAATAGCAGTGCAAAGTTACTCTGCTTGAAAGCAGAACGGGTTGCATATTGAACATAAAGGTTTGGCACAAGAAGTAACACCGTGAATGTGTCAGCATTTTAAGTCAATCCAATTCAAACAAAACTAAGCCTCTAAATACAGGTAACTTCAGGTGAGAAACTGTTTTAAACTCCAGCACATTTTAACATAGATGCAGAGAGGTTGTGTAAGTCTTCAGGGCTTAGCAATCAAACTTGAAAACCTTCTGCTGTCAGGTCAGAAGTTAAGAGGTCTCAGAGCAGACTGACGCTCTCACAGAATTATCCCATGGGGTATGAGGAAGTGTGTGTGCGTGTGTGTCTTTTAAAGGTGTTAACGTGTCAAGTGATAATGGGTGACTCATAGGCAGATTAAAGGTGGAAGAAACAAAAGTGAAATGATAAAAATAGATGTGTTGAAATGTCGTGTAGAAGGCATCAAATGGCTCAAATGACTCCTGTTATCTGTATGGATCTCAAACTGCAGCAAAGTAACAAGAAAGAGGATATATAATGCACAGATTATCACCCTAAAGTCAGACACTGCTAGGAATCCAAGGCTGTCCCTATGTCGTCCCATTTTGTATCATAGCATGTTATGAACGGTGTACCCGGCAGGGGCCGCCAGCAGGACTTTACTCTTGTTAAAAATAGCAAAGAACTTGGCAGAGTTGCAGCACAAGTGGTAAGAGGTTCACTGTTCGTGGGAGCCACTAATGCAAAAGCAAGGCCACTCACTCTGATCTCAGAAGTTGCAGATCAGATGACAAAAAGGGATTTAGCAGAGTGTGGAGAGCCTACAGCTGCACTGTGAAGCTCATTATTTCTGCTTACATGCTATATTATCGACATGCAGTGGAGTGTGTAGACTATTATGAGAGGAAACATTATGACTTACTCTCAATGGTATAACCACCAGCTTATTTTGGCTAACACCACATTTAAAAAAAGGCCCTGAAAACCTATTTTCTCAGTCAGTTTGAGGAAGATAACAGGTTCCTGTGTTTGTGTTGTTTGTATTCTCTCTGGTGCACCAATCAGGATTTCAATTAAAATGAGGCCGTGAGTTGTTTGCTAATGTTACCAGCCCAAACCACGTCCACATAGTATATTTAAAGCATATTAGCAGAGCTTATTGACTTTTCAATTCTTTATAAATAATACTTTTTCTTACTTTAATACTTTAACTTTTTCTGCTGATTATTAAGCCATGGATATTTAACATTTAACATTTTGAAACCAAGTTTTCAGGGGCTTTAAAATGAACCATCATCTCGCAACTGTGTCCGCTATTTAGTAAGTCACATAAGTTCACTTTCACTGCTGAAATTTCGGCATGTTAATTGCTAGTCCTCCTATTGAGAGGTAGGCATGCTTAAAAAAACATTTTATTATATGCGTCAGCCTAAATGGTAAATTTCCTTAATCATATGTGGTATATGGTGTTTTAGTTCTTTTCATTGCTCATTTTTTCTGTGTACACTTTCACATTGCTGTCATGACATATGTGTTGCTGTCACTCGTTGCTTAACACATCACCAGACCTCAGCTGGCGCCTCTGAGCAGCTCCCTTATCATCACACCATGTACTGCGATACAGAAAGGTCACACGAGTTCTCAACCAGGAGACACCACCCGCAGGAGGGCGCTGAAGTGCTCCTCAGTTGCAGATGTTAATGTTAGCACAAAGGCAAAGTGAGAATGAACCTAACAGTGTGTCTTCAACAGCCTTTTCTTACTGTGTTTTTCCCTCTCCCTTTCTCACTAGTAGAGAGAAGAGATCTGTTTTTGTTGTGTCACCAGGACCACTTCAGGCCAGGCTGCATTAAAACACCTGACCTGAGCTCATCTCCAGACAACCAGCAGCAATTTGATTCCCCAACTTCCCCTCTTCAAGCCAGCCGACAAGCTCAGGCCTGCTCCACTCACTCCAAACAGGCCGTGCAGCCTGAAAGAACTTTTTCCTCTCACCATCCCATCAGATCAAAATCTAACCACTCCGCTGTGTCCATGGAGCGCGTTCAGCACATGACCAAGTCGGCCATCCGCCGAGCGTCTCAGATCGAGGTGAACCCGCAAGCCAAGAGGAACCTGCAGGAGCTGTTCGTCAACTTCACCCTCATCCTCATATGCCTGCTGCTCATTTACATCATCGTCCTGCTGAGCAGCTGAGAGCAGCAGACCACAACGCAGAGAGTCTGGCAGGGCTCGGCTGTCAACGAGGGTTCGGCTGAGATATGGGCTTTACTGCTGCACGCAGATCAGATTACTAATAAAGCAATAATAGCATCCCCATATATCATCCTAACCCTGTTTGAAAGCAGCTATGAAGAAGGATCATGGAGGTGGAATGAGTCCATGTGGAAACAATACCGGCCAAACTCTCTCAAATAGTTTCTATGGGAGCTGATCAGGGATCAGCCTGCCAATCTTTCTCAAAGGGAATGATCGAATGTGACCCGACTTCAACAGTTTAAACTTCACTGATATGCTGTATGTATGTATGTATGTATATGTGCCTGCTGCTCAGTCAAAGTAACACCCTGCTTGCATTACAGTGTGTTCATTTAAACTGTCCCCCTCCTTACAGACTGTAGGACAATAGCTGTGTCTGAAATCCCCACTCATTCACTACTCCCTACCCCTCTGTATGGAGTTGTATGTAGAGGACTATATAGGGAGCTCACTCGCATTATTAAAACAACACTTTCAGACACTACTCCAATCATTATTTCTGCGCCGTTAATTACGTCATTGCCGTCGGACAATCAGTTTTTTCTATCAGTGCAATGCATGATGGTATATACGGTTTGTTTAGTGACCATCGGTTGTAGACTACTTTTCAAAATGCATTCTGGGATACATTGAGTGCACTATATAGGGTATAATAATTATCACTATACATTTGGACAGCACCACAAAATGGCGAGCTCACTATAGTACACTATTTAGTGAGTAGTGGGTGATTTCGGACACAGCCAATGTCTCCTGCTGTTGTTTAACTTCCATTTCCCATGAGCCCTGTTGCTTCCTGCCGTCCCAAACCCCCTGTCCCCCTCCACCACCAGGAGAATGATAAACATGCTGGAAATAATGTTTTCCCATTAAGTATTTTTACTTCCTTCTTGGTCTGCCACTGCCAGAAACCACACACAGTAGGAACACATGGATGTGGTGTCTGTGACATCAAAACTTCAGTGCTGCCATCTTGGTGGTTACCAGAGCCTAAAGGTCCACATTTGGTAAAAAAGAAACCCGGACAGGGAGGCAGCAAACAACATGGCTGAGTGTGATAGGATGAGGCGTCCGTCACTAAAAGTAAACATGCCCCGAAACATACCTTCTCTGCCTAACTAGGAGTTGCCAAGTGTGAAGTCCCTTTTATCAGTACGACTGGTGACAAAGGCCCAGTCCCAATGTCCACACTCAGACTCGCAGACTTTTGCTGCACTGACGTTCCCAGTAAGTCCATGAAGGCTTAGGGCTGTTCCACTGTCAAATCATCAAGTGTGTGCTCTCTCGCAGACATTTCCCTTTGTACGTCTGGATTTCTGCAGACTTTGCCTGAGGGCATTGTCCACAGATACTAGGTTTGTGACATGAAACACGGGGTTTACCAGGGGAAGCCCGGAAGTAACGTCAGTTAAGTCTGTGGAGGTTCAGGGCTTAGGGTTTAGGTGAGACATAGGAATTGGGCCAAACTGTTAGGTGAGAAGTTAAGTACAAGCCCCAACGTACATTTTGGTAAGAAACCAACCACTGAGCTTAAGATTCTGTTAATGTGCTGCTAACAGTGAGCACAAACTATAGATTATGCTGTTAAGAAAACGAATATTACAATCTGTAGCTTAAATCAACTCATTTTCCGATTCTGGGTTCATTTTGAAGGAATTTGCTCTGAATCACACCTCTGACTGGCTTCTTCCACATGGCAGAATTTATGAAAAGCTTATTGATTTTTGAACTAATTACTGCCAAGTTAACAAGCCTATCTGCATGTCTGACATTAAACTCAAATGGTTTGACCTATTCTTTTTTAAAAAAAACATTTAAATAAACTGTGCTACATGAACATTTCACTAAGTATGGGTTACTGTGCTTGGGCTTCAGAGATAAATGTATATCTACTTGGCAGAGTTAAGAGAGCTTTACACACACAGCCTCTGACACAGGCCTGACATATACAGTACATGCAGTTTATCTGATGTGAAGAAAGCTTCTCTTTGCATGGTGTGATTTCACTTAATGACGTTTTCTGTTTCTTTTAGTTACTGAAACTATCACTGACTACTGCTGACATTTTGGTCACAAAAAGATGTGCCCTGATTGTGTAAAGTGCTTTATAATGTCCACAAGAATCTAATATATAATGACAAAATCACATCATTGCTTTTGAGAGGACAATTTAACTTCTATATATACTCATCTTCACTACACTTCCCATGGCTTAAAATTTAAAAATAGAAATTATATTTACATTTGGGATCAGAAATAATTAAGAAAAAATATTGCACTTTTATTCTTGTATGTATGTTTGGAAGATTGTACCACTTTACTTTTAAACTGTGGAACACCAAAGAAATTGCATGTCAATAAAAAGTGGTTTCTCTTGATGCAGATGTGGAAAACTTATTTACTGCACACAAATATGGACATAGTGGATGTAAACGTATAGTTCAAGTCGCTGACTCACTTGACTTCAAAGGATAGATGGACCACACTATGGCTCTTTGAAGGCGAATGGATCATGCACATAGTTATGTTTTGTTCAATTAATATAAGACTTTTTTTTTTAAAGAAAAACTCTGAAAATGTGATATTACTTTTCTTGTGATTAGAAGACAGTAGCTGTGGTTTGAAGTGTCAGAGTCATACATCCTGGACATCCTTAATTCTGCTAAATTCAAAAATGTTCTACAAACAATACAACAAATGACTTGATTGAATGACCGATTTAGCTCACTGTTTTGGTTTTACAGCCCACAACTTTAACAGTATCAACTAAAGTGGTGGAAACGTCCATAGTCATTTTCGCATTATGTCTTCTTACATCTGGATTATAGCATCATTATAATGCTGTTTCGTCTTCATCATTTTAAAACAATATTTCGATAAATTGTTGCAGTGCCCTTGTATGCACCACAAACACAACAATTAACCACAATAAAACTACTAAATAAATCATCTCCACAATACATTTTACTGTAGCAATGGCTGAAAACACAGTGACGCAGCCATGACCTAAAATTAACGTTACTATCACTAAGTTAATGTTAAGTTAGCTTCACAGAAAAAAACATGAACATAGGCATTAATGTTAAGGTTACTAAAAAGTGACTCACCAGTTTGCCTTGATGTGAGAAGAGGTGTCCACAAATGCTCTCCAAAACTTCTCCAACAGGCCAAATATATTCCATTCTTCAAAAATAAAAAAGCTGGATTTTAAGATAGCTTCACTGCTGCCCCTTTCCCTGGTTGTATTAGCCGCAGTAGCTTCCTCAGAAGTTCTAGCTAGCAGAAACCGTTAAAGAACCCTCCTTTTGTAAGTGAAAGGTGAATGGTTAATTGAATAGCTTCATTAAAGAGACGGCAAATCATCAAGCTCTCTGACATGTTTTTCGGTTTTTACCTAGCAACGAGCAAAGGCATGCTCCTGATTGGGCGCGACGCTTGGGTATTTCTTTTATTTTCTGTGCTTGAGATTTCCAATAAATTTAAAAATTGCTGGAGGGTTACATTTTGACTGAGAGCAACATATACATTTTCGTGCTTAATTATTTTTAGAATATAAATATATATAATGAGATGTAATACCAGCTACGAGCCCCGCCCTTAATAACAACAGCAGGGACCTCAAACATACACTTTTATGACACAGAGCTGGACAGTGCAGCCAATACGGTAGCAAGCCCAAAATGCATTGACCAAATTCTGGTCTGCTGTGGTGTTTAGCTCACATCTTTAATTTGTGTGAGGTGACCATAAACATACATGGCTCCTGTGACCACAGTGTGATATTTCTCTGAACAGAGGAGGCACCTAAAATACTTTGTATGGAGGCCCAGATAGCCACTCATATGGCTATCTGAAAACTCAAATAAATAAAACTGCTAGTTAAATGATTTAACTTGTTTGTAATGATATAAAAATCTTTCTTTCAACCTAGCTTAAATACAGTAACAGTAACAGTCCTTACTCACTCACCCACACCCACACTAAAAGAATTACAACAAAAGTCTTTATCTCACAATCATAATTTTACTGTTCCATGACATACAACAGAAATTAGATATAAATATAAATAAATATTGTTGTTGCTGTTATTGTTATATATTTTACTTCAAAATGGCAAGACAGACATCATTAAATGATAAGTCACAAGGGTGACATCAAATCCCTTTCAACTCAAAATACAAACTGCAAAACATTTACAATTTTACTTTATTTCTTAAAATGTTTAGATGCCGCAATCTTTTCTTACAGGTTTTTTTTTTTTGAATTTTGGAAAAAACTGAGTTGAAAGTGAAATGAACCGAGCCCTAATCAGCATATCGTTACATAGAAAAAAACTAAACAGACAATAAATGTTTTAATAAGCTGCAGTTTCTATGGTTCACTGATGACCTGCTGATGCCAGATGTTTCCTCGGTCAGTTGTTGAGAAACAATAGTTGATATGACCACAAGAAGCAGGCGCCAAGAAACCTTTTAACGGAGTGGTATTCTCCTTTAAAACAGTCCAGTCCGGTGTGGCACAGATAAAAAATATGCATTAAATCATATCAACCAATGCAATCTGAGCATGTAAAAGCATAACAAAAATACAGATAAATTATTAATTTTTGCCATTTCAAAAAAATAAACTTAATAAACAATCTCACCACTGCATCCATTTAGAAGCTGGAGCTTTCTAATCTTTGCCAGCAGATGGAGTTTGCCCACATGTCTGTTATCAAATCATCAAACTCCATCTGCTCATGCGAAATGACAGTAACAGCTCCTCAATATCTCATAGAGTGAAACATGTTTTTAGAAGACAAATAGGTGAAATCATCCGAAGGGGAATAAAAGGAATGGCAGTAAAATTGGATGTGATTGTGAGAAAATGTGTTATTAAGAAAAAAAACTAAGAAGAAACAAGACTTCTGCCTCGTCTGAGAAGTCTAAGCTTGAATGTCAACACCTAACATAGTCATTGAATAAATATAATCTTCACAGTGCGCATGGAGGAAAGAACCAACTGTGGTTCAGTGTCAGGGCTGCGATCCCAGAGAGAACATATTGTATTTATTGGTCCATTTTCTTTGCTGGGGTTTGTCACATTACATGTCAATATATACAAATAAACAATTTAATATACTTCATATATCAGCGTTGATGACATGCAGCGTAACTAAAGCTCCAATGTCAATTATGCTGCATTCATGTCATAAGGGGACAGCTAGACATTAGAATGTCGTGACAGAAGTTTGCTGTATCCTTTTACAAACTGGAAATCAAAATTGTTCATTTAGTTTGTTTTACAGAGAGACATCTGTGAATCTGACCGCAGCTGTTTCAGACTTCAGGCAATCAACAAGAAGTCTACAAAGGTATTTACTTTCAAATTCTTTATGTGATGGCAAATTTTTAATGTCTCTCCCATATGACACAAATACAGACACATCTACTAGAGGTCCTTTCTCAACCTGGTTTCAGGAAGTGTTTTTCACTTTGACAAAACAGGTTTAGTTCATTTGGAGAAATATGCTGGATTGTCATCTTACCTGCAGCCAGATGAGAAGATTGATATCAGTTTCCACACACTAAGATGTGCACACTGTAATTACACACTTTCTACAAGCACACAAGGCAAACAGAAAGTAAGAGCACTGAAGTGTTTATGCCAAACATGTGTATCCTTGACACAAGGTCATATTTAAGGGTACCGTAGTCATCCTATATAGAAGGTAAGTGATATGAAAGAAAAAGGAAACATAATAATAACAATAAGTTATTTTGTGGAGAGATAGATCAGAAGCTTGATGCCACTCTGTCTGTAGGTTAATAATGAAGCTAAAGCCAAAAGATGGTCAACTTACCTTAGCACAAAACTGCCAGGCAGCCAGCAGAGACCATGTCAATGTGTGAGGCTAATAGCACCCCATGCTTGTAGGTGGCTTATGTTAACATAGGACAGAGCCACGTTAGACGTTTTGGCATTTAGTATTTATGCTATGGTAAGCTAACTGTCCACTAGCTCCAGTCTTTACCATGCAGACATGAAAGAGGTACTGTTCGTCTCATCTAACTGTCATACATCTCCTATCCTCTATTTTTGTTTTTCAATACATGCTATAAGACTATAATACCCTTACGTACGATTTTGTGCGAGGGATACATATGTACAGTATATCTACATTTAGTAGTGTTCTCTCATTCAGTTCAAGGTCTATGACTGAAAGCTCATATGAACCTAAATAGAGTGTGCTGAAGATCGTTGTTGCGGTTACTCTGTAATGAAAATAATATCAATCTTCTCATGTGACTCTGGGTTAGAGAGCAAATACACATTCATTTCCAAAATGTGGCACTGTTCCTTTAAAAACAAGAATGCAAAAGTTAGGTTGATTTTGGACCTAAATATAAAAAAATAAATGAATTCATTTATGTATTTTTTTGTACATATTTAGTAGATATTATACCACATAAAAGGTGCTTTTGGGAAATATCTACAGGGACTGGATGGAAAAAAAAATACATAAGACATAACAGTCTAATGCAATCCAATACAAGAGTCCAGCAACAAAGGGGCTAATATTTGTTGAGACTTTATCAGTGAGGAAGTGATTCAATTCTTTGTGGCAGGATTGTATTGGATTCCATTTTTAAGGTGCGTCTAATATACTGTATGATCCACGAATTCAACCAATACAATACAAACACTTCCTGAACCATCAAGGCCTCGGTTGATTCTGTTATGGAAGACGAGCATCAATTGACGCTCTAAAGTAATGGAGTATGTTTGTGTTGCTATTGAATGGACTCCGGGGTTGTCAGTGTGAGAGCAAGTAAACTCTCAAACCTCACGTCTCTCTATCCACTTTTCAAGAAGTAATAAACAGAGTCTCTTTCAGGCTGATGATGGCCATGCAGTTTGGAAACTGTACAGGTTACATTACGGACTTCATGGACCTTCAGGTCATGAACATTACGCAGCACAAGAACTATGTAAACTTTCAAGTCAAGTTAAAAAAAGACAGTACACCAAAAACCGGAGATATGAGAATGTCAAGTGAGTGACAGCAGCATTATGATAGTGTTTCTGTTTTCACATGCTCTATGGCCTGGCCCACAGGCAGAGACATGAAGCAAAAGAGTTCTGTCACCGACACAAACTCCTAGCTTGTAATGAAATTAAGTGTTTCACGAAACACTCCTTGGCATTAAAAAAGTTCCTGGGAGTCAATCAAATTCTACATTTGGGTGACTGAACTCTTTCCTTTTTTGTCTCTGGTCCCCTGGCATCACAAACAGACCGTAGAAAAACAGTAGCTTGTTACATTATAAATACTGGAATAATAAAAATATGAGGGGCGCTTGATTTCATTTCTCTTGATGTTTCCTCCTTAGACTGGGCTGTCTAGAATGGTAAATCAAGCACCCCTCAGCTAGCTCAGAGATCTGAAAATGACTTTCAAACATATACTGTATGTACACAGTCAAAGCACTGGGACAGCAAGCTAAAGTTAGGCTATTTTCTTTTTTTGCTGGTGTCGTTATTGTGGTATACTGCAGTTCGTCACACTGTAGAGGCCAAAAAAACAACCAGAATCAGCAGCTAGCTCTGTCCTTTTCCCTCACATACATGTTTGTATTTACACGGCAGATGGGGCCACAGCATGAAAGACTAAAGGCGAGCATCAAGGCAAGAATCACTTTGTCCTGGCTGAACTTTCAAAGCACAGCTTTTAAGACACGTTGATGTACAAAACAAACCTGAAAACATATCCTCTTATATCTAGTGTGTTACTAGTGACACACTGTATACTCACTGCAAATTACTTCATGGAGGATTGAGAATGTATTTACTGACAGTGGCTAATAAAAGGATCATTCATTGATTACAACTTGGGTGTTATTTCGGACGTTTTGGCCGTTACTTCTATCAGTTATGACAAAAGCTTTTATTCACCAAAGCAACTGCTGAGATCTGGGAACACGACCCGACAGTTTTACGTACAACTGAAATGTCAGTAGGAGATATACTGCTTCTCATATGGTCTGAAATGGTAGGTTGAAAAATAGACCTTGACATTGTTATTGATTGATTATATTTAAAATTCAGTTCATTCATTCACTTCTATATTCTTTCCCTTTATAGGAAAACCGTGGTCACATTGCTTCAGTCAGGCCAGTAGGGTCAAGTTTGAAGCAAGGAGAGCACTTGGGGATTTGTTTCTAACCTGTCTGTGTTTCTTGACTCATCAAACTTCTTTTTCAGCATTGTCATGTTCCCATATCTCAGCAGTTAACTTGGTGAGTGCAATGCCATTTATACTGATTGGAAAGTATACACAAAAGTTGTAATATATCAGCATTATCCTTAAATCCTGAAATATTTCTGCCATCTCTTTTTAAGACCATTAATACAGCCCTAATCTTAAATTTGATGACATTACAAAATAAATCTACTTTTTATCAGTGAACTACAATTTGATTTGTCCCCACAATCATAAAACTAATATTTCTATGTCAAGCAATTAATGTAGGTAAGTTTTTTCATCTTCATTAAAATGCAATCTAATCACCTTTTTCCAATACCTCCACACCTCATCTATTCTACATTTAGACTTCTACTTGGGTTGTAATTCATCAAAATTAAAATTCATAGGTAATGAAGTCGACTTACGCAGCTTTAGAGCTCATATAATTGTCCTGTTTTGCACAATTGAACGTTATAAATAAGGAGACGAAAGACAACTACTGTGTGTATATGGCCTCGCCTCCTGCTAGTTCATGATGATGCACGACAAGCCACACTGCTCATTGTGCTCACCATGTATGGAAGCCCTAAGGTTGCAATCGCATGAATGATGGGAGTGCTGATAAGCAGTTGGATATTAATGTCGCCCAAATGACTTTCAAAGCCTGCAGTTTAATCGCTGACTAACTTTAGCTCTCTGTCCCATTACTTCATTTTTTGACAGAATTGGGATTTATATTTTTGCCAGTCAGAAAGAGAAGTACTGGGCGTACAGCTCCTCTTCTTTTGGAACGAATTCTTTGCTTTTTCCTGCCTCCATTCCTCTCAGGTCTGATGGCGTAGTGGCGCTGGCCTCAGGAAGGCTGAGAAAGGGAAGGAAAAAAAGGATCTGTTAACATGATGGGAAGGAAGAGACTGCAATTACATTCAGATATGTACAATCAGATCCCCTCGTGGGCAGCAGCAGTGGCAGAGTGTAATCAGGGAGATGCAGTGAGTGCTTGAAATTGATGCCAAGCACGTGAAGGCTGCTGTGATGTCCACAATCCGGGATGCAGCTTGGAGACTGTCTGATGATTTCATATGACCTTACCTGGACTTGTTTTCCCACATACAAGGACATTTTGACACATGCATAGGAGAAGCTTGGAAACAAACCATAACCACCAACTAGTGAACTTCCATCCATCCATTTAATATATTTATCTGACATTCGGCAACACCCTGAACAAGTCTATCACAGGTCTGAAGAATGCAGACTGACAACCATTCACACATATGTTCACATTTCCAATTAATTAGGCCTTTGTGGGAAGACCTTCTTGCTATAAGGAAATCTAGACCATCATAATCCATAAGAATGAGAAAATGTAATTGGTAAAACTGAATTTCATGAAAATCAAAGAATCTTGCACGTTGTCCATCAACGTTTCGGTCCGCAGACCTTCATCAAGCAAAGTTGAAATGATTCACTTAAAAAGTGATCTTACAAACACCCAAGAACATACAATGTCAATTCATTTTTTAGAAAAAGTTTACTATGATTGTATAAATAAATGTTGATCAGAGCATGAATTCTACTTTCTAAATTAGAGAGGGTGCCAGTGTGCAAATACCCTTTAACACTATATATATAGCTGCACTGCCAACATGTAGCCTAAATTAGCTGCATGTTCAATGTCAGTTGCAACTCAAAACACAGTTTTGCTCCAAAGAGCAAAGTCAACGGAAACTGCCTCGAGTTTTGGTTGGTTGTTTTTGACAGGGAAGACGAATGCGTTGAGTCTCTGATGCATAAATTGTAGGGGTTTTTTTGGTTTGTTTTGTTTTTTTTTTAAAGTGTCTATCGCACGTCTGACACTGTTATAGGAGTGAAATGCTAAATTGGTGGAGTACTGTTTGACCCTATGAGACCGCAAGTGTTGTTATCTGATTAGTCATAGTACGGGATGATTATATGAAACAAGATCAGCCTACTGTCAATTTTTTTTTTCAATATAAGCATTAAGTGGCATCAAGTAAAGTTATGGTACTGATTTTTTATACATTTAAACAAATATAATAAATAACAAAACTGACTACGATTGTCCAAAGACACGCAGGCTAGGTTAATTGGTGTCTCTAAATTGTCTGTAGGTGTGGATGTGAGTGTAATCGGTTGTGCGTCTATGTGTGGCCCTGCGACCTGTCCAGGGTGTACCCCGCCTTTCGCCCAATGTCAGCTGGGATAGGCTCCAGCCCCCCGCGACCCTGTACGCAGGATAAGCGGTTGACGATGGATGGATGGATGGATGGATGGACTACGATTGTATTTTAAGATGCAGCTCAGCTTTCGAGGTTGAAACAGACAAAAAAACACAAACAGGATAAAGCCTTGGAGAGATAAACATTTCCTCGTCTCAATTCAAAAACAACACTACAAAAAAAGAGAGCTATAAAAAACAGACAACACAGACAACAGTGTTTTCTTCTCTTGAAATCAGCTTTTCTGAACAACCGTCCAAATTTCAAACTAACCAGTTGGTTCAGCTGGTTTGCATTTTACGCTCTCCAGCAGCAGACCTCCCAGTATTTTTCAATCCCTGCTTGTAGCAAGCAGCCCTCCTTCATCTCCTTTTACTGTCTCCACTACCTTTTTGCTGGGAGAACAAAAGCAAAAAAGCGCTATCTCACAAGTTTCACATTTGCAACTTGCACTTTTAAGTTACTGCAGTGCTTTTAAATAAGTCATTTTTTCTTTGAGTCACTCAAGAGATGATGTCCTATTGATAGTGATTGAACTTCAAAGTTTCAGCATTGGCTCCTTTTTATAAGCAAACATAAATAGGGACGACAGCGAGGATTTAGAGGATGTTTCAAAGAAGATTCAGTCTGACGTTATGTGATAGTTCCATCCAAAAGGGAAAATTTTTAAAGCATAATGAATCAAAAAGGGATTATATCTTCATTATATTTCTCCGTTGACCCTGAACGAAGGGAGTAAGACCGCAGCGTTCTGTGAAATGAAAATTTAGTAATCACACTACTGGCTGAGGCCTAAATTAAAAAAGCATGAATCAGAGAACAAAAGTAAAACCTTTAAATCCTATTCCTTTTTCTCACACCGAAAGATAAGATAAGAGCTATTTAAAGGTTCAGTGTGTAATATTTCTGACAATCTATTGACATAAATGCAATATAAGAACCATAACTATGTTTTCAATGGTGTATAAAGACAATAATGAACCGTTATGTTTTTAATACCTTAGAATGAGCCATTTATATCTATGAAACCGCGGGTGCCCTCTTCCACGGCCATGTTGCACCGTCATGTCTACAGTAGCTGAAAACGGACAAACAGCACTACAGAGCACATTACGTTCTTTTTGTTCTACTTCTGGTAGAATTCAGGCAGTGTAGAAACTCAGAACGTCGAATAGGTACGTTCAAAGAAGGAGAAGAAGTACAGCAGGGGTCTCCCTCCCAGGGCATTTGGATCGGAGCATTTTTTTATACATTAAATGATGGACAGATAATATTGGAATATTGGAATAGTGCGGCAACTGTTTTTCAGGCTCACATTACAGCATGTACTGCCGTGTGTGTGTTCCTGTGTTTGAGCCGCATCCATCAACCTACGGGGCTTTTTTATTTCCTCAGTATCTCCAGGCAGAGGACATTGAGGGGAATCACGTTCTCTGACGGCTCTTTCAGAGGTCTCTCAGTTCAACTTCAAGTAAAGCATTACAGTAAACAAGCTTCTTGTGCTTTATTTTGTAGGCAAAACCTCTATAGAGGAAGTGATTACTTGAGTAACTGTCATTGAGATCTATTTCAGCACTGCTATCAAAGTATTTATTTATTTATATTTTTTGTCACTATCAAAGCACCATAATCTGGCCGTGGGCCAGATATTATTGCTGGCAAGCAGTGTTGGCGATGGTCCATAATCACAGAGAGAATGAATGTGTTTCCCTTGTCAATGTTTTAATAAACTTTATCTAATGTGTGGTTTATAATGGACTGTGGTGCAGAAACGGTGTTTCACACTCTTGGCTTACATTTTCCATGTCAGTGGCCAAGTCATCTGCTTTTAGTAATTAATTTAGTAAATACTATGATTACTTGATATATCTACCTAAAGAAACCTCTTTTCTTTAATGGCTACTTTCTGCTGTCTCAGAAGAGACACCTTTTTAGTGCTGTGTCAGCCACCGTAGCTGTCCTACACTCTTTGAAAGGGTAGGAGGCAGTGGTAAACTGGACAGCTGGTGACACCGCTAGATGCCACTAAATCTTACAAACTGAACCTTTATGATACTCTATTGTTAAAGATTAAGTGTGTAATATTAAGTACGCTCTCAGCTCTTTGTCTGTTTTGGGTACTGTAGAAACGTGGTGGCGTAAAATCGCAACCATGGAAGAGGTGACCGGCGGTTATGTAGATATAAATGGCTCATTCTAAGGTTATAAAAACATAACTGTTCATTATGGAAGGTGTTTATACACCACTGAAAACAGAGTTATGGATCGTATATATTGCATTTCTGTCACAAGATCCTCAGAAATATTACGCACTGGACCTTTGTTAAACCAGTGCATGTTCTTTCATCAAGAACGTGGTGAAAGAAACGCACCTTCTTGCTGTTCTATCCACCATATCTTGATTAAACCAGTGTCATACACACAACACATACAGCATCACGTACAAATCTCATCTCCCATGTTTTATGTGTCATCACAGAAAACACTATTTGAGGAAATACATTTTACAGTGTGGGCCAAAGCCATGTTTTAGTTACATACGCACCGAACTATAGAAGGTTATCTGCTTCATGTGGTGACAGGAGTCATGGTGAAGAAAAGTGAACATGGCAAAATGTATGTACTAAAAATGTGTTAATGGTGGTGTGGTTAGGAAAAACTCTCCATTGAAACCTCTAATTAATTGATTTGGATAGATGGCGTCGTGGCTCCAAATATTCCACAGAATCACATTAAGTTTCTTAAAAAATCTTAGTAGACTTATTTCCATTGTTCCATTCCATTATTTGATGTATTTACGGTTTATTTATAGTTTACGAGAGATTCCCTGATACTACTAATTTAAGATACACTTTGTTACATTTAACGACCACCTTTGCACATGTATTTTAACATTTGAGTCTATGTGACTGTTGCTTACTAATGTCTATCGATGTAATGGATAGCTGGCCTAGTGCCTGCAACACTGCAGCTACTTTTAATGCAGATTTTCATTTCTGAAGAGCAGAGAAAAGGATGAACCTGTCATGGTAGGGTGTGGTAATAAACATCTAATTTTTGACAAAAGGCCAATATCTGTCAATTAAAAAAATAAGCCCCTTTTCAGTTTTGGGGAAGACAGGTGAGGATAGATGGGAGGGAAACTAAGACGTGAGGTGAGACAGACAGACAGTGGGGGCAGCAATTCACTCTCTGAATTAGGGGAAGTGAAAGTGAACTGAGGGCAGCAGTGGCAGTAAGTCAGATTAGTTCTCACCTCCTAAAGCTTTGTTGGCCCTGATGCTGCACCAGGGCTTCCTGAGGATGAGGAGCATGAGGAAGAGCAAGGCTTGGAATGATGGGATGATGTGGAGGATGAGGAGAAGGAGGAGGAGGAGGAGGAGGATGTTGAGGAAGAGGAGAAAGACGAAGAGGGCTGAACAGTGGCAGGGCTTTCCTACGCCTGGGGAGGGACCTCTGGAGGGGGGAGTGAGGGGGCACAAAGCGGCCTCCTGGTCCTACCTCCTCCGCCTCCTGTCCCTCCTCTTCATGACTGATGGTGGGAGGACTGTCGAATCGGAGAGCTGACTGGCTAGGAAAGCTGGTGAAGCGGTGATCTGATTGGCTGCCTGTTTTTAACTACAGACACACAGAAAGGCAGGGTTGGGGAAGGTGAGTACGTGTTAGAGGAATGAATTTAGTTTGTAACAACCTATATCAGCTGTGTATGGAGAGGATACACAGCTCTTACCACCTTGAACTGTGGACTGTGTAGGTACAGACAGTCAGACGGGACCATAAAGCAAAAGCCACTTTTCCTTTACTCTTCCCTTTCCATAGAATCATTCCAATGCAAAATATCTTGTTTTGTCTTTGAAGTCAAACATGTACTGGACCCCAGCAGTGTAGAGCTGCTTAGGGATTAGGGATCCAACAAGTCAGGGAGAGCTAGCAAAGCTAGCAAGCCAGCTAATTTACAACTCTGAGCTGGCTGAAAACACTGTGTCCAACTAGTTTGGTTCTAACATAATACCTTTTTGGAGGCTTGTCTTACTATGGAATAGATATATAGACAAACAACCAGGGTTATATTTATGATTTAATGTTCATTTGAGGAAGAGGACTAACCAATGTGTTTGGTAAGTAATGCTATCTCAGGTAGTTTAGATGAGGTTACTGGAGGGTTACCTGCCCCAAATCCAATAAAGAGCAGGACAAAGTTGCTAATATTAGCCTAAAGTCTGATATTGTAGCTTCCACACAGTGAGGGAGTGCCAATCCTATACTGGGCTTTGTTGAATGCTTCCTGCAACCACACAAAATAATGTAGTTAGCTAATAAGGTGCTCCTTGGCATTGAAGTATCCCTCGGTTACTGTAGTTGTGAAGTGGTTAGCTGGAAGTACTAACGATTGCAGCTTGGATACTGATAAACACCCTGTTTAATCCGGTGACTTTTACTTGTGCTTTTGTAAAGCTTCAGAAAGAGAAACCACCATCCAAACTCGTCATATATAAAGTATAGTTCTTACTACAGACCCATGCACACCTCTTCAGTATGTAGAGAAATCCACAGCTTGCTGCTGACCTGCCTAGTTACAGTTTGTAAGCCATGATTGGAAAGTAGCAGTTCTGGGGTCAGGCTGTCAATTGCACAGCACGATCCAGCCTGCAATTTATGGGTTGGGGGTAACTGAGTCTGTAGTGAGTAGAGGTATATAATGTATCTTGCAAAACATGAAAATGGTAGAAAATCAGTGTACTTTTTTTGCCTAAAAACATCTGTTGGGAGGAAAGTAATGTGTATTGCAGACACTTTCTTGATACTTCCACTAGGAGGTGCCAAACTCAAAAATGTTCTAAGCCTGCTTATGGGAGCTTAGAACTGTAAGTGAGGGAATCGAGGACGACCCACAGTGAGCAACACTCTCATGAGGAGTAGGAGGAGGAGACGGAAGAAGGAGAACACTGATGTCGTGATGCTGAAATTTCATCATGTTTACATGCGATCAAACAGTAGGTTTCACAGCTGTGTGCGCAGAAGAAGGATGCTGAGTACAAGAAACAATGGCAGTACAGTATGTGTTGTCTGTGTCCCTCACTGCAGGGTTGGAGCTTTGCTGCAGATCAATTTTAATATAATACAGAGAAAAATACAATGTAGATAAATAACAGTGACAGCTACCTTTATTACCTTCAATAATGATCAATAACCTTATCTGGCAACTGTATATAAAGGTGGATACTGTGCCAAACTGCATGCAGTTGCTGCCGTGGTACTATTAGAAGGTCCTGTGTGTGTTTATGTGCGTGCGTGTGCATGCTTCACAGAGTGCTAATGACATTGCACTCATTTTTTCCCCTTTGATGACAAATTGTGACTGAGTACATTTGTGAATTGGACTCATTGATCTTTAGGGTGAAATTCAAGTATCTGAACTTGAAGCTTTAGTGTTCGGGGAAGTCAAAGTGTACAAACGTGTGTTTTTTGCTAAATCCAACTGAAGAGTGTGATGCAAACATCCTCTATACACATTGGGAACCAAAAGAGCAGGACAATGGAGAGCATTCAGCATAACACATAACAAACCACTGGTCATGCACAGCAGTATTTTATATTGGAACACAGTCCTCTCACACGTTCCTGGTTGAGTGGGCATTTTGTGAGTTTAGCTGTCCTGTCAGCTTGTTGTTTGGAGAGCTCTTAGCTCAAAGGGGACCGCAACATGATCCTCGACATTCCTGCCACTCACACTGACAATGGCTTTTGGGTTTGAGACCACTCACCTTGATAAGAGGGTTGATAACACCAACATTGGCACTGGAATTGAAGACCTTGTTGAACCCCGTCTCTCTGTTGACCAACTCCAACTGGTAGAACTTCTTGTCGTCCTTATAAAAAAAGACAAATTGTTATATATAGTGCGGGCAAGCGACATGCGTGTTTAGAATTAAAAAGCCATGTTTTGTCCTCGCTGTTTTAACATCACAAGACAATGCATTGTGGATTATTCCCTAAAGCAAAGTCTGCAGAGTGGCAGACTAGCAGAAAGTGTGAACAAACTTTTAGCACAAACGAACACGCATTGCTTCCCCACAAGCTTGACAGTGTTGTGGGTGAAGACTGAGAGTGAAGCAGTGTATTTAGTCATAGTTTTACAAAATCATCTCAGCCAGAGGTCTTGCTTACTAGCTTTTTCAGGGTACCCCCAGGGTTCTCCAAGTTAAATTTAAGACTTTTTGAGACCTCTTTAATACCATCTAATTAATTAATTAATTAATTAATGCCAACTTTCCTGCCATATAATGAAAAATCTGTAGGGCTTTTAACTGCATCTCTTTGTCTTCATCATTTATCAGAAGACTGATGAAGATGCAATTTGCTCAGTTGCTTCTTTTACTGAGCAAGAACTGTGAGATGTGGAGGACTATTCCTCTCCTACACTTTACTATTTAGCCATATGTTGGTGAAAATACGCTTTTTTTTTCATTATACGCACAGTGGAGTTTATTTCTATCTTTTTGAATGCCAACAACAAAACAGTGGAGTGAGCCTTTCTCTAGGAAACAATCTTTGATGACACTGATACTGCAGTGCACTTTTAATGAAATTACTTTGTTGACCCCAGATGATAAAATCTGCCAACAGTAGTTGTGACATCAGCCAGCCATATCTGTGACTGCAGTTTAAAAATAAAAAACCTGATTAAAATACAGCATGTAGACATGGACAGCTGAGAAAAGGATTACGCTGCAAGGAGGAGTTGGGTTTCTGGGTATTCTATGGATGTTGTGATACTTTTTCGCTCACTGTGAAAGCTTTGTTTCAGCTGTTTGTACAAAACCAACTACCACCCAGCCTACTCACCACCAGCTTTTTGACCAGAGCTTCTCTTTCCGTGACCATTTCTCTGAGCTCTGCTATGACATGCAGATCTTCTGGTCGGCTTTCTCTGTTTCTTAACTTCTCCTCTGTCCCCTCCAGCCTGGACACACAAACATGACATATACAGGCAAAGAAGGTAGGTAGATAGATAACAATATTAAAGCAATTATTTTTGCCAGCAGAGACAGAAAGAGAGGCAACAATGACATTGTGTTAAAAGATGCTGAGACTTAATAACACATTTCTGTGACTTACAGTATTTGCAGAGCAGAGATCTTGTCTTTGAGGACCTCCTGGGCCTTGTTGAAGTCAGCCAGCATGATTTGTGTTTCTCTGTGATGGACTACACTTAGCTCCCCCAGGTCTCTCTCATGTCTCTTTGAAAGGTCTTGTTCATGGGCCCTGCAGCACAGACAGACAGACCTGATAAAACAACATTACAGTGGGTCACACGTCGAGATAACACAACCTAACATGTAATGTGTGCTGGATGCATTTGTCCTTTATGCATCAATAGTAATCACTTATGTGCCATCAGGGGCTTAAACTGCACTTGTACATCATCATGAATATTGCTCACAGATACACTTCATTTCCTGGTAGGGAACCATGAGACTGATGCCCCTTTTTTACTAAATTATAGAGGAAGACGACATGATGTGCAGCTGCAAACTAAACTCAGCTGGGTTCCAAACAGCAGAGCTCGAGCAGGGAACATGGGGTCTCTTGTAGTGCTAAAAAGAAATGGTATCCATAGCTACTGTGTTAATGCCAGAGTCTTTATTTATCTGTCTGCAATCTAAGTTGAATTAAATGTCAAGGTTAAAGGTACATTTATTTGTCATTCTACAATACAGGGCTGGACAAAAAAATTAAAGTTGTAGCCCCTTTCACATAGAATGACGGTGTAACTGTCTTATTTCACCAGTTTTACTTTATTCTCCACTTTATTTTAGTGTTTTGGGGTTTTCTCACTGCTTGAATCTGCTCACCTTGCTTTCCCCTTCAGTTCTCCTTTCCACACACTCACTGACTCACACACACTTTTGGTCTCTTGCCCCACCTCTTTCTGATTCTCTCTCTATGTCTGAGCCACTTTCTTGGTTTCCTATTTACAGAGTCAAGGCTCTAGAGATTTTTTTTTCATAGAACAGACAGCTAGCGTGCCGTGAGGAGATATTCACTGAATTTGACAAAAACACATGTACTGGATTAGTATCGCTTCCCCCACCTTTAACCCACCTATTCCACCCACCTCTCAAAATGACAGGTGCCTAGTATATTTTACAACTGCTGTTGACCTTTGCATGATTTTATGTAAAAAAAACTGAGAGGAGACTCATCATGACATCAGGAACATGTCAGGGAATGAATGACTTTCAGAGATGTTGGATCTAATCATAAGCTGTTCAGATGGATAGTCCCATATGACATGAGTGCAGGCTTAGTTATTTGCAAACTGGGTCAGTTGATGTTCAGTCGCAGTTTAGTCCTGCACCTTTTGACAATAACAACATCCTCTAATGGGAAATGTTTCACATGTAATATATACAGTTTAATTGCCTTTTATGGTTAATTTTAATTAGGCTACACTGAGATCTGTATATGTAGAATTGATAATCAGTTGTAAACATTGCTGGAAAGAAAGAAATACATATGAGGTTTTTTTATTTAGTAGTTCTATCAACCATTCGGGTGTTATGTACCTTATCTGATGGTTAGCTTCACTGCGGACCCGCAGCACCTCTTTGCCCTTCAGCTCCAGCTCTCTGGTCAGAGTGTCGATGGTCTCGTTTAGAGAGTGGATCTCGTGGTCCAGATCGGTGATGCGGTTGCTCCGGGAACACAGCTCTGATTGCAGGTCTGAGATACGAACCAGGAGCTCTTGTTCCTAGACGAAATACATGAACAGAGGAAAAACGAAGAGGATACGTAGTTCGTTAGAAAATGTTAACTAGGTCACACACAAAGACAAGAAAATAACAAAGAAGAAAACAGACAATACAAACAGAAATAGACTTTTTTTACCTGCTGGTGGCTGTGCTCCATGGCCTTCTCTAGCTCTCGTTTGATGGCAGTGTTGTCTTTAAGGTGGATCTGCTTCAGATGCTCTATTGCTGTTGCATGGAGGTGGTTCAGTTCTGCACGAAGAGACGCTGACGGACAAAAAACAACATAGTTAAAGCGTCAAAATCACCATATTCAAGCTTTTTATTACCTGATGTCCTTTTAAATGTCTCGATTTTGAGAGACTTTTATTCTTCTTGAACAAAATCTGCTGATTAAGTCCCATTATCACATTTCTCAAATGGTCTTTTACAATTAAACTCATGAGCATTGCCGTTTAGTTTATGGGTGGTTGTGTTTCCTTCCATTCTTTTAATACAGATGGAGAATGAGGGTGAGATGTTTTGTCAGCACTGAGGGCATAAGCATCAACACACAGCAGGTAGAAATATAATCACCATGGGTAGAAACATCTTCGCTGAAGGGAGAAAAGTCATCGCTGTATTTTAAAAACCATGACACAGGGAGAGAGGATGCGGATGGAAACCTAATAAAAAAACTACAAACAGCGTCAAAAGGAAGATTTTATGTGTATTTACCAAGCTTTGCTTTCCCCTCGTCCTCCAGCTCAAATCGCAGCGTCTGCAGCTCCTGGTCTGACTGCTGTCTCAGGATGTCTAAGGTCCTCCTGTGGGCCTCCTTCAGAGCATGAACCTCCTCCCTCTGCTCCTGCTTCAGACGCTCCTCCAGGGCCTGCCAGAGGACAGGAAAAAGAGGGAAGAGGAAGAGGGAGGAGAGGATTGAGACGATATAATACATCACATCAAAATCACATTTTTCATGTGCTGACACAGTTGTGAGAAGAATTAAGTTTGAGCTCCAAGGATGATTTGACATATAATATTTGAACAATGTGAAAGTTGGCTGAAAGAATGAACAGCATTTATGAAGACATTTGTTGGAAAATTAAACCCAGAAGACAAATAATATGCAATAAATAATGAACACTGTAGCTGAATCCCATTCCTACACTAATTCTAATCAGAGTCTGAGTGTGCAGAGTGCTCAGACAGGAGAAGTGACAAAAGTAATTATACTCAAAACACTCAGTATGCAGAGTTAATCTGCTTGTTTACTGAGCGTGCTGTTGATGGACACTATTTGTCCCACAATGCAATACATAAAGGAGACAGAGGAGCTTCTCACAGCTACACAACATTAGAACTAATAGAGGTGAGTCGGCTCCACCAAAAGCATGATAAATTAAGTATGTGTCCAATGAGTGTGAAGTTTACCTTGCAACCACATTGTGTTTCTGATGAGTTGAAAATGAAAATCACAATATGACATGAAAATAAGTACGAAGAACGGAATTTGAATTGTGAAAATTATAATGTGAATCTGGCCATTTCTTTTTTAAAACTGCCAAGAAAATCTCTGGTGTCTCATTATACCATATAATCACTACGGTGATTGCCAAACAACCGCCAGCTGAAACAAAGGTATTTTTCAGAGACGCATTATTCATGCTTTTGTTCTGAAAAAAATTATCGAATTTTGTTTTTGTGGGGGGACTTGCCTGGATACCAATTTAGCAAAATCTTTAAACCTTGTTAAACCTCCCTTGCTTTGTTTAGCGGGTGATATTACCTATTGAACAGTGTAATTTGCATACAGGTGTATTATGTGATTTATGTCTTTAACCACGAGGAACTAAAACAACATTAATAAGGTACGTTACACATCCCCTCGCAGACACTACCATCTACTGGTATAATCGTTTTGTTCGATGGGGCAGTAAAAAGATTTTCCTGCCTGCAGTGTAATTATAGGAGAGCGTCAACCAGAAACCTCACAATAAGCTATTACCACCCTGGCTCATTTTCAATATCATTTAACAAGGAAGTGGGTGAAATTAAAGTAGATGAACCGAATGAATTGTTTCACAAAGCTAGATCTTCCTCCGCTGATTTGATTGCTTTATGAATCTTTTACCTCCGATTTACTCTGCAGCATGAACAGAAGGCTCATTAAATTCAAACTAACAATTTTAAAACAACTAAAAGCCTTTTTCCTAAACTTAAGACTGTTTGTTCTGTTTGTGTTAGTAGTTTTGTAGACCATCCCTAACAGAGGCTCACAACTTATACTGCAGCTAATTTTTCTTCTACACATATGCACAAACAAATAATTACAAAGAATAAAAAGAATAAAATTGGGACAAACTGTATGAGTCTATAAATGGCTTCAAGATAATGTTGTGCAGTAGAGAATCCCAGGACAACAAATCAAGTTATGTCAAAGAAAATCTTCCGTTTTTCGTCTCATACTGAGGATCTCATCTCGCACCAAAACACCATCTTACGGACTTCTGCTGATCACAGATTGCTTTAAAGAAAAAGCAAGCAGATGAGAACACAGTTAAAAAAAACAGCTACAGCAGCACATTTTTGTGATGAAAAGCACATTTGCAACGTTACATAAAAGGGATATTTGTGAAGGTACGAACTGAAAACAAAAGAGTTCTGTAATGTACTTCTATTCTGTAATGTAATGCTCCAGTGACACTCTAAAAGTTGCACTGCTCTACTTTTACTTTCTAAGAGTGGAGGAATACATACAATATTCAGCAGAGAAACATAGCTTATTGTCAAATTTCTAAAGCCAAAACACAAACTAGGACTGCAGTAAACACAACAAATCCCAAGCCAATAAATGCACAGCTACATGCCTACGTGCTCAATGTGTGTGTGTGTGTGTGTGTGTGTGTGTGTGTGTGTGTGTGTGTGTGTATCCTACCCTTATCTGGTGCTGTCTGGCCTCCTCCATGGTGCCCAGGGCACAGCAGTGGGCCTCCTGTAATCGATGCTCTCTCCTCTGATGTTCTCTCTGCATCTCTGCAAAACACGCAAACAGAGATATAAACATCACACACACACACACACACACACAGAATATTCAAAAGAAGATCTGTTTCCATTCTTTTTAACAAGACTGTGGCAATTTGTTCCAGTCACACATTGGCGTGAGGCGAGGTAGCCTGCACTTGACGAATGGATTTTGTTTTGTTTTTTACTTTTGCTTTGAAGAGCAGGAATCCATTCAATATCCCCTGTCTTGTAAAAACACAAAAATACAAAAAAACAAGTGGAGCATTTTTGTTTCAACCCATCCTGTCTTTCTGTTTCAGTGCGATACATCACGATTCATCGCACCACAGGACTTGCCTTTTCCATCACGCTAGTAGTTTTCCAAACAACAACACAGCGATGTGACAGGAGTTGGTTTCCTTGCTGACACATTAAAGATCTGACTTTTAACAATCCGATACACTTGCGAACAGTGGTTCAGCAAAAGCAGGGTGTGAAATAATGAATGAATGAATAATAATGACCCCCCCTTCAGAGGAAGGCAGCGTGGGCCAGCTTACCTTTCAGCTGTTGGCTCAGCAGCTCCCTCTCCTGGTTGAACTGAGACTGCAGCTGCTGGAGAGCTGACTGGGACTGAGATAACTGCAGCTCCAGGGATTGTTTTAAAAGAGAGATCTGGATAGAGAGAGAGAATGCAAAAAGAAAGTAGATATGTTCATACTGAAGGGCAAAGCAGTCGATGATGTAAGCAAATGTGAACAGGTCAGTGTGAACATGAAAAAATAATTACATCCTGAGCTGCAGTGACAACCTGACTGTTTTTCTTTATACGCTGCAACATCACATTCAATATTTTCTTCGGTTGCGTACAAAGTAAGTATCTCCAGGAAATGAACGACTCGCTTGACTTCCTGCACACACCTAATTAGGTCAGCATTAAAAAACATCATTGCTCTGTCTTTGTGATTCCTCCTGCGTCTGTCTTTCCTTCTTTAATCCTCATATGAAAATTGGTTTTCTACAGATTGTTTTGACTCAAGCCTGGATTTTTTGACAGCTAGGTTACTCACTGGTGGTGGTGGTGGTGGTGATATCGAACACATGGATACAAGCCAAGCACTTAGCGCTGTAGTTGGGAGATTTCACCACTCGAATCTCAAGGAGCCGACAGCTTGTCAGACACGGAGCGACAGCTCACAGAGCCAAATAGCATAAAGCCAACTGGCATAAGCCACATCACAGCTCACAAAAACAGTTTTGTTTTGAGGAGATATTGGAACTATTAGGGGCCTAAGTGAACTCTCTCAGACTGACGGCTCTGCTCCTCCACACGCCACTCTTCCTCAAGCTCTGGCTGGTTAAATCCCAGGCAGGATTTAGTGCTGTAGAAGCGCTACATTAGTGGCTGGAAGGTAAGATGGATTTAAAATGAGAGGATGAGGAGCAGGGCTGGGATGAAGTGGGGTTCTACATTGGATATGAATGTAAAAAGACAGACAGATGACCCTTGCAGTAAAATCCTCCCTACTTGTGTCACCAAGCATTAACAGAAAAATAACTGGACATACAAGATTAACCAGGTGGAAATATCTTAAACAACCTGTAGCGTTTGTGTCTAACCCTTGATGTCTTAATTAAACACTCTCATACGCACACACAAACAGCAGCCTGGGGCTGGAACCTAGTAATGAAAATATCTTAATGAAAAAGAAGTAATTATAGATAGGGACGGCACATCCACCCACACATATTAAGTCTGGGCAGTCCACATCCAGTGAATAATTTCTCTTCCACTTAAAGAGAATATGTGGTTGCCACGCTGGGTCCATCAAACGTGCGAGGCTGATGCTTGGTTTGACCAGGTATTGACAGACATAAGAGTCCTGATTTTTAATGGGGAGTGTTTGGTTTTTGGCTTCTTTATCACAAAGTTTAAAAAAAGTATGGATCAATTTGTGCATGCAAACACGTCTTGTAGTTGCAACCTGAACTGCTGACACTTAGAATCTATAAGTCGCAGAAGAGGAGACACTTATCAGTTACAGAAATGTCTAGGAAAGTGTGGAGGGATTCTGTGTTTGCTGCTTTCTTTGCTTGTTAACTGGTACATCTAGGAAGTGTTAGGTGTCATTGAGCAAAGCTGTGAATGAAAACTGTCTTTCTGTTAAAAAAGACAAACTAAGAGCACCAGCACCATGGTGGGTATGACATGTTTTAACACTGGAAATAGTGCTGTGGAAATGCAGATTTATTTTAATTTGTCAAGACAACAGGTAAACACGGAGGACGTGTTAAAGTTTGTATTTACGAATCAAAAACAGGTAGATGTTTCATCATAATGTGATAAAAATGTAAAAAATAAGGGAATTTAATTATAAAGGGGTCTCTAATATGAGCCTGTTTCAGAATAAATGCCCGGTGTCTGTGCAGTTGAGGCTATTTGAAAATCTACTGTTTTATAATGCTTCCACAAGTAATTTTAATATAGTCGATAACTCATCCATCATACGAGAGATTCTCTGGTGTCACGGTGACAGCTGTTAGTTTCAATCATGGCTCAAGTGTGAACATCAGCTGCTTGATGCTTAAAATGAGAAGCGACATGTTATATCTGAGGGAAGCGCATTCGAGGAGTCCCATTGCTGAGCCTCTGGTAGAGCTGGTGTTTCATTCGAGCTGTAAGTAGGCCAATACAGTGCTGATCACTAGTTATACCTGTGTCCATTTGTCTTTACACATGCCTAAACTAGCAGAATAACTGCTGTCTTTTCCTCGAAAGTCTCATCATAAATATTTATATCGTGTACATGGAGGTGTTTATGCACACGGTATAATAAGAGCTGCTGGAATTCATCAAAAGCAAATGAAAAGCACTTCAGGGGTGGGAATTTCCTTTATGGGAGGAAAAGATTATTGCTGGCCCATAATTGCTTGCTCTAATAATACAGAACAATGCCACACTGCCAACAGCTAAAAGTCAACAGCTTCCAACTGTGCAATGAATTCTAATTTAAAGATTTAGTAGAAGGAGACCGATCAAGAACGTCTCGTCATTAGGGATACATGCACACAGTAGAGTAAATTCAAGAGTTGGTTTTGGATTCAATAAATATTCATTCATTGTTGTTGTGTTCATTCGATGCATGATTATCTTCATCATTGATTATTTTCTTGATTAATCGATTATTTTTTGATCTATAAAATGCCTTGCTTTTATCACCCAATCAGTATTGATGACTTTCAATTTGAATCCTCACATTTGAGAAGCTAAATCCACAGAATTTGTGGCATTTTGCATGAAAAATGGTTAAGGACTACTTGATCATCAGAACTGTTGCATATTGCACTTTCTGTTATTCAACCAATCAATTAATTGTCAATTTTTTTTGGAATTACTGTCCTTGGAGTTTGAGATGAATAAAGTTTTACATCTATCCATCCATCCATCCATCGTCAACTGCTTATCCTGCGTACAGGGGGGCTGGAGCCTATCCCAGCTGACACTGGGCGAAAGGCGGGGTACACCCTGGACAGCTGATGTTTCATGTTTAAGTTGCCTTTAAAAGGAATACCTAGCATTTTGGTTTTTTGTCGAGAGTTAGATGTGGAGCTGGAGCAAACAGCTGGTTTGCTTAGCTTAGCAGTCAGTACATTTCTGGACCGTAAATCAAATGCTGCATTTTACAATAACGTTGCAATTTTAGCAGCTGATTACAATTAGCTTAGCTTAACACAAGGACTGGAAGCAGGGGGAAACAGCCCAGTTCTGTTCAAAAGTAACAAAATATGCCTACCAGCACTTTTAAAGCTCAGTAATGAATATATTGTATCACGTGTGTTTAATCCAGACAAAACAGAAGTGTAAAAAATTTTTGTGTGTGTGGAAGATTATTTCTTGGCTGGCACAGTAACTATACTGAATGGAAAAATTGAAATATCCCTTTAAATTCAGAGATTCTTTGGTTATATTTTTCTAACTGTAGTATCTTCTAAGCAGTGTGGGGAAAGTTATTTCCAAAATGTAATACATTAAAGATGACTGTCACTTGTGATTAATTAGTTATATTACAATATTACTGTCTCAGAATGCTTTACACTATTTTTCCGTTACTTTTGAGTTACTTTCACCGCTAGAGGGCGCATTATTCTGATAGTAAGATGTGCCTGCAGAGATGGGTTCCAGTGAAGTGCAGAGTTATATCCGCGGATCGGGTGGGTGTTATAAAAATAACCTTCTAATTAATAGTGTGTGTGGGGGCCAGGGGGAAGATGAAATAGCATGAATCGTCTCCCCATTAAGAAAGACGCTGTGTGCATTTACACACGAGGTACAGCACCATAACATCATTGATTATTTGAATCTCCCGACACTCCGACAGGATCGGTCAGGATGAACTGACAGCAGCCTCTCTGATCATAAAAGCGATTCATTAAAGCACAAACACATAGCATGATGGCATGATCCATCAGTGGAGCTACAGTCTGGTAAAGAGGAGCCAAACTCCACCTTAGTTTGCACCCTGCCTACAGTCTCGACCATCGGATTACCTCAACAGGAAATAACGTTACTCTTTTAGTCATGGATTTGTTTTTCTGCTACCAAAATGTTTCTTGTTGTTGGTGTATTATTAAAAAAACAAAACACCTCTTAACTTCGGGTTATATGTAATAGATATAATATCAGCGATTTATTTTTAGTAATGCGTTATATTACTGTGTTACAGGAAAAAGTAATACATTAGTGTAATTCTGTTACTTTTGTAACGCATTACAGAAATAATAACATGCTTAAAAATGAGTAGTATAAAACAACACATATACATAATTATTTATTTATTTATGCTCTCTACAGCACACATTCTCATATACACAACATTCAGAGGGCGGTTTCTTCATGTAGCTGAAATAAAAAGACCTTTAATGACATGAAACACACAGAGACATCGCAGACGCACACTCAAACACACAGACATATGCACGCTAAGCTCCTTAGGTATTTGGTCTGTGACATTGTTTGATGTTTATTTTCAGCCACTCTGCATGATCAGTTTAAAATGCAGTGTTTTGTTGTGTGACTCACATTTACACACTTAACTAGATAACGCTCAGTAAAGAAGTCCAGTTATTAGACCAACATAAAGGGCCCACATCAACATTTTTTGTCATAGTTACGGCTGAAACAATAAGCTGGCTAATTGATTTGATAATTGGTAAATCATTTAAGGCATTTGTAAATAAAAACTAACAAACATTCCCTCATTCCAGCTTCTAAATTTGTGCCTTTTGTTTATGTGATAGATATCTATGATTTTTGGGTTTTGGAGCTTAAGCATTGGAAAACTATGGAGGACATATTTTACTAATTTTGGACATGTTGTAGACCAAATGATAAATTGATTAATCAAGAAAATAATCTGCATCTTTATCCCTAACCAACACAATGGCCAGATCAGTGCTCAATCACAGAGCTAACACACAGATACACAGGCTTTGCCACACATCTAACTAAGGTTATATTTCTCTTCCATAAATTTAAATATTTTATATAAAAACAGTAAAAAAAAATAACAAAAAAGGAGACTGTTTCTTTGCATGTTTTGCCTTGAGATGCTCTTGTCACAAAATTGGGGGACATCTGAAAAGTTGTCAAGGTGGCACTGGTGGTTGCTGGCTCCAGCTTGTCAGAAAATTTTTATCTGTGGCCACCGGCATCTTGGCAAAATCAGGACGAGCCTCTTTGAGGTTTCAGTTGTGACTCAGCTGAGCTCTGAATTACCCAGAGGCAGTATGTTCAGCACGGAGGGCTACATGAGTGTAAGGAGACAAGCGTCTGAGCTTTTAGCTTGATGTCAAATGGTTCTCTCTGTAGCTACAGAGCTTAAATTCTGACCTGCGCAGCTCTGCTAATTTCCACTTTCACTCGCATTAGAAAAAAAAGTCAAGCAACTGTAGCTATAAGGAGAAGAAAAACAAATCGACCATTAATTTCAAAGGAAAACGCACTCTTTAGATCGGAGCCTATGCATGTGGATGTATAGCATACAAATGTGTATGGGATCACTTGGCTGAGAGATATGGGCTTTAGGAAAACCTAATTAAAAGACCGAAGCTGTTTTTCATTTCATTCTGCATCGCTCTAGGCAGAGAACAAAGAAACTGGACAAAAACAGCACAGGAAGAGAAGTTAAATCCTTTAGTCTTTTCAGGCCAATTTATTGTTTTGTGGGAATTATGTATACTGTAAAGAAGGTGAAGTGTTTTTTATGGCATCCATGTTAATCACACACACAGACACAGTTAGAGGCAGCAAAGCCTGAGAGAGTCTGGGTGAGGTGGAGCTGTATCTCTCCTTGGGCAGACACTATTTTCTGCTTATCATCGAGTGCAGCTATCAGTCAAAGTTATTCCCAAAGTTTGTGGGGGGTTAAAGGTCGGGGTCGGACCTTCCCCTTTTTCTATCAAAGCCAGAAAATAGACAAAAATGCTTTTTACTGCATTTTTTGTTTTGTTGTTCAACCTCACTAAAAGTTAGAAATTCTGAAGTAAACACTAAATAATTACCACTTCTGTCACTGCAATAGCAAAACATAAGAATTTCTGTATCGCCAACACAGAGCCAGGTGTGGGATGTCAATGATTTAGCACAAACAGCAAGCTGTGCAGGATTTTAGTGCTAGCCTTTAGCTAATACCTCTGCTGTTCTGACTGTGAAGGTCTGGTCACATCAGGAAGAGGCACAGAAAAATACATCTGCGTGTCTTTGCATAATATTTGGTTCTTGAAGCTTGGAAACATGGTGACATCTCACAGGGCTATTTGGTAAACTACTGCAGCTTGTAAGCTAACCCCTAACACGCTAGCCAGTCACAACAGCTCTCCAAGACTCCTTCTATTTCTGTACTGCTCAGTTTACTACTTTCAATACTCTGGACACTGGTTTAGTGGTAACTGTTACCTTTTTGTTGGTCAAATGAAGAAATAGAGAAATTTGAGATATTTGGAGTTCTCCACGTACAACAAATTTTGTTGTAGAACCAGCACTACAACTGGTTCTACAGTACTAGTATAGGAGTTAATTCTTAATCTCGCCCACAAGGCTCTAAATTGTTTGTTGATACTGCTGCTGAACCCTCTTTCACTGAAACTGCATGAGATTCTGAACTTGAAAATAAAAAAAAGAAACCATTCAGTCTGAAATCTGCTGCTTGTCATTCCTGCAAATATAAGGTCTAATATGTTTCACCTCATGGGCTCCTGGTGACTTTTACTGCATTTCCATATTTATTAACATAATAAATATGTTAAATACTAATAACTGAGTATATTGCTGTTATGTTTGATTCATTATGAAGACCTCCTCTATACTAGTACATGTGTTTTACCTGTTCCAGCAGGTCTTCCACCTTCCTCTGCCACCCCTCTCTTGCCGCCATGATCTCCAGCTCTTTCTGCTGGGAGAGCTGAGTCAGCGTTGCCTGTTTGTCTGCTTCATACTCCTCGTTTAACTCCTCCTTCAACAAACGCACTTCTTCCCTGCAGAGATACAGACAGAGTTTGGAAAAATTGGATTTTATTGCATGTGTGCCCACTCTGATAATATCATATGCCTCTATAAATTTCCAATTGTGTTCATTTCCTTTTGCTTCTTATTAATATCCATGAGTGCTTTGGCAACACACGTCTACTTGTTATGCTAATAACAAGTGTGATTGTGAAGCAGAGGCGGCGAGAGAAGGCAGAGATGAATGAGACAACAAATGGAAAGAACAAAGCAAGAGAAAGTGAGACTGACAGGCTAACAGAGAGTGTTAGACACAAGAGGACAGAGGGAAGAGTCTTTTCTTTTGTCTATTTTTGTCTTACCGCAGTGCATCTCTCCATTTCTGATCCAAGTCATCTGCCATCTTGTCCATCTTCTGTTTCTCTTCTGTTCTGATGGACATCACTCTGGCTTCGTGTTGCTGTCTCTGGGTCTCGATCTCCTCCTACAAACACAAACAGGTAGACAAATTTTAGCCCGCACATAACGCTACAGTCACAATCACCATTTGTTATCAAGATACAGCGATAAATTGTGGTCAGACGATATAATGGTTTGAAATCATTTAATCTGTATCTTTGCATAAGAGTGTCAAACGTGATTTTATAATTCAAGCCACAATTGAAGTTGGAACAAAGGATTCAAAGACAAAATAGGTGATAATGTATGTAGTTAAAACATCAAATAAAGTGGTGGTCGTGCTGTAAACTTTAGTTTTGGTGAAAGAGTGCTGAATCCTTAACAATAACAATGTAAAGCTACTAAAAGTAAGAAAATCGTCTCTAATTACTATCTCTGACCAGATGCAGCATTTCAATAGCTGAACGCTGGGTGACTCATGACGCCCACCTCCACATCTATTTATAATGCCACAGCTACAGGGCGCTGTATAATGTGCTGGTTCCAAGGTAGACGCTTACTTCACCGGGTCAGCCGTTTCCAGCTGCTGAAGAGGCCCCGGGGTTTATCTGCTGATGAGCTCATTAAAAGACCTAAAAGCTCTTCTGTTCAGCTTCGAGGGAAAGTGCTTGAGTGATTAAATCCAGACTCAACTGTTTGGAATGAGAGAAATAAAGTTCAAGATGACATTTTGCATAACTAGGGGTCTTTGATAGGGACATAGAAGAGATTCCCATCTCTCATCCATTCCCACACTGCATACTAGTATGGTGATCTAAAATAAAATTTGATCCATTTTGCCATCTTCTTCTATAAACATACAAACGTCTGATCAGCTGCCTTTGACAGTTCCTGACTCTCTTTGGCCATTTTACATTATTTAATCCCTGTTTCAGGTTATCAGAGGGTTGGATATTTATAGTCATAGAGATGTTTCAGTAAGCCAAGTATAGCCCACGCTGTTCTGGATTTCTAACATAAGGTGACTAATAGTCTCATCACCACCTCAGTGGAGATTGAGCATAGCAATTTCATCATAATATTATGATTGAGTCATGTAAACATGATATTTGTGAAGACAGAAAATCTGCATGGCATTCAGATAATATCGTAAAACAGCTTTATTTGTTGTAGACACAGTTTCAGCTTTCAGTTTGAATTGGCATGTTCAACCAATGATATGTCAGAGCCTACAGCCATACAGACACACACACACACACACACACACACACACACACACACACACACACACACACACACACACACACACACACACACACACACACACACACACACACACACACACACACACACACACACACACACACACACACACACACACACACACAGAAGTCCTGCATTCAAACTTTATCAGCAAAATGTTGTCAAAGTATCACAGGTACAGAAAAAATACTATACTGAAACATGGCACTTGATTTGTTATTAAATTGTTATTAAATATGACATCTATTTTAGCTAAAATCACTGAATTGACCCTTCCTTTATTTGGGAAAGGTGTCCATATGGGACAGGCTTTTAATTCCTGTTGCACAAAACTTTTGCTCAGCAAAGATGTGAAATAGGCTGCTATCAAACTGTTTTAATTTCAACCAGTATGAATATTACTTATAAAAATTAAGATATCAAATAACTCATCTATTACAGATTGACCGCTTCAAAGGTCAGGAGTAGTCACTTTTTTCATCTCTCTTATTTACCATGGCAGTAAATCTGAGTGAATCATACTTTGGGGCTTGTTGTTTTACTTAAAATGAACTAGAGAATCTAACCATTCTAACAATGTCTAGCATGTCCATACTGAAAAAAGGATAAGCATTTATATTTGAATGTGATATAGGGCGGCACGGTGGTTAAGTGGATAGCACTGTGGCCTCACAGCAAGAACGTCGTGGGAGTTCGCATGTTCTCCCCGTGTCTGCGTGGGTTTCCTCCGGGTGCTCCCGTTTCCCCCACCATCAAAAAAACATGTTAGGTTTCTTCAGTCAGTGGTTTGACCAGACACTGACATAAGACCTGGAGTTGGTCCCCGGGCGCTACACAGCGGCTGCCCACTGCTCCCTTGAGGGATGGGTTAAATGCAGAGAATGAATAATCGCAACATGTATGTGTATGTGACAAATAAAGTTGATTTGATTTGATTTGATCTATTTAGCTTAACCTAAGCGGGACCCAGTGGGCTTTAGGAGGTTTTATGCATCCAAAGATCTTCTATAAAAACCAGATCAGATCGTAGAGAAGATGTGTCTTTATTTTTCAAAATGTGTTTCCACACCAGGCCAGTAAATGGGGCAGGCGGCAACTTGGGATTTGGCTCTTCATTGAAGTTTTATAGTAGTTACTACAGTTGTCAGATAAATTCAGTGGAGTTAAAAGTATAGTAATAAATGTGAAATTAGTATAGTTTTTTTTTAAGTGCTGGATTATCCCATTTCAAAGCTAGCATGAAATAGACACTACAATATTGCTTTGTTCATTTTTACAGTTTCATACAATAAATTAACTAAAGTTTATCTGAACTTTTTGGCTTATTTTTACTTCCCTTTTATAAAAGTAAAAGGCTTCTCAAGGGTTCATACCCTGCTAAACAATAGCTGGTCTAAATTCAGTATGCAGCAGGGCCCAGTTGGCTCAGTGCTCGTGTCGCTCCTACAATGAGCTCAATACAAGATACAATCCTGCGTTAGGCTTGCCATTTTTAACAGTCCAAATCCTCTCTTTTTATAGATGCCGGGCTCTGGTGGGAAAGCAAAGAGGGCCACTCTACAATTAAATGTAATTATCACTCCTCGTTCAGTCTCTCTCGGTCCTCTGCCTCTTTTATTACCACTCTTTCTCTCTTTTATTGGCTATTTTTTATTCACTGATTTCCACCAGCTGTAATCTTTTCACTCATTCATATTTTAAACTTAACACCTTTGTGCATGTTGGTGTGGTTGACTCTTATATTCAATGAATTAACATGATTTGATTTACGTTTTCAACCCTTTTATTTTGCAATGATTCAATTTTCAGCATTATATGTATTATTAAAAACATGGATAATATTAATAAAAACAACCAGACTCTGTCCCTTTCTCTCTTACACACTCACTCTTCCTGTCTCCCTCATCTCTCCCATACCAGCAGGGCTCCTTTCAAACACAGACCACTCAACTCATAATCGCCTCATCATCGTTATCTCACAGCTGGCCTTCAGTCCTGCAGTTACATCCCATAATTTCCTGTTTTCCTGCTTTCAAATTGTTTTCCCTTCTCCCCATCCTTCCATTTTCCCCTCCTTTTCTCATCTCCTCTGTTTCACAAAAACTGATTTTCCGCAAAATAATAAGCAAATTTCATTTATTGAGACTTGCTTGATTGGCTGACCAATTGACAGACTGATCAGACGGACGAGCTGACAGACTTACTGACTTACTGACTTACATGACGCAAATCACTGACTGACATTCTGACTGACAGGTTGTCTGAGGACATAACAGTTAATCGATTGCGCTGCCCAATCAAGTGACTTGAACGATCACCTGTAAATCAGGTAGCAGATAGACTCCAAATTGCACTCTAAACCCTGAAAAAACTCTACTTTCTAATTAAAATACTCTCGCAGATGGCAGACTCTTGCTTACAAGTACAGTTTTAAGGTTTTAATAATAATAAAACAAGTAGTGAACAGGCGGAATATATAAAGAACATCGGGAAACAGCAGAAACGTGCTGGTAAGCTTGACATAAGACAAAGAAGAATAACAACAAACAAGTGGAATACACCCACTTAAATACACAAGTGAGGGGAGGAAATAGACACATGTGAAACAAAATTAGGGGCGTACAATCAAACAGGCAGAAAAACACACAAGGGCAGGAAGTAAGGTAACATGAGTAGGGATTCTTTCAAAATAAAACAGGAAATAACAGAACCCAAAACCATGACATCTTTTTCATGTTTTCACCCTAAAATATCACCATAATTTTCACTGCTGACACCTTTCTGTGAAACGTGCCACACAATCAGGCACATCAGGTAAAAACATCTTCACTGTAAAGAACCAAACACTTGCAACTTGTCCTCTGTTGAAATAATTCTGAATTGACTTGATTCACTTAGTTTGAGTCAATTGAATCTTACCTGATGAAGGTCTACTGACAAATTAAATAAAGTGAGAATAGGTGACAGTGTGCAGAATCAAGTAAAAAGAGGCAGCAGCTCTGAGTCAACAGAAAAGTCTTACTGTAAATAGGTGTCAGAGCCCAGCTGACGTACTTAAGTTTTACTCCACTTTGCTTCTTGAATCACAGTTACAAATCCACTTTACGATGCACAGTTCTTAGTGTCCTGGCATGCAAGTGACTCAGCAGGTTACTCGTTTCTCAGACTCTCCTAACATTTATGGTCAGACCCTGACTCTTTCTTCTCTAAAATGGAGCTAAACAAGGAGGTCAAGCCAAAGTAAAAGTAGAGACAGTGTTCAATTGGTACACTGCCAATTAATTAATTCCAGTTAATTGTTAGCACTAACCTCAATGGTTTTACTGAATATGTAAAAATGTGTACAGTTCAGCCTATATGGAGAATAAAGTACCCAACAAGAAATAAATAATGGATGAATATTGTCTTGGGTTAAAAGGACATTCCTGTTTCCCTGATAATTAGCAACAAATTACGTAGTTATTTCCAGAAAACAAACCAGGAAATGTTTTAATTATAATGTAAAATAAAGCTTACCCGAACTCTAAATCATCAGCATTTTCCTCACCTGTAGGTCAGTCAGCAGGTTACTGGTCTCTCGAACGCGGGATCTAGTTGCGTCCAGTTCTATTTTGAGTTTCTCCTGAGTTTCCTTCAAACAGTTAATCTGTGTCTGAGCTGAACCCAGGTTCTGCTCCCCCTCCCTCACCAGCTCCTGGAGGTGGGACACCTGAGGGAGATCAACAGAGGGTCATCACAAGATCTTCAGAAGATTGGTTATGTTTTAGGTAGTGGTGGGCATAGATTAAATTTTTTTAATCTAGATTAAAATGGCTCATTTGAATTCTGCCGAAGGCTTTTGAAATATGTGTGCGAACGGGTTTCCATCCAGGTAAGATGTACTTGTGTATAGCGTGTGATGTGCTTTGCGTTTAGGTGGTAGGCTACTTGAGACTGTAAGAACTCCTACAGTAAACTAATTCCGCATTGCACAAGGTGCAAACCCGGCGGCTTCAGAAATGTTTGTACACAAAGTGCTGTCCAACAGCTGTCTGTGGACGTGTTGCTACAGTTAGTGTGAGTAAATACCGCACAATGCGTTTTTTAATCAACCGGCGCATCAATAACTAACCTGGCTAGTTGTAAACAAACAGCTGGCTGAGCGAGGTTGTAACCGGAACGCCGTCAACTCGGGTGTGACGTCATTCCCAGCTCCGACCTCCGAGGTAAATGGAACGCAGCAACAGCTGCATCCATGTTAGCACGTCACGTTTGATGTGGTAATTTCACAGCAGGCAAACACACAGGTTCGAAGACTTGTTCTTGTCCCCTACAGTGCAATTCGACTAGGTATACATCTGCGCTAAAATATCAAGGTGAAAGTCATCATAGCTTGTGTAGTATAGACCCAGCTCCCAACCCAACTTTGAGAATAGATTAACAGCGATATTTTTTTTGTCGCCCGATAAGAGTCTCACGTTAACGCAGCACGTTAACGCCGATAATGGCCCACCACTAGTTTTAGGACTCCAGGTAGAGTTGAATAAATGTTCCGTACCTCCTGATTGGCCATATTGAGCTTGGCCGAAAGCTCCTCTTTCAAGTTGTCAAGTTGCTGCTGAAGGCGATCTCGCTGCTCCTCCAATGACAGGCGCTTAATCTCAAACTCTTGACTCATTTTCTGGAGAGAAGATGGGACAGAAAGAGAAAGGAAGGAATGAAAAAGGAGAAGAGGAGGAATGACAACAAGAAAATATTAGAAACTGAGGCAGCTCTTTAGTGTTTGTACCAGCCATGAAATCAGAGATTTATTCTAAAAATGTATTCAAATACCATCACTGACAAATTATCAGTGCATGTGTTTACTCTAAGGGACCAGCAGCCTCTTTCTTTTTATTTCTGTTTTATTCCTATAGAAATACCCTGGAAATATATATTGAAAAAAGGAGGAGAGTTAAGAAGCCTCCGTAAATCCCATTTGTGCCGTAATATGGAGCTGTGGCAGTTGTTGAGTGTGAAGAATGGTCACTGAACGATGGAGGGACACGTGAGTTGTCATTTAAACTTAAAAGGCCATCTCGTCAAACCGACCACGTCCTATAATCCTTCAAACCACAGCACCAAATCCTTTCTGGGCCACTCTGAATTTCTCTTGTGAAATCTATTCTGTTTACTTCTTGGTTTCCCTTAGCTGTTTATTCCTGACACTGATATCTGTAGAGGATATGTTTGAAAAACAAAGTATTATGAAACAGAGGCATCACTGTGTGTTGTTTGTATTGTGGAAGTTGTTTAGTTATAACTCTGTACTGCTGTATAAACAGCAGCATGGTATCTACTGATTTCTGGGGGTCAAATTGAGTCCATTCTTTGCAAACGCTGATGATTTCAGTGTGATTTTAAATGTTTCCCTGTATACAGTATGCTTAACATGTGCTAATTTAGTAACTGCACAATATTTCTTACCCCAACATGACCCACTCTGATTATGATGCAATCTTATATCAATGCTAGTAGGGGTGTAAAATATGACAATAACTACAGTGTGGCCATGGATTTTGCCTTAATGTTCATACTGAAGTAGCTTTCCCTTTAAAGGTTGTTTTGATCATTGCAGACAACGTTACAAATTATCCTGAACTTACAGAATTTTGGCATCAATGTACATTGATTTGTCAGATTTGAGCTGAGTGTCATTCCCATCTGTTTATTTGATCTATATACAGTTTGTGGATTGTATTTCCAGAATGTTTGCTTTATCACAATACATTTCTATTAATATCACCATATAAAATGTTATAAATACACACAACAGTCACATATTGCCAACTTCAACTATTAAAATATTGTTTCAGTGGGTACATTACGATCATTATTCACCACCCCGACTTGTCTGATGTTATGAAACATGCAAGTTGTAACAATGAGAATCTTTCCAGGCTCTGCCTCCCTGCTCACATTACGTGAATAGCCTACAAAGCAGCCACCCATCTTATCTTACCCACATGGGAGCAACCAGTAATCCACATCCTCTTTCTTTACCCCAATTACAGTACATGCACAAGCATAATGCTGCTACCAGCCTTTGACGAGGTTCAAGGTTCAGTTTATTCAAACTGAAAACATGGAAATTACTAATAAGCCACCGCTGATTACAAAAACATTGAGAATAAATACCCTTAAAATAAAACATAGATAAAGACAAGATTAAACCATATCCCATAAAAGAAACTGTCAAAATGGACAAATAATTTAAATCAGAGTTTATGTATGAGAGTTAATCAACTAGTCGTTGTAGGACTAGTTGATTAATCAATTAGTTGTAAACTATTAATCGCCAACTATTTTGATAATCGATTTATTCTTCTGAGTCATTTTTCAAATACAAATAGATACATTCTCAAATATATATTTTTTCTTGTTTCTTTCTATGACAGTAAGCTGAATATATTTGGGTTATGGACATAACAAGAGGTTCGAGGACTTTGGGAAACACTGATCGACATTTTTCACCATTTTCTGACATTTTAAAGACCAAAGAACTAATCAATTATTCATGAAACTGATCAACAGATTAATTGATAATGAAAATAATCGTTAGTTGCAGCCACCGTTGTATGCCCTGTGGGATCAAAGAGAGAATACCACCTAGTGTGAGTGGCAGGTTTTAAACAAAGCTGCAATACCTCATAATTTTTTCCAGCAAAAATGCCAAACATTTTGATGGCTCCAGCTTCTCAAATGTAAGAATTTGCGGCCTTTCCTTGTTGATATTATATCAAATTTTATATTTTCAGGTTTGTTGATCAAACAAAACAAAGCATTTGACAACTTCACCTTGGGTTCTAGGAAATTGTGATGGACATTTTTCACAATTTTATTTTATCGACCAAATGATTAATAGAGAAAAAAAATGCATCAGATTAATTAGATAAAAATAATCCTAGTTTTAGCCCTAGTGTTAACCTGCTGCTGCAGTCAATGAGACAATCCATACTGTTGACACTGACATTAACATCCAACCAGATCGAAACTGTGCCAACCAACGATCTATCACATCTGCAAACTACTATGGTTACTTCTGACTTGACTGAAACACGTCTCAAGTGTGACAGAGTACAGGCGACAGTTTACTGTCATAGGTACCTCCATCTGGAAACAAACACACATCCACATCAGAGCAGTCAGCTGAAAGGAGATTAGACATATGACAGCGAAACCCGTGGTCTACCGCCGACCTTAAGCAGACTGTGGTGAGTTATGGATTAAGCACAAGCAATTTGTAGAATTACTCATTTTATCAGCTTGGTTTAGAAACTTATTAATATCATGCTGACAGATGTAAAAATTAAAAATGCCCAGTTCTGTCTTCGTTACTTCTCCACCTTCCATCCCTTTCTACCTTTTTGTCTCACCCTCTCAGTCTTCCTGCATCCTCTTTAATTTCGCTCCAAATAAAAACAGACGTTAATCTAAAGATGAGGCACGGCGCTGTTCTGGCTTACATAATATATATACTTTTTTTCATCATTTCTCTCGCGCCGCTCTCTCCATCTGTTCTCTCCGTTGCTTTTTTCTTTCAGGGAATCTATAAACACACACCCACATGCTCATACACAACGCTCTCGCTCGGCTTGGAGGCAGGATTTAATGTCAATGAGAATTAACCAATTAGCAGTCAGCTTCAAACAGCACTGGAGCTATGCGCTCAAGAGGGGGCTGCGGGACGAGAAACGTTATAAAAGGAGGAGAAATATAGGAAGAGACAGAGAGAGAGCACTGAGTTCAAAATTATTTAAAATTCAAAAAGTGTATAATCGTTTCAGAAGCAGAAAATATGTCTTCATTTTAGACAAAAAGGTGCAACGTTAAAGCAATAGTCTTGACTTTTTGAGACAAGTGAAATGTCACCAAGCTCCAGAATCAATGGGATTTGTTAATGTTCGCTGAATGCAGGTGGAGCCAAATGAGCGTGGAGAAATTGGGTTTAATGTGCTGTAAACAGGCCCTCCTCTTTTACCACGCCAGGGCAAAATAATATTAATGCTGACCAATCAGATAGCAACTACCAGTCATTAGGGCCATCACCATGTGGGATCCTGTGATTGTCAACAAAACGTTGCCTTTTAGTTCTGGTCTGTTTCGTTGTTACAAACAAAGAGCATGAAGTCATACGGGCTGACGGGTACTCTGTGAGCACTTCACTGCTCCTTATGTGTTTATTTGTGTTCTCAAAAAGAAATAACAAGCTCGAGCATTATTGGTCCAGACAGAAACTGGTCATAAATGTCATAAACACTGCCCAAGAACTCATAGAAACAAGAATGAATTAAAATAAATAATTAAGTATTCAGACAGAGGCTAAAATGAGGGCCTGCATGAAGGGCCAGTATAAGTAGAGAACCACAAAATTACAAATCCAGTATAACATGTCACCTTTAAGCCCCATTCAAACAGGATAAATACTATAGCAGGAGGAGGAGAATAATAATCCCTGTAATTTAACTCATCGTTCTGGACTGCATTACAAAATTGCAGGACATGGTTGACAGACATTTTGGAGGAGTAGCCCAAAGAGAATACCAGCACAAACCTGTGGCTGACATTACTGCACACATGTGATGAGATTTTAGGGAGTCTTACTCACCTGATAGCTTTTGCTTTTTTCCTTCTCACTGGTTCCCAAATAAGCCTATTTGTCAGTGTTAACATGTTTTCGTCTTTCAGCTTACACCGTTTTCACACAAAAGTCCAGTTGAGATCCACTTTTAAATACAAGGACGTGAATAACTGCAGGTAAATGCACCTGTAGTTATTTCAGAATTTATGATTAATGTTAAAATCACTCCACCTCCTCAAGAGACATACATCCAGTCCAAATGGAGCTTCAGACGTACTGTCAAACATAAAACAGCATAATTCAATATATGCACTCACAGCTCATGCTTGTTGCCTTTGACTACTTTTTGTTTCATGATGTTAATCGCCATCGATTTAACAATCAAAAACAGTTTTTTATTGTCTTCAATTCTGAGAAAGTATCATAGTTTCATTTTTACTTACCAACTGAGCTGAGGATGTGTGAAAGATATGGGTGTTAACGAGGCGGCTGCATCGCCGGTTACTGAAGCATACATTGTTTTTGGAGCTTGACCCACATTAGGGACTAAACAGTCAGGATTTCTCAGCCTCTGCTGCACTGTTTTGGACACTGTTTTATTTATTTGTCTGTAACAAGTCCCCCAACTTTATGAAAGTTCAACACTAAATTGCTGGAGTACTCATTTGGGGCTAAAATCCATCATCATGGTGCATAGCTCTTAGTAGTTTTGTAATTTGCAACTGAATCTCCCTGGTTTTTGGTTTTGCTTTACTCTTACTTTCCTTTTCCTGCAGTACTTTCATCTAACAGATATTAACTGATTGCGTTCATACAAAAAGATGCTAGAAAGACCGCAGAATAATAAATAGAGACTAGTAAGAAACAGTAGATTCCTCCAAGCTACAACCATTTGCTGTTGCTAACGTAATCCTGTTTTGGCAAATAAATCCTTGTAAATCAATTTAGCCTACGTATGTAATCTGATCTGTTGTTGTTGTTGCTCCTTTGGCAACAAGGACATTTGTATTCCCTTCATGTAGCCACCTTCATGCAGGGCAGAGAGGATGAGGAGTGAAAGCAGGAGGAAGAAAGAATAAACTACAGGATGACAGAGTGGAAGCTGATGGAAACACAGGGAGAGAGTGATGTTGTTTTCACGTCTTAGTCTTAATGCTGACCTAATTAAATGTGTGTAGTCAGTTGAGGGAGCTGCTTGATTCTTAGAGATACATATTTCTTAAAAGACTGAGGCCATTTGCTCTGAGGAGGAAATTCAATTGCTGATGTTGCTGCACTGAAAAGAGAGCTACAAAAGAGCCCGGAGAGGTTTATTACTGGTTTTATATGAAAACTGAAAAAACTTCAATTGTTTCCTGTACCATGTTTTATCGTCATGTTTTTTACTTTCAAAAAAGGGCAAATGGAGAGTTTAGACAAGCACGTCAGAAAATACAATATGACAGCAGTTTGTAATGCAAGATTCAGCAATATGGTAACACAGAGAAACACAGCCGTGACAGTATTTCATTCTTTAAGGGTAACTCACGACCACAGCAGTAATTCAAACCAATCTGTAGGTTTGATATTCTGTATGTCGATGCCACATATCAAACCAGAGACAAAAATGAAAAAAGGTAACAACATTTCTCACAGTTATTTTTGCCAAATTGTTTGGACTTTAAAAGTAGTGATTTTCTAAATATCAAAGATCCCTTGTATATTCCTTCCTGATTATTAATGTTTAACATGACAGTGCAATAATGAATCACAAGCTATCTGAAATCTCACATTTTATATAAAGATAAAAGTGTCCTGAAAGTATTGCAATTATGACCAAAGTAAAGTAAATGTGGGATTACAAGGTACTACAAATGTTTTTTTTTACCATATGTTAGTTACTATATGTTGATGTGGGGAAAAACATATTCAACTAATATAAAACCATTATGTATACTAGGAGAAAAGAGCAATACAAATTATAAATAAGGTGGATTCAATGGAACATATTAACAGACAAAAGTGAACATTTGAATTGAATTAAAAACAGATTATTACCCGAAGATCAAACGATGATGATCAAAGAGGGACATTTTAATTTCAAAACTCAATTTGCATGTTCATTTGTTAAAGCAGATTTCAGTAAGTGGAGTCAGATGAATTCATTGGGGGAAGACTTAAAATGTTTAAGCATCATTCAATTTAAGAAAATGTACAGTGTAGAGATCAATGATATAAATTATGTGAACTGCAGTAACGTTCTGTCGGCTGTCATCGATTCTCTATGTTTGTGCATTGATGTGTGTATATATCTTCAAGCATAACGTTGTTCAAAGTATTGGCAGCCCATGTCTGTTTATGTTAGTTATTTATTTTGAGAGGGGGGAAAGCAATAAAACACTTCTCTATGCTATTTTGCGATACTGGAATATTACTTTCTTAAAACTGATGGCTTCTATGTTTGTGCGAAATGTTTTTGTCATTATTTATTCTAGCCCGTGTTTCATATTTGTTCAAAAACATCCAAACCATGGCAATATCTTGTATTAACAGATAATATCACAAACATAACAGGTGGCATTTATAAGGGAGCCACTGCCTGTGCACTGAAACGAAAAGAAACCCAAGTCATTTACATGATCGATGTTTTTTTACCACAACTTATCAATTATTCATGTTTTATTTCTTTTTGGTCAGTATATTTTGATCTTGGATGATTTCAAGGTCTTATTAGCCGAAACACCAAATCCTAACATTGGACTCACCGCCATGAGGAGCTTCTTCTCCTCCTCTTTCTCCTGCTGCGCCTCCTCCCTCATGGCCTTGTGTTTCTCCTCCATTTCCTCCAACGCTCTGACCTGCGCCTCCCTGAAGTGAAGAGCCTCCTCCTCATAGTGGGCTCTGAGCCTGGAGAGCTCCTTCTCATAGCCCTGGTGCTCCTCACGCAGAGACTGAGGAGAAGAAAAGGAGGAGATAAGAAGTTGGCTTTATATGATTCATGCCCTGGACCGGGATTAAGGACGGGTTAATAGTACCTGTTCTAGCTTGAGCACGTGTTGTCTGTGCTGTTCGCTGGCGGCCTGGCTCTGGTTGAGCAGGGCCTCCCTCTCCTCCTCCAGCCTGCTGATCTTCTCCTTCAGCCGGCTCTGCTCCTGGTCCAGGTTCCTGATGGTCGCCTCGTGGGCCATCTGTGTGGCCTGCAGGGAGCCAATCTGACCTGGAAACAGTCCAATCAAAGTCCCAAGGCAACAGTTACATCAACATATTCTGCAATTGGAGAACAGGAGGCGAGCTTTCTGTCTTTTCCCCAAAAGTATCGGCTTTTCAAAGGTTCCCCTGAGAAAGACATAAAACTGGTAGAGGACTGGTAAATAGGAAGGGAATGAAATGTGGTGCAGATGCTCCAAAGAGAGAAAGTAGTCAAAAATGAGTTTACATGACAAATGTTCCTCTTTAAAAAGGATTATAAAATGTTTAATCCGCTGCTTTGAAATGGAATCAAACTTCGTTTCAAACATGCCAGTTTACATGAGGCTCTTATTGTGCCTCCTCTCATAGCATACCAAAGCAAGAGTCTCCATGTGGACTCTCTGTGACACTCAGGTTATTCTAACCTGTCCTGTATGTTGTTGTTGTTGTTGCTGTTTGTGGTTTACATTTGTTGGGACATGATATGTAGGGAGGAAAATGTTGAATGTTGACTGGTGATGTACAGTGCTGTGAAAAAGAGTTTCCCTCTGGTCAGTCTAATCTAACTTAATCTACTTGTGGCAAAAAGGCTCCTCTTAGTTGCAGTTAAGCAGAAGGTGCTCTACAGACTGTCCTACAGCATTGCAATAAAAAAACTGACTGACTAAATTATTTTTTGTTAATTCATTACTACTGGTCAAATTCATGCAGCTCCCATATCCAGGAATGTATGTAAATTCCACATAATACTGTTTTTAATCTGACCTGCTGTAGGGCCACATGTAGAAACAATGCATATTCACAAAATCCATGAATACAATATTTCCTACACGCAAATAGGTTTAGCTAGTAAAATTCCTATCAAAGGAACATTTTCTTAACTTGTGTGATCAATTTGAAGTCATCATTTTACTCTCTTACATTATTTTTCTTTTCATGATGACCTTTCATGTGAAGTGACGTCTAAATTCTAAAGTCTAAATTAACTAAATTAAGATTCATTACCTTTGGCGATGATGACTGGGTTATCACTGCCGAGGATTAACAATATGGGCGCTATAAATGCACATAATGAAGGCTGCTCTGGCGCCGTCTTGCCCTCGCCATTGCAACACAATCCATGAAAGTGTGCTTCTTCTAAGACCGGTGGAGCCGACAGGAGTAATTATATGCAATGTCTGAATCTGCACTATTTATGACCAGCTACAGAAGAGGAAATCAGGCTTTTGCACATGTACAGATTCACAATGACTGACTTTGATAAAACAGAACCGTGTGTATGTATAAATCTGACCTTCAGTCATTTCATTGGTGAATCTACACAGTTTTAAGGTATGTGATACTTGTGTTTGGGTCAATTTGCAATTAGCCACAGCTGGAGTTTCTCTTGGCAGTAAATGAAAACTGCACGCTGTGTTCCTTTTCCGTTTTATTTTTGCTATTTGGTAAAATGAAGACAAGCCCACATATCTCTCATTTGTCTCACATTACATCTGATAAATGTAAGATTTGTAGAAAGCTGTAGGACTCTCCTTGTCCCAAATGACATTGTTCTTACCTGAGTCTATTTTTTCTGAATCTCTATGATTAAGTGATGACTAAAATGTTATCGTGAATATTATAAAACATGAGAATATGCCCCATGCTGACTTCCCTTTAACAGATGTGGAAAACAGGAAGAAGCACATCTTACTGGCTTTATGGAGGATTTCAGTTGCCTGCTGTTGAACTCGTTCCCTGCTGCCCTCTAGTTCATACTCGGTGTCCTTCAGCTGCATCACCCAGATCTCTCCGTCCTGGATGGCTTCTTCCAGCTGCTTGTGTAGATTCTGCAGCACACGCAGAAACACACAGATGCACAATTACACCACAGCAATCCAACATTTGATATTTTAAAATCCAGGCGTATTTCCCCCACCACAGCCTAGAGTCACATAAACCTATCCAGCTATTCATACTATATGTACTTGCCTGCAGGACCATCAGTGCACACCACATTAAGTTTCTAACCACTCTGAGATTCTTGAATACAGTGTTTGCCCTGAGGCTTTTACTTTTTTCTCTGTTTTCTGCAACAGTTTTTCATCCAATTTAGCCCACTTTCCTACCCAAATGTACCCAAAAGAAGACTATCATACTGCGTGTGCTTTGTTGGGAATGCTGCAAATACAAGAAGAAATGGGTAGTTGGAATAAGCAGCAGCAGCACCATGGCTTAGCACTGTTTTCATGTGATTACAAAAAAATCAGTGTTGTATACATGTTCAGTGAATCAGATGTTGAATGTTCTTATTTTGGTCTTTTTCATTTTAATTCAAATTTAAGAGAGTGAGTATTTGCCCTTCTCCAAAAAAGAAGTGCATGATGTTCAGCCACTTATTCATCTAGCAATACACACACACACCTTGATAGTTCCCTCTGCGTTGGCCAGTGATGTCTGCAGTCTGTTGGTCTTGTCTCGGTTCTCTCTGGCCTCCTCCTGTGCTTTCTGAACCTCACTCCTCAGCTTGGACAGCGAGCGCTGCAGCGCTGCTTCCTGAGCCTGGAACTCCTTACGAAGCTCAACCTGCACATGAGCAGAGGATCACATTCACTCTGACACATGAAGACATTATATATGGCTGCAGAAACACCAGGCGGCTCTGATAAACCCGCTGGACGCTATAGTAGTTCCTCTCAGGGGTTGGTGGAGACCGAAACAGAGCTGAAAGGAGAGTGAACATTGCAAAACATGACTCCAAATGAATGCTAATGTTGCTGTGTTTCCTCTTGAGTGTGATAAAAAGCAGCTTTCTTGTATTTTGTATCTCTGTTGTTGTTTTACCTCAGTCCTTTTCCAGGCCAGCAGGTTCTCAGTGGTGAGCTGGTGTGTTCTCCTCATGGCCTCCAGCTCCCTCTCATAATACTCCTGGGCCTTGCCCAGCTTGGCCTCGTATTCTTCCACCAGACGGATCTTATCCTTCGTCAGCTCCTCCACCCTCTCCATTAATGCATCCACCTACACAGGAAGACGCATAAATGAAGAGTGAGTCTTTGTTTTTTCCGATTTGAATGTTGGTCATAGTGACTCACAGCTGCCAAAATATATTCAGAGGTCTTGGGAATAAAACCATCAACTGCAAATATATAGGTATTTATTGTTTTTCAAAATATTAGTCTTTGGTAAATCTGCTATATTAGGTAGTTAACAGTTGAGAAGAAAAGAAAAATGGGATTAAAAGAAGGGGATGACATGCAACAAAGGTCCATGGCCAGGTAATTACCACTGCAGGTTTATATTGTACTCATAAGCCAACTACGCCAACAACAACCCTATTTTATTTTTTAATTTTCATGCTATTATAAACCTCCAAAACAGCAATTACCCCAACAAGTAACTTGCTGAATAAACTCTCCACAAAAGCCAAAGATAACATGCTTCAATCTAAAAATGTTGGCCTTCCAAAACATATCTATCTTCCTTCCTCTCTCTCACTCTTGGCCCACCTCTTGTCTATGGAGCTCGGCCAGTTTCTCCTGGTCTTCGGTGGAGGTGGCGCTCTGGTTCTGCTGGTTGTTGAGGAGTTCCTCCACCTCCTGGCGGTGGGCGGCCCTCAGCTCCTCCAGCGCTCTCCGTTTATCCGCCTCAAACTGGGCCTGAGCCTGGCTGAACGCCCGCAGCTTCTCCTCAAAATCCCGACGCATCTCCTCCACCTATTGAAACCACGAAACATATCCTATTCCGTTTGAACCGTTTGTGTGTTCCTGCCAATCCTGCCTCTACCTGTGCCAAGCTAAACGCTCACAGCGTCTCTTGAAAATCCCTCTGGAATAAATGAAAAAGTGCATAATATTTAGTTCTATTATGCTTTCAGCTTACTTATGTGTTATTGCTCTCAGTGCCAAAACAAATGCTTGCAGCTACTCTACACCTCAAAGTGTTGAAACGGCTGCAACAAAGAAACGTGTCCGTGTTTGCTGTTACATCAAAAGATCTGACAGACGTGAGGTCGAAAAAATACATAAAAATGTAACATGAGATGTGATGGCATGTGATGCCAGCAGACTCGTTCAGGTTGCTAAAGAAGGCATCTCTTTGGTCAAGCTGAAGGTGGACAGTGTGAAGGCAGTGGCAGAGAGGAAGACGAGGGACCAGACCGACGCTAACATACACCAATCCCGACATAGATGAACTGATGATGAACTGAGCTCATTCAGCCACCAGCTCATCACTAAATCTAAAAACACTGCTGGTGTTTATTTATGCCCACTGCCATCAGACTCTACAAAGCCGGTGTGTATGATATTATGTCATATGGCAACATGAGACATGACATGACATAATATGATGCATGCAATCATGTTTGTTTGATATTAAGTTATGCTACATATTTTTCTCATTCTGCATGGTTTTATCATAACTTTATATAATTTCTGCACTTTCTTCAACATTTCACGTGACATTGTGCATTTCATTTTAGCGTGTACCTGTAATCTTGGAAGGAAGGGTCACACAATGAACAAAATTATAACCACTACATTTTGTTTTTGCCCCCATTCATCATGAGCTGAACTCAAAGATGTACGACTTCCTCTATGAATACAAATGTGCAGTTCCATCACACAGCTCAATGCCACAGATGTCACAGGTTTTGAGGGAACGTGCAATTGGCATGCTGACTGCAGGAAATGTCCACCAGAGAGTTTGCACGTGATCCCAATGTTTCTTTCTCTACCATAAGCCGTCTCCAAAGGCGTTTCAGAGAATATGGCAGTACATCCAACCGGCCTCACAAACGCAGACCACGTGTAACCACACCAGACCAGGACCTCCACATCCAGCATCTTCACCTCCAAGATCGTGTGAGACCAGCCATCCGGACAGCTGCTGTAGGTTTGCATAACCGAAGAATTTCTGCACAAACTGTCAGGAAGCGTCTCAGGGAAGCTCATCTGCATGCTCGTCGTCCTCATAGGGGTCTCGACCTGACTGCAACTTCGCACAGCCGTTGCAGAGGAGTGGACAAACATTCCACAAGCCACAATTAAAAACCTGATCAACTCCTGTGCGAAGGAGATGTGTTGCACAGCGTGAGGCAAACGGTAGTCACATCAGATACTGACTGGATCTTTGAGTTCAGCTCATGATGAACGGGGGCAAAAACAAAAGTGTTGTATTTATAATTTTGTTCAGTACTCCAGAGTCCAGCAGCACCGAGATCCAAAGTGGCTGATGGTGTGTCACTCCTGTTCCAGTGGCATATACCGATTCACTGGTTTTGGTAAGCTCTGCTGTTCTACTGGCTCATGGCACTTGGTACAATAAGTTGGAGTAGTCGTGTAGACATCCATAAAAAATTGGTGTGATAAGTGCTAAAATGCTGGAATCACAGCTCCCTTTAATTTTTATTATTTATATGTTGTATACACATGGGAAGTAAAGGAGGGATTTATTTAGAAAAAAATTCTTATCAAATTTTGTGGGAGGATGTCCTTGTTAAAAGGAAAATTTAAAAAAAATATTTTTTATAATTCAAAGATATTTTTATTGTATCTGTGATTTGATGACTATGATGTCACAGGCCATTTTGCTAAATATATCCCTCATTTCCTTCCTTGGGTATTTACCTGAGGAAGACCTGTAGTTGGTCGAAATGTTGCTCAAAAAATTAAGTGACTCATTTTCCACTGGCAGTTACCCCCTTCTCACAGGCATATACAGATTCTTACTGACATATGCCACTGCTTATTATGATATGCTGCTGCTGAATGTGACCAAAATGTCTCTGGTGCAACTTACAAACGGCTTGTCACTCATGTTTCACTGACATGAATGCCACTGGTATTCACAAAGTTCTTCATAGAACTAGCCTCAAAGTGCAACAGACTGATGCATCTACCTTTAAAATTTACACCTTTTTCTTTTTCTACCACTTTTTTCCAGGTACCTTGTACAGTACAGTAGGGATGGGACGATTACCGGTTTCACGATAAACCACGATAAAACGTCCTGGCGGTTAGTATTATCGTTTAAAATTGAATTATCATAAAAACCGTAAATCCCGTCCAGCCAGAATCAGTCTGACGCAGCCGCGAGCAGGCGCTAGCGATGCAACGTCGTCGCGAACGAAGACATGGCGGAAGGCAGTGTCAGTGATCAGGAGATTTTTCAGCCATCCAAGAGGACAAAATACCAAATTACTCTTGATCCACCTCGTCCGAGATACCCGGTATCGGGTCGGTAATCTATTTGCGCTTTTAAAGCTGGTTTCCGGTCCAGAAACAGCGGCGATTCAGGTCCAGTATAGACCGTTCGCGCGCCGCCATCTTGCCGGGCGCCTCACGGAAGCCGTTAGGTTCATTTTAGTTTCGCCGCTACCTCAAATTCTCTCATAGAAGAAGAGCATGTTCGGTAGAGGCGGACTTTATCGGTCTCTGCTGGCGAACCGTAGCAGGTACAACCTCATGCAATATAGCATTTTTTAGAGGAGAATCAGACCGTCAGTCTGAGCATCAGTTCTTTTTGAATATTTCCATCTCTTTTTAACAAAACCGTGATAATATTGATAACCGTGATAACTTTGGTCACTATAATCGTGATATGAAATTTTCATACCGTCCCATCCCTACAGTACAGTATACCATGTGTTAGGCATACCATACCACAGCAACGTCACGTACCAGTTGAGAATCGTCCTAAAGCCAGTGGAAACAAGTGACGTGCTGAGAGTTGCATACCAGTACTGATTAGCATGATGCAGCCCAACTGAGTAGACAATAATTTATGGGGCAAAATATTTAAAAAAAATGCTTTGTCAGGTTTAAACAGGGTCAGGGAATAACAATCCATCTCCACCCTTCCAGTACAACATGAGCATAATCGTTTAACAAGCTGTCTGACTAAATTTATTTGTGTGTGTGTGTGTGTGTGTGTGTGTGTGTGTAAAGCTTTACCTCTCTGCTCATAGAAACCACTCTCTGTGTGTGTTGGGCCTCGGTGCAGAGCTGGGAATCCTCCATTCTCTGTCTGTACATCTCAAACTCCGCTAAAGCCTGAAACAAAACATTACAGCAGCTGTGTTATTTTACATTAGATTATAGCAACCGTAATACATTACACAAAAGTAATGTGATGCAACCATGGCTATATTACATCACAAGATTGTTAGACACCACATAGCTCAATTCAGATTAAACTAAGACAACCAAACTCCATGAAGCCCTGGTGGCACCCAGCAGCAGTGACTGACCTGTCTCTTCATGTGTTCGTGGAGTTCGACAGATTCTTCCAGACTGGCCAGCCGCCGCCTCAGGTCGGCCTCGTCCGCCATCTTACTCTTGTACTGCATGATCTTGTCTCTGGTTTCTGTCACAATGTGTTGGACCTGAGCAGGAGAGAAATTATAAAAACAGTCAACATTCTAAAAGCCGCAGAAGTACTTTAACACTTTACTCACAGTTTGCCCTCATAAATGACCTTTGAGTTGACATGCAGAGCCAGTTTGACAATTATATGTGACATCAAAACTGTTTCAAAACCCACGTACAGAGTAGGTGAAAATAAGAGCCAAAGTGAGAAATGTAGAAATAAATAAAACTAGGAGCCAGCACAACACTGCTGCCTCCAAGAAATGGTTCTTGGCAGGGGGAGAAAAGTCCCACACTTGAAAGAAACACAAATTAAATTAACACTAAAGCTTCTCTCTGAAAGCAATGCGAAGGAAATTAACAACATTTAAACCAGTTTGATTTCAGCTTAGGTCTTGTCCTTAAATAAACTTTGGAGATGAGGGTTTACAATGAACCAGTCAAGAAAATATAGTATAATAAATGAAAAAGCATTTTGAACATACAAACTGCTCTGTTTTGAAATTGTTCTTGGAATAATCCACACAGAGTATTGTCTGGTAGCAATCAAGACCATTACAGCGATGATGTAAGTGACTGATAATTTGGTTATGAAGTGGACAGGCAGGAAGAGCTTCTCTCAGGCGGAAACTAATAATCCTGTAGGGGAAGTAAAAAGTCACATGTGCAAATACACAGCAGCTCTAATATGTTGCGGCAAATGTAAAGGCATAGTTTGACCTTTTGGAAAAGGCTTTGTGCAGAAAGTTGGATTAGACCGTCGATACCACTCTCCTGTCTGTCTGTTAAGTACGAAGCTACTGCCAGGTGTTGGTATGAAAATGATGATCCTTTGCTGTCACCTTCACAGTCATCAGATCTAAAGCCAACAATTTGAAGTGATGTGTCAGACAGAGCCCTCTGCCACCACCATCACAACACAAAATGAGGAAATATCTTTTGGATAAATAGTGTTCATCTCTCCAGAAAAAGGACCCAAAAACCTAAAGAGAATCTATGCCAAGGAGTACTGGATCTGTTCTCAAGGCTTGTTTGAAAAAAACATCATACTAACAGACTTCAGGTTGGCTTTTCCTTTCTATTGACAGCCATCCGCTTTAATGTACAATAGCTCTAAAGTGAATAAATCAGCTGAAAGAGCAGCGCTTCACACCTGTAAACCGTCGTAGAGAACAGATGCTGTAAGACATGACTTAATCTTTACTCTACCTTAATGGCTTTACTGCCTTAATTTACTGACACTGTGTTTTTTCTGTGCAGTTAAGATAAACAATCTTTCATGAAAGTGAAACTGTCAAGCAGCATGAATAAACTGTTTCTGTGGGATTTTGAAAAGATCGATGTGAGAGTGCTTTGCCCCTAAATATGACAAAAACATGGCTGCACCCTTCACAGAGTGGCATTGACCTGCTCCCTGCAGACGGGCGGCAGACAGCTAAAATACGGTCAGCCTTGACACCAAAATCGCAGAGTGACACATGATTGCTGCTCCTCTCCTCCCACTGCAGCGTTCCGCCAGTCACTTAAATACTGAAGAGGAGAGGAAAATCTCACTCAGGAGAACACTTTCTCCACTGAAGCTAATAAAATAGATAATAAGTGACCTTATCCACATGCGACTGAGCCCTGTGTAATCATGTGTTTGGTGTTCTGTTGTGTCCATACCTCGTCCTCGTGGGCGTCCTTCAGAGACTCGATTTCTTCCTCATGTTCGTCATTCTTGGTGTTGAGAGCATAAATTACCTGGAGACAGGAAGAGAAACAGACAACAGAATGAGGAAGGGATAGAAAGCTTTTATTAACTACTTCACTATCAGATCAACAGTGAAGATTGGCTCAGCTCTGCATGCAGAGTGCAACACAAGCAACATCAATGACAGCAGGAAAGGTGAGAAATGGGTTTTGTGCTTTAATTAAAAACAGTCTTACTCACAGAAAGAGTTGTGTATTTACAGCAGTTGTTGTGCAGTTTGTGTCTAAACTATTTGTTGAAAAAAATTCTTAACTCGTGTATGTTTCATAAAGAAAGCCAGCACAGGTTATGCTTTTTGTAAACAGTCTGACTCAGGTGAACCTCATCTAACCTAGCCGTCACGCACAACAAGACACAACAAAGAAAGTGAGGACAGAAAGATGAAGGTCTGATGAAGGTCTAACCTTTCAGCAACAAAGACCTTTACCTAAGCACGGCTCTGCCAAGAGCTTCCCTAATAAATTTGGTGCAAAGACAGGTGTGCGGATGTTTTGCTAAAATCTCAAATTCTCAAATATGCTCACCCAAAAGTCCTGTCCACAAACAAGCCTAAGTGAAAACACCTTGTCAGCCATGCTCGAGCTCTCTCCCAAAAATATAAGCAAGTTTTATTTGTGCTGGAGGTAAATTATATGCAGGAGCTTTTAAAAAAGCTCTAGCTTCAGCAAATTGAAGCCCCAAGTGAGCAGCTAATATTCACGGTCAGCTGAATAACAGCCCCGCCGCTGGCATCAGAACTAGAAGCTGCCCATTTTGTTCCACTTACAGGTGAGGTGACAAGTTGATACACAAACATCAGTATGTCATGGTAATTATCCTCCATAAGACAAAATGACACAGTCATGTAATTACAACCTTTTGACATTTAAACACCACTTGGATCAACATCCAAGTCATAATAACAGCATGGCTTTTTATTAGTTATCTGAACGCTCCACTGTACTTGACAGGAAACACTAAAATCACATCTGCGCCTCCTGCTTCGATATAAGCGATAACATTTCTTATCAATATTGAGGAAATTATTTCAACTGTATTTCCCATCTCCAGCATGATATATCACTACCACTTTAGAAATCAGTTTAGTTCAGTACAACCAGTAACTGAAGCTGTGATAGGTCTGAGGTGCAGCACATGAAGGGAGAGCAATCCCGCTTTAAGGACTAACGGTCTCAGTATGCTTCATGCAAGCTAGTTCGTCCAACCACATCTAGACACAAACGTGTTTATTGTTGCATTTGGAGGCAGGGCGAAAAACCTGCCGTCTTAGAGAGTCATCGTGACTTATACAAATATGTATAAAGATGCACACTTTTGGTCCGTCTCTCCTCAAAGACACTCATGGAGGTGCACTCAGTTGTTCACACAAGAAGTGACAGAAGCAGTTATTTGAACAAAAAAAAAACAAAACAGAGTTTAGGAGAGAAGATGAAACCCTGCCTCGGTGCACATGGCCAAGTGGGAGCGACTGTCAGATCTGTCTGTTTCTGAAAGTTAAAAATAATTTTCACAGCCACCCCAATTCTGCTTTTAAATGACATGCTCTTTGTGTGAAGCATGCTGAGGCCTTAAAGCTATTACTACGATCAGAAATGAGAGCTTGTGACTGAAATAACGACAAGGCATCTTTACAGCTAACTGATGTCTATGACACTAAAGACATTTGGTCTGTGGCTGATAATCAAGTTGATCTTGATTTAAAAACCTGATTAGTAAAACCAAAAATTTATCCCGCTAACAATCAACTATTGGATGGAATTCCATAAAATGTGTGTTTACAGAAGTTTATGGCCCCCAGAGGATAAATTCTATTGAAGTCAGTGATCCCCTGACTTTCTCTCTAGTGCCACCATGAGGTCTGTGATTTTAAAAGAAAAGGCTCAAAAACTATTAGATGGACTCCATTGTTTGATGAACTGAGAGGGAAAACCTAATTGTTGTGTTAATGGCAATGAAGAAATATCCCACTCAGTCTGGGAGTCGATGATGATAGATCCCACCAGCCTTTTCCTTTAACCTGTGGTTCCTTTAATTAGAAGATGAAAGTGTAACAACAAACGTGTTGGTGGTGATTTGCCTCTTGACAATTACTGCCGGGATGTTTTTATTTACCAGTACATCGCTAGCTTTACCTCGACAGTTTGTTAGTCGTTCTGCTGGCAGTGAAATAAGTCAGAGTATGGTAGGTGTTAGCCTCCTGTTCTGCTTGAGTGTGAGCCTTTGATTCTCAGCAGTAAGTCAGCCATGGAAATGTTCCTTCCATTATACATGATCATTTTAACAACGCTGGTGTGCCTGCTGCTTTCATCTCTCTCTCCTCTCCCTTTTTTCTTTTATCTCTCCTCCTTTTTGTTCTTTATCTCCTCTCGTCTCTCTTTCTTCTCTTTATCTCCATCTCCCAGGAATAAGGATACCTCACATTACTATTTGTGTCTCCAGTTGAACACCAAAGCTTGCATTCCGTTACTAATCACAATGCAATTGTTGTCTGTGCATTAAAAATCTGCTTTTGTAAAGAAATTTAGCAATGAAAACATATTTGTTGATTAAAAAAAAATGTTGTAGACTAACTTAATTAAACTGATCAAACATGGCTTTGGATGTTTTAAAATATCTCTAAAATATCTTTATATCACGACACTAAAAGATATGTATTGTTTCTAACAGGCAAAACGGCACCATGGTTATGAGTAGTGCTGACACAATTAGTTGATTAATCAATAATAAAAAGTATTTTTTTAATATCAAATAATTAGCTAAGATATTTATCAAGGAAAAATTTCAAACCTTCTCTGGTTTGAGCTTCTTATTTTTCTGCTTTTGTAAATATATGTATTGTGTATGTGTGTGCTTTGAATTGTTGATCAGACGTTAGCAATTTCAAAACGTCACTGTATTTTCTGATATTTTAGAAAGATTTCTCAAAAACAATCAAAAGATTAATCAACAATAAAACTGATATTTGGCTCCAGTGGTAGCTATATCTTTATTCAGTGCATTATGATGTCATGTCTCAGGTGGAGACTGGTTGAATGTGGGACAAAAAGACGCCAAAAAGAAGACAGAGAAAGGTCAATCTGACGATTCTCTGTTTCCGAACTTCACATAACCTCCATGACTTGCTGATTAAAGCTAAGTGAGTTAACAATCGAGATGAAAATCTTTTAGCTTCTCTTTATAACTTAAACTTCAATTCTAGTCACCGTTTTGAAACCTTTGTAGCATCTTTAATGCTATTAAGATCTTCTCATTAGTGTTGCCTACATCTGATACAACAGATGTTAAACTACTGATTAGGCCTATATTGTGTATTTATTATACAATCATTTAACCTGAAGCACAGTTGACTCTGATTTTAATCCTGGCATTTGATGGAAAGTTTTAACTTCCTGTGATTTAAATACCCTGTCAGCGGCTTTTCTACTTGGACAACAATGATATTTAGGAAGAATAAATTTGAACATACAATAGTTTGAATTTTCTTGATGTTAAAGAGGTGGTATTATGCTCATTTTCAGGTTCAAAATTCTATTTAGGGGTTGTACCAGACCAGGTTTACATGGTTTAATTTTCAAAAAAACTCATATTTTTTGTCATACTGCACATTCCTGCAGGCTTCATTTTAGCTATTGAGTGATACATCTTGTCTCTAAATGATCTTTGTTAAGAGTTGCACATGCGCAGTTCCTAGTAAGGGCTACTAGCCAATCAGAAGCAAAGAAAGGCGGGTCAGCAAAGAGACGGTAAACCGCTTCGATTCAGCTGTAGGCTACATGTTGCTGACCAACTTGGCAACATAGACTGGAGCAAGAGATTCAGAGCAGTGAGTTATTAATCTGTAACAAAAGTATCTTTCATCCATAAAGTTTTAACTGAGCTCTGTCTCTACATCACAGTAACAACTTTAGGCCCATTGACTGCCTGGAGGGTAGCTAGTGTTTGGAAGGGAGAGGAGAGGTGTGCTGCAGCTCAGTGTTTTCCACCGGTGTTTTTGAGGGCGTGTCGGACTAGTCGCTCAGCGAGCATTATGACACGTACTTTCTTGTGACATCACAAGAAAGGGAAGTAAAGACTGGACTACAAACGAGCTGTTTCCAGGCAGTTTAGAGCAGAGTTTTCTGTGGGAGATGGGAACTCCCTTTTGACTTGACTTTGGGCTTTTTCACTTTTCAAACCTAGTACATGCACAAAAAAAGATAACTTAATAAAGGAGAGGGGGGGAAAGCCAAAAAACATAAAACCACCTTATTAAAATGCCAGCTTTAAAAAAAATCCATAACTTAGTGCACATTGTTGTTGAAAGGTTAGCAGCAAGGACTGTGACACTACTGAGCTAATTTCAATGTGTAAAAATGCAAACATGCTGTAAAATGTGGAACTGGATCTGTTTGAAGAGACTTTATTGGCATCTGTCAACCAGACATATGCAGCCTGACAAGCCATGAAAAGCTGATTAATGTTCTCCATCCAATGGCATCCAGCCATCATACATTGGCAGTTCTTTAACTATACTCCACCACATAGGTGAATACACTTTCATTATAAGCTACATCATATGTCTTCAACCATTTACAGTCTTCATCTGTAATGTAGCCGTTTTGTAGTATAACAGCATCTGTATGTATGTTTGCATGTAATTTGCCTCCCGTTTTTATCATCCAACGGAGCACCCCCCTGCCAGCGAGCAAACACATGAAAGTGAAGCAGAGCGTGCATGTGTCCCTCGATATGACAGCTTTTATAATAAAAGATAACGAAGAGAGTGACAGCAAAAAGCATCTCCCTCTCTTCTCTGCTGAGGGTTTCACAGGAACGTTTTCAGGCCCGAGGCCCCAATCAAACCAAGCCAGGAGACAACACAACAGCTGACAGCTACTACAGTCAATCAATGTTGGAAACCCAGCTGACACCGACACGACATTCATCACTTCTTCTCACCGTGAGTCTCCTCTGCATACCGCAGTTCTTATTGCTCTATTGGCGTCTCAATTGGACTGAAGAGGGTGAAAACTACAACGTGCTTCCTTAAAAAGCAAATGGTTTCCCCGAGCTTCTTCTTTTCACATGACCTACAGGAGAGCAGACAGAACCTGACAGGCAACCTCTCGTGTGTGTAAAACTACCGTATAACCTCTTTAAAGGATTTCTTAGTGGACAGTTTAATGTACAAAGCAGTTCAACACCAAATCCCATACACTTCGGTCCAGACTGATATAGCTATTAGATGGACTGCGGTTAAATTTTGTACGGACACTCATGTTTCCCAGAAGATGAATTCTAACCACTTTGGTGATCTCCTGACTTTTACTCTAGCACTAGCAAAAAGTGTGAAGGTTCTGGAAATGCTTTTATAAACTGTATTGTAGGTAATTTTGGAAGACACTGACACAAACCTCTGCTATAGCCATGATACCCCTCAGCCCATCCCTACAGTGATCAAAGTGGTTCACACTTCAGGGAAACCAAAAACTGCTTGTTGGTGTTTTTGGTGTTGTTTGTCCTACTATGCAAAGTTATAAAGCTTTTTTATGCTTTTTAGATGGACAATGATGATGCCAAGCAGAATAGATGCAGGGCTTCCATGCAGCTATACAACCGTACTTATTAAAAAAATGGGCCACTGTTGGGTAGGGGGATCAATAATAGTATCAAAGTTGTGTGATCATGCAACCATGGTCACCAGAATGAGATAAATTCTTTACAGTCATGACAATTCTCTTGCGTTGAACATTAAAAAAAGATAATACAGATTAAGGATCAAGGTAACCTATTATTAGAGTCAATTCAGCTTGAGCTCTTCCCAGCCAGTGGGCTAGTGTATTGATCAAGCAAATCAAACTGCACTTTACCTACCATTACAGAGGTGGACTAATGACTGACCAATAGAAAATGTCCATCAAAAGGCCAATTATCAACTGGAGTTGCAGTTATTTAGAGTCATTTTATCATCACAATGTCAAATATAGAGCTGCTCTGTTAAGAATGAGGAATGATGGTGAAAAATCACAATAGGGCACCCAAGAGGGATGTTTCTGAGGCTAAAGGACGTTTTGTACAGTCGATCGCCATTGACTGAACTACAGAATAAAGGAGATCGCTAATGTCTGGAGTAGAACAACTGCAGCATTTGGCTCCAATAAAACCTTGCACTCTGTTCTCATCATTTTCAGAGGATTACCATCATATTCACTAATTAAAGGATGAATTGAAGTCTTATTTTCGGTGGTGCTGTAGTCTTAAAGGGATCCCTGGACACTGAAGCTTTTGGTCCGCTGTTTTCTTTTACCAGAGAAGCCATGAAGTGGCAACAAAGTCTCTGTTACCAATTAGCCTAGCTGAAGAAAACAGCGCGTTTAGTTTGTCTTCGCAGTCATGGTGTGAAAAGCACTTTGCATCTGTTCATTCTTTCGTTTTGTGCCGCTCCGACGCTCCAAGGACACTCAGCACACACACTTTCCTCCCTAAGCATCCCAACCTCAGTCACAAACACAGCAGGTGGGAACAAGGGCACACACTGAGTCTCTCTGATAGAGAAAATACAAATAATGTTGTCTGTGATGCTCAGAAAAGAGCATCACATCAGCCAATGGAGATGGCAGAGGATATGAGCCAAACACACAGCTGTTGTGATTTTTGTACCACAAATGTTAGTGTGTCACTGAATTTATGCAACTTTATCATCAATTAGGTTCATTTAAATTTCAAGTATGTGGTCAATTTTACAAAAATAGCACCTTGAAAATCACATGGAACATGTTTGGATATGTGAGATCCCACTAGTTTATCAAGAGCTGTCAACGTCCACTGTCAAACAGGTGCACAGTGCAACTGAAGTGACAGAAATAAAATATAGAGAGCCTAAGTCCCTCCACTTCCGGTGGACCACCGTGGGACCTTATTTCAGAATAAATATGCACAGAAGTCAACTGCAAGAGAGAAAAATGTTTTGATCTTGTTTGAATTGACACTGAACTACACATATGGTGTTGGTCAATTTAAAAGATAATTTTGCAAGTCAAGAAAGTCAGCACAGTCTCAAGAGCATGGTGGAGACACCAAGAGACAGGCCGTTACACAAGGAGGGCTGGACAGGGCCGTGGAAGGGCATCAACCCAGCAGCAGGACCAGTATGTGCTCCTTTGTGAGGGGAGGAACAGGAGCCAGGGCTCTACAAAATGACCTCCAGTGGGCTAATGGTGTGCATGTTTGTGACCAAACTATCAGAAAAAGACTCCATGAGGTTGGCATGAGGGCCAGACGTCCTCTAGCGGAATCTGTTCTGTACCGGGATGAAATCCTCAGAGCCATCATTAGACCTTACGCAGGTGCAGGGGGCCCTGTGTAGGTCAATGCCCGGCTTCATGTGGCCAGAGTGTGTAGGCAGCTCCGGGATGACGAAGGCAGTGATGCCACTGACTGGCCTTCTTGTTCCACAGACCTGAATCCAATTGAGAACCTCTTGGACGTTCTTTATTGAATCTTTTAGACTCAATAACTGTGGCTTCCAATCATCCATCCATACAGTTTATACCCCATGCTTATTCTGTTCAGGCTCATGAATACATGAGGGGACGGGAGCCTTTCCCAGCATGCACCGGACAGCTTGTCAGGTCCATCACAGAGCTGACACACACAAACAGACAAACGGCAGTACAGTCAATCTAGAGTTCACCTCACCTGCATTTCTTTGCTTCAAGGAGCAGAACAATCCTCCTAAACATGAGGAGAAGGTACTAACTCCACACAGAGAATCAGCAACACATTCTTGGGCTGCCTGCAAAGTGTTAAATCTGTTGTTTGCGGACATTAATTCCACCGCCATTGTCTTGCCAAGCTCTCCACCACTAAAGATAATCTTAATCAACCACTGACACGGCTGCATTGTAATCCTTGCATATCCACATTTTGTGTGTATTTGTACAGCTTTTCCTGCTGTACACAGTGTCTAATTCTGTACTGGGATAGTATCACCATGCCGGTTATGTAAAATCTTCTGCCATCTACTCCCTGCTTTTGTCTCTACTTGGGCAGCATGATCGTACAAACTGCTTTATTTACATTTTATCCACCCTTCCACTAAGACAAAAGCCAATGGAGGGTGTAAACGTAGCTGCCACCTTAAATTTTCTACTACAGAACGACATAGTATCCCTGCGTACATTGGATTCAGGTGGACTACAAAGAAGCAGCTCTGCCAAAACCCCTGCATCCCTCCAAGATTACATAACTTCCCTAAGCCCTTCAGTGGCAATGGCAGCCCTGTGGTGGCAGAAAAACATGCACAGGTTAAAACAGTGGTGTGGCAGAGGGTACATTTACAGCAGCAAAAAATTCCTCAAGGCATCAGGAGTGTTATCACTCATGAAATACAGCCAGTGTTTACAGGCAGAGTACAGTAAATACAGCCTGCACAGAGTAGTTAGCACAGAATAATGGGAGAAAACAAACTCATTTTAGGTAAACACAACTGATAAATAACCAGCACTAACTACTAATGTAGGTAGCCTTTAATGGTAACCTATGAACCCTGCAGGGATGCAGAGCAGTGACATATCTTCAAAGCTGCTCCAAAACACCAACACAACTAACACCAGCATCAAACCTCTTGACCTGCACCAAAGCCCATGTATAAAATACCATAAAAAACCACCACATTCTTCTTTATCAGCATGCTTACAAATACCACCCATCCCACACCATCACAGTCCACTACAGCACCACTACATCCACATCCCAGACCTGCTCTCAATGACTTCCTGCGACACCCATTCACACCAACACACCTTGGTGAGTTGTGCTATCTTCTTGCTCATCTTCAGATGCAGGTCTTGACTGTATTCCAGCGTCAAACTCCCGTCGTAAAACATGCTGGACGTTGGTGAGGGGGTATATTTGGTGCTGCTAGTCGAGATGTTGTACGGAGGCTGCCAGCCTGCCCCCGTCGCCATTTTCGCGGGGAATAAAACCCCAAACACGTCGCTTTGAATTTAAATAAAATGGAGCTGGTGCACGTTAAATCCTCCCATTGTTGTGTTTGTGGTTAATCTTCCGTTTCGGTGATGGAGAGAGAGACGAGGGAGCAGGCAGGGACAGCGGGGCGCGAGACCGTCCCGTCGCACGCATCCGCAACGGGCGCGAGCGCTCGGAATGAGAGGGAGAGTAGAGAGAGAGAGAGGCAGAGACGCGCGCCAGATGCTCAGCCAATGGCGCGCGCTCCCGTTCAATTGGTTTACGCTTTAATGCAGCTTGCTGTGACAGCGTGATGTGGCCGTTGAAGGGTTTCATTGAAGAGAGGTGACAGCGGACATGTTGATGAACACCAGCACAGAGCCTGTCATGTTTTCACCACGAGCTGCATGACGACACCTTCAGGGCTGTCGGAAATATGGAAGTTTCGAAACTGATAAATAGTTAATGAGCAAATTATGACAAGAGTTAAGCCTTTTATTAATGCGAGCAGGCTGTTTTTTTATATATTATTCGTATTTATTACACATATTATTGTTGGGTAGGCTATTTCATTTCATTATATTTGCTTTAATTTGAAACTGTCGGGGTTTTTTGCCTCACTTCCAACCAAGTACTTTGTCACTTTGTTTCTCAAACTGCTGTATAAATAAGATGTATTATTATTATTATTATTATTATTATTATTATTATTATTATTATTATTATTATTATTGTTGTTGTTGTTGTTGTTGTTGTTGTCGTTGTTGGTGGTAGTAGTAGTAGTAGTAGTAGTAAGAAATTATGGTTTTAACAGGAAGAAAGTTCAAATATTTTGTTAAAGTAGGCCTATTGTTTTTTTTTGTGGTCATAGCTTTATTATTTTATGTCCCACCTATGTCAGTTTATACAACACAGTATTTATTTATGTATTTTGCATGTTTCTACTTCCTCTTAAAGCCTGAAAGCTTTATAAATTAATAAATAGGGTTGTCGGGATGCTGCTAACATATACATGTGACGGCTTGGTATGGACATCAGCGCAACCAAGACTATTTTTCGGATTTCTTTATTTAAGGTGAAAATAAATGAGAAAACAAGAAAATATTAAACAAAATGCTCTGTAACAGTAATCTTTTCCCCCTATGTCATCCTTGCTGTAATGGATGTTTTGATTTATTAATAAACTGTTTCCCAGAGTCTGTAATCAATGCATTGAATTGAAACTTACTGAAAAATCATGCTGCAATATAGAGGGAAAATGTAGCTCTTGTATTAACAATGACACTTCTGGGGAAATGTTTCTGCTCTTCATTCAGACTTTTTTGCATTACGTCACTGTAGAGATGCTGAAGCTGTGACTGATCCTTCACCGACATCTGCTGGTGACATTTTGAACTGCAAAATTATTCTTAAAGGATCAGTTCATCGAATCTACAAACAACATCAAAAAATAGAAGAGTAGACTCAATAGAGTGCAGATCTCAGTCAGGTGTGTCTGGAGCCATGTGGGTGGGACAGGACAAGGTGTGTATGCATGAGAGGAGGGGAATGAGGGGGAGAAGGTTTTGTAGTGTAAGTTTTCTTATATACATGTATGCAAAGTTCTTAATTAAGTATTTTTGTATATCTTTATTTAAAATGAATATAATAGTGCAACGGTATAGTAACCCGACCTACTGGGTTTGCCTAAGCTTAATAAGAAACATAAAAAACATCTCCAAAAGTCCAAAATCCTGAATTTTAACATTTATTTAAAACATATTTTTATTTATATAGAACATTTTGTTGTGACACACCACACATAAAACAAACATCCTGCCTCTCCCTCCCCTCCAAAACAAAGAAGAGTTGAATCTCACTCAGTTGTCCCTTACAGTCAAGAAGCCTGCGAAAATAACAATTTATACCATCTGGTATCGTGCCTAGCTTTAGTGGATCATAAAATATAGGTAATTAGGTTTTTTAAAATTTGTGATATTAGGCTGATGGGTCCAGTAGTATGTGAGATTAGATGCCGACAGATACAGGCATGCACACACGACCAAACGCATGACCTGACTATGAAGTAAGGGCTTGCTGCATATAAAAAAACCCTGAAAAAATTAAACTCAGCTTTGGACAAACTTAAAACTTCTGGGCTTTCATGGGTACTCTCCTAATAAACCCTGTGGCAAGACTGTTGTGTCAACTTCTTTTTCCAAGGCTAAAGATGAACTTTCACTCTAATTTTTGGGGTATTCATTTTAACCTTTTCTGCAAGTGTGTGCATCATCAGACTCACTTAAATCAATTAAAAGAGCTGAGCGCAGGTACAGTAGAGGATTCAAATCATGTGATTACAAGGTTCACTTACAAAATAAAAATCATACTATGTATGGAAAACATTTCATCACTGACTTCTGGTGGTGCCCAGGCATGTATATTTAGTTTTTAGTTATGAGACTTGTTTTAACAGCCTACATACTGGTAAGTCTCTGAGATTCCCTTTGTTTGTGGTGCATGTAGTACTGAAAAATTGCACTTGAAAAATTCAACCATGTATTTGAAATATCCACAAACCTCAGTTTATTTCAAAAGTACTTTCACACACAGATGTAGCCTCTATGAAAAATGGAATGTTTCAGCGCTCTTAGATGGCTATCTCAAAGCCTGGGCACATTAAACCATTTAACAAAATATCTTCATTCCAGTGTATCAAGCCTGAGAGTGTACAGCCATGCTAACAGCACTGAGAGGGTGCACAATGACCATGTTAACATGTTAAGCAGTTAAATTGTTCATGTTCAACATGTTAGTTTATTGTGTCAGCATGCCAACATTTGCTTATTAGCAATGAACACGGTATAACTTGATGATAATGCAATTAGTTTTGCAGGTATTTAGTCATAAACTAAAGGACTGAACAAGCTCTTACCCAAGGTTATTAGAGTTCACTTTCTGTGGACCCTGAATATCAAACTTAATTGCAAACCATCCAGTATTTCAGCCTGGACCAAAGTGTTGGACTGACCGACCAACATCACCTTCCCTAAAGACGCATCACTAATGTTGCAAAAAAGATCTGTCTCTTGTCTGACACCTAATTTTACAACTGATTTTACATTACTTTGAGCCAAATTTGGGTCTAGACAGCCACTTAAAGGGAAACTTTGATGTCTCTGCAAAGTAGGCTTTAAATGAAGCATAATATTGTGTTCGGTGCATACTTTAGATTTGGTCACAGAATTTAATGGGCCATCCATTTGCATCAAATACTAGAATAGGGGATGTGCATCCTGAACGGTTAAGACTAAAATCATGTGAGTTTGTAATATTATTGACACCTCAGGGGAATATGTCTGTCTTGGTCTATCAATGAATATTTTAACTAAAGAGCAATGTAATAAAAGCATACTTTTAAGTCAAGTAAAAAAGTTGATGGAGGCATCAGACTACTGAATGAATACATTTTCTGAAAGCTTTGTAAACAGTTTCCCATGTTTCAATGTAGAGCAAAAACCTTAGAATTCATCTGTATGCTAGCTCTTGTTCTTGAGATCTTGCTCAATACTGCACTAGCACTGACGGATTATGAATAAAAAAATTAGAAATGAATTGATACACCTACAAAAAATGAGTGTGTTCCTTGGAAATCCAGCAATATAATATCATTTTAATAACATGAGGAAGGAGCAAACATCTCATACAGACTAAGACCCATTCCCAATTCCTATGATGATTCCCTTCATGTTTTTGTCTTGAAAAACATACTCTATAATACTATAGTGCAGCACAGTATTGTATTATGAAATACTTTATTTAGACCGTAGCTAAATTCATATGTTTCTCTCAAGTTGGATGTAAAGTATTTGATGGCAAACTGTCAGGCCATCACACTGGATGAATCCTGACAACAAATGTTGATCAATCGGTCCACCCACTGGCTGACAAATTATCTCCTCTTGTCCCTTTGAATGTCACGGTTGCAAATAAAAGAAAGGATTCAAGGCAGCATTATAGATAAATGTCACTTCACTTGAGCTTCATATCCAGTAGAGGGCAGTGTTTGCTTACTAATACTCCTCATTGCCTGTATCTCAGTGTTAGTGAATAGGACCATGTGGTCATGGTTTGTCTTTTAACATCATAACCAAAGTGCAAAAATCCTATTTTGTTAGAACTACCAGTCATTTGCCCCTGCACACGGTCCACCTGAACACCCTCGCCACCACCCCCGCTCCTCCTTCATCCTCCTTGTACAGCCTCATTTGATTGACACTATTCGGCTGCAAGGGTTTAGCGAGGAGCTCACCACTGAACGTGTTTCACTGCCAGGTATGGATGGCTTAACTTAGCTTAGTTTTAACTGCAGACTCTAGCCTTGGGCTTCCGAAGCTTTTCCTACAGTGAGCCTGCTTTTCTAGAAACAGTGATCGCTCTCTGTTTTACAAGCTTGAATTCAATGTTGGCTCAACTGCATTGATTTCTTTTGCTAAATTCAGATTTTGTTTACAAAGGTGATTAATCTCATAGGTTTTACTACTTTACTTTAGGGTAGTTTAATCCCTAACAACATTATATTTTACAAGACAATCATGTTTTGTGAGTAGAGTCTTAATCTGCAAATGTGTTACATCAATAGTTAGTCATTACGACTAACTACTGATGTAACATATATGTAGTGGAAGACAAAGTACTATGTTTCCCTTTAAAATGCAGTGAAGTAGACATGCATTTACTTTCCACTGCTGGGAATCCTGAGGCCTCAGGATTTTCAGTGTGGAAACATATGTGCTCAGTGTTTTTCTAACCAATTTTTGTGCTTGAATGACTTGTGACAGCTCGAAGAGACAGACATTAGCCTATGTAAAATAAGCGTTTTCTCCAATTCACAGTGAACCTACAAGCCCAAGCTGCAGACAGCCTCAGCATGTGGTTTAAGATTGGCAGTAAGACTTTAAATTGAAAGAAAATCTTTCTCAAAGAGAAAACACTGGATTTCTAACAGTTAACAGAGCAATTGTTTTGTCTTCTTGGCCATAGGCACATTTGATTTTATAGACTATGAAAAGATGAAACAACTTTTAGTAACTGTAATGACAGTGGGAAACATGGACATAGTCGAGATGCCAAACACATTACAAACAGCACTGTCTGGGCCTTTTGAGATTAGATGAGATGATACATACTTTATTGTCCCCTTGTGGCATCCCTAAAATCATTCATACTAAAATAAATTCATTCAACAGTGAAAACCAATAAGAATTAGTAGGCTACTGATTTTGGATTTCAATTTTCAGGTGTGGGAAATGGCCAACTTTATGAATTATATACAAATAGCTGTGAAATAGACTATGCATCCATGCAAGATGCAACAAAATTAGACACAAAACGTCTTGATTGAAGGGCATGCATTGTCCTAATTAAATACTATACATCCACCCATTATCTACTGAAAACCTGCCTTCCCAGATCACATTCCTTGAGAGGCGGAGCACACCATGGATGGAGGGCTGTTCCATCCAGACAACCTGGCACTCACAATCACACTAATAGGAAAAAAAGAGCTGCCATTTAACCAAACCTGCAGGTCTTTGGATTGCAGGAGGAAAGTGGTGGCCAGAGATGCAGGGAGAAGGTGCAAACTCCACATAGAGAGACCCCAGAAAGATCACTTTTAAGAACAAAACTATCTTTCACCCTTTTCTCCAGTTTGTACTGGCAGTCTTGCATAAAAGCATACTGCAAATCACTATAGTGTATGCATAATGTGGAATATAAAATTTGAATTACATCGCTTACAAAAAGCGCATGTAAATTTCACTTGTGAAAAAATCATATGTTCATAATAATAAATCCACAAAGAGAAATGTTTGAATCGTTTGTCCATTCTGAGTAAATTATTCAGATTGCAGCTCCAACTGTGAAGCAGACTGTGCTGGGGATTTTATATTAATATATAAGTAATACCCCGAATAAAGACAATAGAACACTTTCATTTAACCCGCCTGAAATAGGTATTCATTAGGACATGAAAGGAGGAGAGACTGAATTTCAAAGAGAGGTTGGTGCGCTGGCAGAGGAAAGAGAGAAAAAAAGGAAAGAGCGAATGGACAGAGAAAGAGAGAAACAAGTGTTTGTGTAAGAGAGGAAGAGAGAAAGAGAGAGGGAAAAGGAGGAGGAGAGGATATCATTGCAGTATACCCGTGCGTAAATGTGACCATCCTCGCTGTGGTTCCTCCATCCCTCCATCCATCACCCTCTCCCCTCCAGCCGCTCTTCTCTCCTCCTCTTAGACGGGGATCACCTGCACGGTGGTCGGTGGTCAGTTTTGGACCGTGGAGTCCCGCTTGTCTCGGCTCGGCGCCCTCCTCCAGGGGTTGGGAGGAGCGCCGGGGGGCACGTCCAGGTTCCTGCCGGGCTTTGTGTCCACCACCGCCGAGAGCCATGGCTCGGAGCGGCGGGAGAGACGCGGCTCGACACGCTCTCGGATGCCGGTGATGCGGGGTCTGATCGCGCCACAAAACACCTTCTTGGATACCATCGCCACCCGTTTCGATGGGACCCGTGAGTACATTTCTCATCTGTAAATGAGCACTAATCCCGTAATTATATGGTGCGCAATGGATGTTTCAAGCAGTTCATTTACTCTGAACTGTTCACTAATTCAGATCCGTTTATGGAACAATATTCAAACTCTGAGAATAGAAAGTCCTCCAAAGTGCTTAATGGCACACAGACACAAACAGACCATCATGCTGATACTTTTATTGATGAATGAATTATGATGAATGAACGACTGATGTAATAATAACATATTAAGAATTCATGAAGCGCCTACCTGAGCACCCATGTTATTAGATGGATTGACCACATGGCTCTTATAGAGCCTGATGCAAAAACAAATGACATGGGCTACTTTTGTTATATATGTACAAGAAATGCAGACGGTGTGAAGACCAAGACATTCATTGGATTTGATTTTGCATGGTTTAGACGACATCTTCACAATTCAAAATGTGGGCACCACTTTCACAAAGCATGTGTGGTTTGCTGACTGTGTCTACACATTGAGCTGTAATGTACTGACTCACTGTTAATTAATGCTATGAGTCAGTGTATTAATTACCATTCAAAGGCAGTGGTTTGAGTTGCCAACAAAAGGTTGCAAATCAATTCATTGTGAAATATATATGCCACAGCCTTAACTCTAGATTTAGTCATACTTCCTTTGTCATGACCTGCTAGGGTCAAAAATGAGCTGCCAGGCCCCTATTAAGCCCCCACGCCTTCCACTTTCTGTATAATGTGCACAGGTTTTTTGTGCTGGAATACAACTTTGATTTGCTATTAAATCAGGAATTTGCAAAATATAAACACAAAACTTCCTGAAATTAGATTTTGAATCTGGCGCTACAGGAAGAAAACATTTCAAACTGTTACATCAGGTACTAAAGACAACAAAGATCCATTCATAAAGTAAACGTGGCACCTGAACTACATTAACAATCAAAGAGAGCAGCAGGTTCATTACATTTTTTAATCACACTGTCACAGTTAAACAGATTTTTATCCAACCTATAATTATTACTCAGACATTTTCACACAAAATTTATTGCAAAACACTACATATTAGTCTGTACACCACATAAACCTATACAGAAATCACTGTCAATCAATATGCAAACTGCAGTCATAGCTTAACACTGTTACATAAGAGTCCTGAAGGTCCTGAAGGCTCAAAGTAACAGGCAGGAATGCGCAACAAACAGAGGTATGAAGGATATAGTGTACAAGGAATCAGAGCGGGATTTGGCTATTCTTTTAAGATGTAAATTACAGTAAATACAGAAGATATATTTAATTTGTGTAGATTCCTGCTGCAAGGGGCTACATCAGTCATCTAATGATATTCAGTGACATCTGTAGGAATTTGATGTCTCCTGTTTGTCCCCTGTAGGCAAAGTTTCATTAGATAGCTTTAATTGAATCAGAGATTGTTATTTTGTGTCAACAGCGATCAGATCTACTCTAATCTGACAGTGGAACTGATTGCTCTTCCCTCTATTAGATCACTTCTTTCAGCAGCTTCATTCTACAGACCGGCTGAAGGAGATCGTTAGACACACAGCTCTTTTGGTTGATCAGGGTTGTTCATTAGTCAAAGTATTAGCTTTTGCTTGTTCTTATACTCAGTATTACTCATAATATGAACCAGTGAATGAATGAAACTTATGCTGGAAGATGAATGATGACATGTGATCACCAGCATTTCCTCATGTTTGGATAACGTGTGAGAAAATGAAGTCTGGAATGATGCATGATGTTGAGGTCTTGCTACTAACCTCCAGCAGGCCTGTGGTTAAAACGCAGTAGGGGAATTTTAATGAGCTTCGCCAACCAAATAAAGGTACGACTGTACATGCTGCTGTCTATGGGGTGCTGCCAATGAGAAAACCCTGTTTGTTTTTGAGGAGTTTCTGAGGCCTTCATGTGCCAAAACATGCCAAGCAAAACAGACTGGGAAATACTTGTGCAGCCAAATTACATCATCCCTCTATGAATAAAACAGTGCAGGTTGAGAAATGCCAGGTCTGAAGCATCCAGGTCGACACTGTGACCAAGCCTCTGTGAGCTCCAAAATGTTTTGCTGGTTTTTATTGTCATTTTTTGCACTTAGTGACAGAATTCAGGCAATGTCTCTTTTGACTGAAATCAGCAGTAATGCCGTGCGATAACTAGGGAGACCTCTGGGGAGTTCTCTCTATTTTTTTCCTCCTCGCATTGCAGTAAAAAGCAGTAGAGTCCAGAGATATCTCATTATACTACATACAAATTAAAAAAAAAAGAGAAGTAGAGAAGTAGAGTAATGTCTAAAAACACTAAAGGTATTTAATTCTCAAGTGAAAAGCCACACATTAGATCCAGCAATTTAATTACTGAAAATTAGTTAAATCATTAATTAGTTATCCAAAAAAACTCAAAACAGTCAGTTGCAGCATTGTGGTATGCACACTCTTGTTGGAAGAGAACAAATGAATGCCTTTATAAAAATCTGTAAGTGTATTTGTTCATTGATTGATTACTGGAGGTCAGTCGATTCGATTGGGCTTGAACTCATCTTCATGCTCTAGTAAGAAAAGAAAAGTCTTTGAAAGTGAGTGAATCGGTGTTCAGTTAAGATTAAGGAAATGAATGAAGGGGTTGGTTTAACTAATAATCCTGCACTCAGGAATCAATCGTTTTGCTGTTAGTGTTCATCTCTGTTTTGTTTGCCCACTTTCTCTTTCATTTCTTTGGCACAGACTCTTGCTTTCACTGTTTTTTGTCAACCATTATTAACTGATATTATAAATGAAGGATAGAATAAATGAATACATTTATTATAAATATATTGCCATAATAATAGTAATGAATAATAAAACAGATTTAATTGCAGAGTGATATGTCAGATGGAGGACATTAAGGCAATTGAGCTGTCCTGAGCTGAATGCTGACATTAACATGCAAACATGCTCATAATGAAAATGTTAACATGTAGATGTATAGTGTTTACTATGTTGGTAAACACTATACATCTTATTTTAGCATGCTAACATCTGCTAATTAGCACAAAGTACGGCTGAGGCTCATGGGACTGTGATCATTTCTGCAGGTGTTTAGTCATAAACCAAAGTGTTGTACAGCGAATTCATCCTAAAGGGGACAAAATTGTGTCTCCCATGCTCCAATACCAATTCTTGCTATAGGAAAACTCACATGATCGTCTTTTGGATTCATCCTCTGATGAACATAAATGTGTTTAGAAGACGTCACTAATATGCTGTTGAGATATTTCAGTTTTTAGCAGAACAAATGAATTAGATTTAAACAGGTGGATCCTGAGAGTCAAAGAATGTTTGTTGGTCAGTAGCAGAAGAGGTGTAGAATAGCTCAAACCAAAGTTCAAGATTATACATTAAATGCTACAGTTCTTTCTATGATATTTCAACAGTCTCCTTGGCCCATTTCAGTATGGTTTACTGAAAGTACCTTAACCAGATTACTCAACAACCTATTATTTACTTTCATGATTTAATTCGTATTTATCCAACAGATCCCAACATGTAAGCTCTAACAATACCTCCTCTGACTCCTCTTTAGTAAAATTTGGTGAACCCCAGGGATTGTATTTATATCCTTCCCCTTGGAGATATCATCTAGAACTGCAACATTAATTTCCTCTGCCACGCCGACGACATACAGTTATATGTAACTATAAAGCCAAATGACTCTTCCCAAATCCTAATTTTAGAATTATGTCTTAGAGATTAAAGAATGGATGTATATTATTTTTTTGTGGCTCAGTGCCAATAGAACAGAGTTACTAGTTGTTAGTTGAGCCAAAAATGAGCAGTTGTACGAGAACCTGAAAGTTAACATTTACAAATGTATTATTTCCATAAGCTCTACCATTAAGAACCCTGAAATGATTTTTGACTCTTGTCTGATATTTCAGAAGCACATAAAGACTATTACCATGACATGATTACCATTCTATCACCTATAAGTATTGCCATCATTGAGTAATGATGCAGTTGTAATAAATGCATTTGTATCCTCCAGACTTGACTACTATGATGCCCTTCTCTCCAGTCTCCCCAGCTGTGACTTGTTCAGAACGCAGCAGCCAGAATCATGATTAAAACTAGGAAATTTGACTATCTATCTTCTATTCTGGCCTCTCTTCACTGGTTACCAGTGCCAGCTAAATCTGTCTTTAAGGTCCTCCTTTTAACTCATAAGGCCTTGCATAGACATGCACCATCCCACCTAGCTGAACTAAAATTATTAATTTTATACAATAGACAACTGGCTTCCCCTCTTCGCTCTCTCTATGCTGGTCTCCCGGTCAAACCTCTGTGTTACAAAAAAATCAGCTTGCTACAGAGCTTTTGCCTACTGTACCCCGTATTTATGGAATGACCTTTCACAATATGTTAGAGACTAAAAACCTACTTGTTCTCACGTCACCGCATCCTCCCCTAGAATTTGGGTCAAGCACATTTAATATCCTCTCAATCTGTAGCCTTGAAATGTAGCTGTTTAATCTTTTTTATTAATTAATTATTGCCGTTTTTACAATTTCATTGTTTTATTTTATTTATTTTAGTTTGTGTCTTCACATTTGTACTCTTGTATTTGTGAATTTTTTGGAAAGTGTATTGGGTCCCACATACCAATTATGAAGGAGGTGAGTGTTTATCTGGCAAAACAATCATAACAAAGAGTGTGCTTTTTTTATGTGTATGTACGTACTGCAAAATTGTTTTATAAAGTCTGTCATTGTAATCTGACAAATATGTCCTCCATTTTATGCATGATACTCCAGAGGAAGCATTACAAATAGAGAATTTTGCTGTGCACACAGTTTTCAGTATACAGTATTTTGATATTTTGATTGGGCCTGCATTAGTTATGGTCCAATTTAAGGTATAAGCCTCTAGGGAATGAATGCAAGTCAACAAAGTGCTATAAAAAACATGTGTAGCGTGTGTGTTTGTGTGTGTGTTTGTGATTACACTGTGCTTGGTGGTGAATGAATTGTGGCGGACTGTCGCTGTCAGTGTTATCAGTACCAGGGTTTATCGGGGTTCCCTAAGCTGCTCAGGGGCTGAGTTTGAGTGGTTTTGTAGTTCAGCTTGAGCATTATTACACCTGGATTGTGGTGTGGATGTGACAGGCCTGAATATTGCCTGGGGAATGTGCAGAAAATGGATAGAACAAAGGAAAATAGGACCACAACATAAGGCCACAGCAGAAGGAAAATGATGGAGCACAGAACTGTGTCTCTGAAACCAGATCACGTTGGGGGGAAAGTATGTAAGTATGTGCTGACCAGTATATACACATAAAGAACACTGTAATCTTGCACACAGTGTAGAAGCAGAAAAATCCAGAAAAATCTTGATGTTGTATCATATTTTCATGATATTTAAAGTGCACTGCTCAGTGATAATGTAGTCATGTGCTGTCATCATAAAAACATACTCAGCATTGTAATGAGATTGTAATTAACATATTTACTTGATATTTCATATCAACCCATTTCCCCACGTTGTGTACTTTTGATCTGGAGCTGTTTTTCATGGTTTGAGCTAAGCCCCTTTGTTCCCAACAAAACTCTTAATGCTAAAGCATAAAATGATAATTTAGACAATAATGTGTTTCCAACTGTGTGGGAAAGCCCCATTCCTAGCCTGCGTCTCAGCATGGAAAACAACCGAGAAATTCAGAGCTAGCTGGGTGTTAAGAATAGAGATGATATTTATATAACAATTTACAAAAATAACTCAGCAAAAATAAATAAATCAACACATTATTTCGCCCATTATGAAAACATTAAATTGGCTACCACTAGTAGCGCTGTGGAGCAATGTCTGCTTACGTCAATTGCTACGTTCAAACTAAGTGACCCAAATATGTTTTTTTTTGCTCATATGTGACTCAGATCTGATTTCTTTTATAACAGTGTGAACAGGCCAAGTCACATGGAATCTGAACTTTTCCAGACCGGATTTGGGTCACTTTCATATGTGGTTCAAATCCAACACAGACTGGATCTTTTAAATGTGACCTCAGTCTGGATACTCAGGTTGGAATTGATGCAACTTTGACGTCACTGTAGAGCAGCTGTTCCCCTGCCAGACGGAGCTGTGGTGAACGGAAAAGGTCCTCAAAGGCCATAATTATACATGTGGCTCTCTTTCTTCTCTACCTGCACTGCTCAGTGATAATATCCGAGCGGACGCAGCAGAGCGAGCGACCGAGAGATAATTGTGGGGCAGATGCGTTGAGCAGCGCAAATCAACAGTAATAAATATCATGGAAAGGACAGAAAGTTGTAAACATTTGTCATAAATCGAGAGAGACGTGACTCCGGGAGTTAACCGGGAGAGGGCAATGAAATATGGGAGTCTCTTTTGAAACTCAGGAGGGTTTGCAAGTATGAGCTAACTGGAGCTAACCGAAACTAACCTCTTTTGTTGCAACTTGATTACTATTTGCTCAACCCCTCAGCCTGTTTTTTAATTTCCATTTAACTCTTTTATCCCTGATTGTACACTGCAATGTAACTTTTACTGTCCTGTTTTACCCTGTTTATTATACTTTAATGCGTATTTTTTCAATTTCCCTATGTTGCTTTTAAATTTTTTATATTTCCCTGTTGCTTTTATGTTTTGTGTTAAGCACTTTTTAGTCTTCTGCGTGTGCAGGTCACTCTCCGGCCATGGACCATTCACACTGGAGTCTGATATGGGCCACATTTAAACAATAATGTGAACTGTCAAACAAAAATATTGGATCTGGGGGAAAAAAATGGAACTGAGCATTAAGGGCTGCAGTCTGAACGTAGCCAATGTGAAAAACATGCAATTCCATTTGGTGGAAGTGTCTCATCAACAAACAAATTAATGCGCCAGCAAAGTATAGAATAGAATGGAATAGAAAACTTTATTGTCATTGTCACATGTACAACGAAAATGTCAAAAGTGCTGACCAGCCAGTGCCTCGTTCCTAGATATAGCTTTTAAAACAAGAGGTAGGAAATAAATAGTGTAAATAAAAATAAATAAATAAACACCCTGAACAGACATTCATATAACATTCACAATCACACTTATTGCACCAATCCTTCACTCAGATTAGTTCACTTTAGCAGTGTTGATTACAGTTATTGCAGATGGGTAAAAGCTGTTTTTGAGTCTACTTGTTTTTGCCCTAATGGATCTGAACCGTCTGCCTGATGGTAACAGTTCGAACAGGGGGTGGCCTGGATGAGAGGCGTCTTTTAGAATGTTCTGGATTTTTTTGAGACAGCGGGAACTGTGTAGTTCTTCCAGTGTGAGTAGAGGGCAGCCAACGATCTTCTGTGCGGTGTTGATGACACTCTGGAGTGTCTTCCTGTGAGCCGCTGTGCAGCTGGTGTACCACACGCAGATGCAGTATGTTAACATGCTCTCTATGGAGGCTTGGTAGAAGGAAACCAGCAGCCTCTGTGTGATGTTGTTCCTCCTGAGTACTCTCAGGAAATAAAGTCTCTGTTGGGCCTTTTTTAGCAGCTCAGAGGTGTTCTTGTTCCAGGTTAAACCCTCCTCAATGTGGACTCCCAGGAAGCGGAAGTCTGCCACCCGCTCCACACAGTCCCCGTTGATGATTAGTGGTTGAATGATTGTTTTCTTTTTCCTGAAGTCTATAATAAGCTCCTTGGTCTTTACGGTGTTCAAGAGCAGGTTGTTATCGTTGCACCACACTGTCAGCCTCTCCACCTCGTCCCTGTAGGCAGACTCGTTCCCCCCGGAGATGAGCCCCACCACTGTGGTGTCATCGGCAAATTTCACCATGATGTTGCTGTGGTGGGTTGGGGTACAGTCATATGTATAAAGGGAATAGAGCAGGGGGCTTAGCACACAGCCCTGGGGGGGAGCCGGTGTTGAGACTTAAGGCCGTAGATGTGTGATGGCCCACTCTGACTGTCTGTCTACGAGCAGAGAGGAAGCTGTTGATCCATGTGCAGGTGGAGTGTTGAAGCCCCAAGTCCCTCAGTTTGGCCACTAGTTTGTGCGGGAGGATGGTATTAAATGCTGAGCTGTAATCCACAAAGAGCATCCGCATATAGCTCCCCTGCTGCTCCAGGTGGGACAGTGCAAAATGGAGGGCTGTGGTTACAGCGTCCTCTGTGGATCTGTTCGCTCTGTAGGCAAACTGGTGGGGGTCAAGGCCTCGGGGTAGGAGTGTTGTGATGTGCCTCCTGACCAGTTTTTCAAAGCACTTCATCACCACAGGTGTGAGTGCGTGCAACTGGCCGATAGTCGTTGGGGCTGGAAATATGGTGTTTCTTGGGCAGGGGAACTATGGTGGAGGACTTCAGGCAGGGTGGGACAGTGGACTGGGCCAGGGATTGGTTGAAAATCCTGGTGAAGATTCCAGCCAGCTGGTCTGCGCAGTCCCTCAGCACTCGTCCTGGAACGCCATCAGGCCCTCTAGCCTTCCTCGGGTTGATGGCCCGCAGTGTGCGCCTCACCTCATGCTCCTCCACTGTGCAACTTAGGCTGCTGTGGGCTGTGAGGTGTGGTGTGGCTGTCTCTGGTGGTGTCACTTCAAAACGTGCGAAGAAGAGGTTCAACTCCTCTGCCAACGAGATGTCCCCTTCAGCAGCTCCGAGGTTGGGCCTGTAGTTGGTCAGATGCTGGACTCCCTGCCACACCTGCCTGCTGTTGTTACTGCCCAGGTGTTCCTCAATCCTCTTCCTGTAATTTGATTTGGCCTCTCTGATGCCTCTCTTTAGGTTAGTTCGGGCCGTGCTGTAGAGGGCCCTGTCTCTGGACCTGAAGGCGGTGTTCCTCTCCTTTACCAGCCGCTGGACCTCCCGAGTCATCCATGGCTTCTGGTTGGGGTAGACCTGGATCCGTTTGACCACTGTGACAGTGTCTATGCAATTCTTAATGTAGCATAATACACTGTCTGTGAACACCTCCAGGTCCTGATGTTCAAAAACCCCCCAGTTAGTTGTTTCAAAGCAGTCCTGCAGCTGCTGAGAGGCACCCTCAGGCCATGTTGCAACAGTCTTTTTGATAATGGGGTCCGTTTTCCTACGTGGGGCATATGCAGGGATCAAAAGTAGGGACAAATGGTCTGACTGACCCAGATGTGGTAATGGTCTAGCCCTGTAGCCTAATTTGATGTTGGAATAGACCTTGTCCAATGTATTTGATCCTCTGGTGCCACACTTTACGTGCTGATAAAACTTAGGGAGCACTGCTTTTAGGTCCGTATGGTTAAAATCCCCCGCTACGATCTTCACGGCGTCGGGATATATGCTCTGCTGATCACTAATGCTCCCATGCAGAAGTCCCATAGCTGATTTAGCGTTAGCGTCCGGTGGGATGTACACAGCAGTTACCATGACTACAGTAAACTCTCTTGGGAGGTAGAAGGGCCGTCATATACTCCAAGTCTGGGGAGCAGTGACTATCAACAATAGCTGCGTTTGTACACCAGCTGTTGTTTACGTACACACAGAGTCCCCCACCTCTGCTCTTACCGGGAGTCTTCCATTCTGTCATGACGCTGAGTTGAGTAGCCTGCTAGCTCAATAGCAGAGTCCGGGATGGATGAACGAAGCCAGGTCTCTGTGATCAGCAGAATGCAACTGTTTTTCACAGTGTTGTTCGCTGCAATCTGTAGGCGCAGTTCATCCATTTTATTTGCGAGGGATCTGGCGATCATGAGAAACAGGCAGGGGAGCGGTGTTTTGAATGGCTGCCTCCGTATCCTAGCTAGTGTGCCGGCCCTGCAGCCCCGTTTTTGCCTCCTCTCTCTGCGCCGTCTTCGCCTCCTCCCCGCCGTGATGGTAATCCATGGAGTGCCGGCGCTCCTCGCTATTTCAGCCGGAATCTTGTGTATCTGCTGAAACTTGGTTGTAACGCTGCGTCCGTAGTCTTGTCCGATTTTCAGAAGCTCATGCCGGCTGTAGTTGTTACTTGCTCGACATAATGTGCAAAAAACAACAAACGACACATATATAACCAGCCATACAAGGCACCCACCGGAAAGCACTTAGCAGCTGCAACTGT